>OX451737.1:348743660-349167034 GCA_948472305.1 Vicia faba
TCATGGGCTAGAAAGAAGCTTTCAATTCTGTCTTTCCAGTAATCAAAATTCTCTCCATCAAATACTGGAGGTTTGCCACTGAATCTGTCTCTTTCTTCGTTGTTGTCATTGCTGATGTTGTGATGTGTTCCTGCCATAGTGTTTTTCAATGCTGGATCTTGTACTGACACGGTTAAGTGTTATGAACTTAGAACCAAGCGCTCTGATACCAATTGAAGAAGTGACAAACACAAGAAGGGGGGTTGAATTGTTAAAACTTGAAATTAAATGCAGACAACACGTTATTTTTATCCTGGTTCGTTTGATATCAAACTACTCCAGTCCACCCGTCAAGGTGATTTCGCCTCTCTCCAACGAGGTCTTAATCCACTATATTCAACTGAATATTACAACTGCTTTAACAACTGCTAAAGCCTTCTTGAGTCTAAACCACATACCGGTTTCTCAAGGAAATTCTTTCTTACAGATAAATGAACAATATGTGTGTTTGATGTTTTCTACAAAAACTGTATATCACAATTGTGACAATACACAAAGTAAGCTTATGATGATACTAGATTGCTAGAGCTATAGATTAATCAATTGAGAGCTTTTGCAAACTGTATGAGTGAGGATGAAGAGGATTGACTTTAGGCGTGTAGAGTATTGTAGAGCATTAGCCAATTCATTTCTCACTGAATTGTTTAAATACTTCTTGGAATAGATACGTTGATGCCAATAATTCCATTTCAATGCCCATTACGTTCTTTCCATTTTGAGAAGATCTTTGTCTTGGAATAAAGCCGTTGGTAATTAATCTGCCTTGAATGCAGTACCGTTGACACTTCAGAATGTTCTGCTTGATTAAGATCAGAGTGTGTTGGCTTTAGCTTATTCTGATTGCTTCTGAGTGCTGATGACATTGTTAAGATCTTGATCAGAGTCAGAGTATGTTGAGCGCAGATCCTGTTCATCAGACTTCAGCGTAAGCACATGTATGATCTTATGGTTGACATCTTCTGATGTTGATGTTGATATTCTGATGCTGATTCCATCAGAGTTTCCTGTAAATAAACAGCATAATTTTAAGTAGCATCTATGTCAAATATAAAACTCATAATTCATTTAATCTTGTATTTTGTTATCATCAAAACTCTAACTGAGGGTTGTAGAATCAAACTATGTTCTAACATCTTCCAGTGCATTGACTTCATTGTTGCTAATACAGAGAGGTGGTCCACCAGCACGAGCACGACGAACCTCTTTCTGAGCTTTTGAATTGAAACCCAACCCAAACTTGTCAGATTTGTAGGGGATCTCAGGAAGTTGTTCCCGGATAGTGCAACCTCCATCTTCTACAACAACCCTAGCATCTTTCGGAGAGGCCATTTTTGGTGTGCCCTTAGAGATATCAGAGTAGTAGCTTTAGCAACAACAATTGTCGAAGGAATTACCTCAAATGCTTGACAAAGAGTTTCAATGAATTCTCCATCCATCTCAACATATTGTAAAGAATTCAAATTACTGACTATATATTCTTCCTCTCCGTAGAGTGTGACAATCTTCCCTTTTACTGGGTACTTTAGCTTTTGATGCAATGTAGAGGTAATCGCACCTGCCCCATGAATCCATGGGCGTCTGATCAAGAAAGAATAGGTCGGGTGGATATCCATTACATAAAATGTTGAATTGAAGGCTTGAGAACCCACCTTGATCGAAATACCAACCTCTCTGTGGACCATTCTCTTCGAACCATCGAAAGCTCTTACCATAATATCGTTGGGTTTCAGCACCAGTCCTTCACAATCCAATCTATCCAAAGCACCTTTAGGTAAAACCTTGAGGGAGGACACAATATCTACTAACAAAAGCGCCAGAGTGGTGCCTTTTCATTCAATAGAGATGTGCATAGCTTTGTTATAATTCTTCCCTGCTAGAGTCAAATCTGCATCAGAAAATCCCAAGCCATTATCAGTAGTTTGGCTTGCAACACAATTCTCAAATTGATCAGCAGTGGTCTCTTGTGGTACATCGGCATTCTTCAAGAGTTTCAACAAATCTTGGTTATGTGCTTCGGAGCATAATAACAAGGACATCATGGATATATTTGAGGGTATCTGCCTCAGTTGATCAACTATTTTGTAATCACTTTTCCGAATGATCTTCAGGATTTCTTCCATCTCTTGTCTAGATGGATCTTCAATTGTCACTTCTTTTGAGGGTGCCTCCGTCAGGGCAGGCTCAGTAACTTTCTCTTTACCTCGGGTATCAGCAGTTGGCCCAGCAGTAGGAATACGAATAGGTGTTGTAGTAATTATTGGAGGAGTGACCTTACTAGTTTCGGTGATGTTTGTAATGTCAAGATCTTCATTTACAGTAATCCATGGCTCTTTCTTCACACCATGATAATAAACTTTTGCCCCATAGTTTAAGGGCACAACTTTGTCGGAGGAATACAGGACTGGCCCCTGTGTAGTGATAATCAGGGGAGCCACCCTTGGCTTAACAGGAATCCTTATAGGGCCTCTAGTAGTGATCCTAATAGGAGTATTGGAAATGGTGATTATGGAAAAATCTTCAAGTCTCAGTTCTTGAGGTATACTTTCAGGTAAACTCTTCATGGATGGAGTTTTCTCGAACAGAATTTCACGGCTTCCAATCAGGCGTTGAATACCTTTCTTCAGCCACATACAACCATTAGTTTGAGAAGCACAATTGTAAAAATTCTCAAGGCAGCCTGAAAATAAATCGGCTCTTAACAAATTCTTCTTAGCAGTCAATAAGGGAGTAGTCAAATCACTGATGGTGGAGATAAAGGATACATCGTCAATGGCATTGGCACCTTTACCATGAATGGGCATGGGTGTAGTAGTCATGTTAGGGGTTTGTGGAGGGTCAAACTCAATCACTTTGTTATCAATCAAATCTTGGATCTTGTTCTTCAACGCCCAACAATTGTTGGTGTCATGTCCGGGACTATTTGAATGATATGCACATTTCACATTCGGGTTATATTTGGAAGAGACGGTATTGAGGTTTGGAGGAGAATCTCGCAATGTTACCAAATCGGCCTTCAACAGATGTTGTAAAGCTTGAGATAGTGGCATGTTGATTCTAGTGAATTGCCTCCTTGGAGCATCTGACCTTTGTTGATTGTTTGATTGTTGTGGTCGTTGAACTGGGGTCGGTTTGAAATCAATACAGCTCCTACTGACTGATGACGATCATTCTTGATACGGATCCTTTTTCCATAAATAGCATTAGTTTACTTCTTACCAACAAATGGTTTCTTTACAGCAGTATAGGTTGAGGCCATTGGGATCTTTCCAGTTTTTATTCCACCTTCAACATGTTCACCAATCAAAATAAACTCGGTAAACCCTAACGAAAAACTCCCTATCAGCAAATTAAAGAATGGACCAGTCAAGGTGCCCATGAACATGTCCTCTAATTCTCTATCAGTTAAAAGGGGTTGCACCCTTCCAGCCAGATCCCTCCACTTTTGAGCATACTCCTTAAAGCCTTCATTTGAACCCATAGTCATATTTTGTAATTGCACGCGAGTTGGTGCAAGATCAGCATTGTATTGGTATTATCTGTAGAAGGTAGCATCCAAATCCTCCCATGTGTGGATATTAGTATCCTCAAGTTGATAGAACCACTCCAATTGTGTTCCAGATAAGCTTTCTTGGAAGAAGTGCACCCATAACTTCCTATCGGCGGTGTGTGGTTGAATCTTGCAGACATAAGACCTCATATGCATCTTTGGATAGGAGACCCCATCATATTTGGAAAAGACATGAACCTTAAATTTGTGGGGAATGACCACCCTAGGGACCATGCCTGAGTCTCCAAAGTCCAAACCTGTAATTGTTTGGATCTCTACAACTTTAAGTTAGTCTTCCAGTTGTTTGTATTTCTCATCCGCCGGTGGATACTGCTCTTCATAATAATCTTCGTCCTCAGTAATTTGGTTATTTCCAACCCCAACTCTGGTGCTTCTAACTTCCTCTTCTTGAGTGTCTTCTTCCTTAGAAGAAGCCTCTTCTATTTGATCCAGACGGGCCGGCCCCTTGAACATTCTTCCCATGTTGAGGATAACAGCCCATTCCTTGGTCTTCTTTTTGGTGGCAAGGAGTGCCATCATTTCTTGTTGTCCTTTATCTAGGTCGAGGAGAGTCTCTTGGAACTGGGCGTGTTGAGTTTACAAATCTTTGACAGTTTTCTCTAGAGTCATCTTGTACTGAAATAAACAGTAAAGAGATGAGGAAACTTGTATTGGAAAACCTGTTTATGATATGATGCATTCTATGCGGATGTAATGTCAAGAGTTACAATTTCCCCTTGGGCTTACAATGAGTAAAGAAAAAAGTTCTCAAAGAGACAACAAAATGAACTCCTAAAACAAAAAGCTCAAGTCTCCCATGGACCTTTCCTCTTTGTGTCGAGGTAGGCATTCAGGCTTCGCTCCTCGTGAAGTTGCTTGGTGAGCTCCAACACTTTCTTCTCGCTTGCATAGAATTGAGCTTCAAAGGTGTCTCATTCCCCATTGAGTTCAATCCAATATCTCTACAATTCTTCGAGGTCGGTAGGCATGTCAGGATAGAGAATGGTATAAGGAGTATCTCCCTCATAAATAGGCTCCACAACTATTGGTAGGATAGCAGGATATGGCATCATGAAATTTTGAGCGCGAGCTCGCACCCATTTGAGATAAGGCTCCAAAGGAATAAAGTTCTTATGCCCCAAAGTCTTGCTATCAACCTTTTTTACCATGCCCCAAGCTCGTACAAACCTTTGACGATAACCTTGGACATTGTTCTCATAGTCAAATACAACCATGGATAAGCGCATCATGAGGACCATCTCTTCGAGCATAACCAAATTGTCGTAGGGCCAAAGAAGGGTTATAAGTAATACATCCCTTAATTCCCAATAGTGGAATATTAGGTAACTCCCCACAATGGTCAATTATAGTAATGTCCTCCATAGATCGGGGACACCAATAAATATCCGAATGAGAGAGCGACATCATCCTTTAAGATCAAATCAAGCCTCGTTCATTCTTCAATAATGATCGAGGAAGGTGCAAAATAAACCACCTAGACAGCAACGGTATGCAACACATAATAGCCCCTCTCTTCCTCACAGTATGAGTGAGAAGAGTATGTAGAATGTCTCCAAGAAAAGTAGGCACGGGGTTACGAGAAAGGAAAATCTTGACAGTATTCACATCTATGAGTTGGTCTGGATTAGGGAACAGTACTAACCCATAGATTAGAAGAGCTAAGACTTCTTCAAAAAATTTCAAATCAAAGCATCCCAAAATAGTTGAGCCTTCTCTAACAGAAACTTAGCTAGAAAACCCTCAACTCTACTCCTTGTTTCCCAATTAGCTACAATGTTGGACCTCTTCAAATGTAAGGCCTTGCAATAACTTCAGGTTTTAGAGTTTCCTCTAAGCCGGTGAATGGCATTTGATCAAGCACGTGTACTCCTAAAATTTGAGAGGATTCTTCCAATGTGGGTACCAATTGGTAGTCGGGAAAGGTGAAATAATGATGTTTAGGATCAAAGAATTGAAAGTGCACACACATCATGTCTTCTTTAAAGCTTGAGGTAACTAGATTGAGAAGTCGGCCATGTCTTTTGGTGAACGGAGAATTATCAGGAACCCTTGATGCTAACTCTTTGAGTTGAGGAGGCCTTCTTACGAAGCTGATTCGGATGGTATTTCTGCGAACGAAATCCATATCCTACAAAACAGGACAAATATAAATCCCTAGGCCATTGAAATGGGTAGTAGAAATGTTATGGCATGATGTTATGATGTTTATGATGTTATTAACAAATAATCATATATACACAAAACACACAAGGCCTTAGGTTTAGGCTTGCATGAGGTTTTATAGGTAAGTACACTCTTGAAGTTTAGTTGGCTTAACCTTTCCTAAAAGAAGTAATCTGGTTCTAAGGAATCTTAATATCATTGATCTTTATTCATCGAGCATTATTTCAGCATAAGCAAACTTTTTTTGCGACTGAAATATCCCGAAAGTTTGATATCAATAAGTGTAGTATCAAGTATCAACCAACTTCAGTCTGCACCAAAGCCATCTATCTCACTATTTTCTAATGACCAAGTTGTTCAACTAAGGTTCTACAGTTAGTTTGTGCTTTATGACACCACTCAGCGGCCTCATATTCTCCTTGATTTAACTCAAGGGACACTGGTACCCGCAAATGTGTCGCACTAATGTAGTTATCGCTTCAACCATATCGGTCTATACCGTACAGTCTCCACGATCTATTGTTACTTACCTAATATGCCCCAGATCTGTGTAGAGGATCTAAACAAGAAATAAACCCAAGTATAACCCATAAATGTAAAGCAAACAAGGCAATCAAATAAAGTAAATAAAGATGATCTAACTCTTAAGGTAACCCCATTTTTAGTATAATGTCCCCAACAGAGTCGCTAGTTTTGTAATACGATGGTAGAATTGACTTGGTGTTTTGTGTTTTATCGCAAGTGTTGCAGATAGCAAGATTCGCCACTGACTTTTCCTTTATCCAATAAAGGAAAGGGTGAAAATAACAGGAAAGACCTTTTGAGAATTTTCTTGAGTTCGGGGGGTAGGTTATGAAAAGGAAAGGTGTTAGCACCACTTTCATTCGTAGTTATCTACTGGCTCTTAATTTCTAGCTTACTTTGAAACTCTTTGTGTTTTATGTAAGTTGAAAAAAGAATTTGAAGATGTTTTAAAAGTGGTGGTTTTGCAATGATTCTCGTACCGTTGAGAATGTATATAAAATGTTTGTTTTTGGAAATATTTTGAAAACGCCTTAGTTTGGAAAACTTTGTAATAATTCTCGTATCGTTGAGAATGTATACAAAGTGTTGTTTTTGAAAATATTTGTTGAAAGGGAATATTTGAAAAGATGTTTGAAAATGCCAATGTAAGGTAATTTTGTAATGATTCTCGTATCATTGAGAATGTATATAAAATGTTTATTTTGATAAATATTTTGAAAGTGTGAGGTGTGGAAATGGTTTTGTTGTGAGAAAGCAATCATGAGAAATCTACCTAGTAAAAAAGTCTTTGTTCTTTTCCTCTTCCTTTAGGTAGTGTTTGTCTACCATTAGTTAGTAGGAAGCCATATCATTGGATGTAAGGGACAGGCATGGGTCATCGTACATTCATAGAAGGCAACTTGTAAGATGTTTTAGCAATTGTCATAAGGGACTAAGATCATTTACCGAAGGCAACATTGAAGGGTCATCGAGGGACTATGATATTTTTATCGAGGGTCTTTTGCTAAAACTGTTAGAACATAGTTTGATTTTATAACCCTTGAGTAAAGTTTTAATGATAACAAAATACAAAGAATAAAATTATTTCTAAGGTATATACAAAGAACAACTATGCTCCTAAAAATTATGCTATGTATATGCAGAAGATCTGATAGAATCAGCATCAGAATAGAAACAACATCAGAATATCAGCAACCTAATATGCGCCTAATCAAATACACTCTGACTCTGATTAAAGACATCTTTTCCAAGTCATCTACACTCTGAAGCGTTATCAGCAGATACATCAAAGAAGATTCTGAAGCGTTACTAAGCATTCAAGACTGAATTAAATGATAACGGCTTTCTTCAGACAAAGATCTTCTATAAAAGGAAAGTGCATTATTATCATTAAACCTGCTTTATGGACAACGTATCTTTGCTTTCCTATATAAACAGGACTGCTTGTGAAAAGAAGCATGTACGTACGCACTCAATTTGCTAAGCTATAAAAACCACGCTCATTCAAAGCTTTAGCAAAGTCTTTCTATTCCAATATTAGTTTATGTAAATATCACAGTTGTGATATACAGTTTTGTAAGAAAACAACATACACACTAGTTCAATTCATTTGTAAAAGATTTCTTTGAGATAAACCGGTTTGTGGTTGTACTCAAGAAGACTTTAACAGTTGTCAAAGTAGCTATTGTAATCCTTTGAAAATAGTGGATTAAGACCTCGTTGGAGAGAGGAGAAATCACCTTGACGGGTGGACTGGAGTAGTTTGAGATCAAACGAACCAGGATAAAAATATTGTGTTGTCAAGCCATTTGCTTTAAGTTTTACAATTCAACCCCCCCTTCTTATGTTTTTCACATCTTCAATTGGCATCAGAGCGCCTGGCTCTGAGCTTTAACACTTAATCATGTCAGTACAAGATCCAGTGTCAGAAAAACACAATGGCAGGGCCAAGTCAAAACATCAGCAATGACAACAATGAAGAAAGGGACAGATTCAGTGGCAAACCTCCAATCTTTGATGGAGAAAACTTTGACTACTGGAAAGACAGAATTAAGAGTTTCTTTCTGGCCCATGATGCTGATCTGTGGGACATGGTGACTGATGGATACACGCACCCAGTGGATGGACGTGGTCAGAAGATTGACAGGAAAATGATGTCTGATCAGCAAAAGCATGAGTTCAAAAATCATCATAAGGCCAGAACAATTCTTCTCAGCGCTATCTCATATTCGGAGTATGAGAAAATATCAAACAGAGAAACGGCTAAGAATATGTTTGATTCTATGAGAATGACGCATGAAGGCAACATTCAAGTCAAAGAAACAAAAGCCCTTGCTCTCATTCAGAAGTATGAGGCATTCAAGATGGAAGACAGTGAATCCATAGAAGCTATGTTTTCAAGATTTCAAATTCTTGTTGCTGGTCTAAAAGTTCTTGACAAAGGATATTCCACTGCTGATCATGTCAAGAAGATCATCAGAAGCTTTCCAAAACAATGGAGGCCAATGGTCACAGCGCTTAAACTAGCCAAGGATCTCAACAAAATCTCTATGGAGGAACTTATCAGCTCCCTCAGAAGTCACGAGATAGAGCTAGAAGCAGATGAACCTCAAAAGCAAGGTAAGCCATTAGCTTTAAAATCTAACAGAAAATCTGACTCCAAAGTTTTGCAGGCTGTGGAAGAAACCTCTGATGGATCCTCATCAGAAGAAGATGAATTGTCTCTTCTCTTCAGAAGGGTGAACCAACTATGGAAGCAGAGGAAAAGGAAGTTCAGGAATCCCAGAATATCATAAAATCAGAATGAATCTTCCTCCAGATATAGAAGGTCAGAATCCTTCTCTGGAAACAAAAGATCTGAAGGCTCCTCAGGATACAAAAAGCCAAACTATAAAGACATCATCTGCTATGAGTGTAACGAGCAAGGGCACTACAAAAGTGATTGCCCAAAGCTTCAGAAGGAGAAGCCCAAAAAGAAGTTTGGCAAAGAAAAGAAGAAGAGTCTCATGGCTACATGGGATGATTCTGATACATCTGAAGCTGACTCAGAATCAGATGATGAAAGAGCAAACATAGCTCTCATGGAAAACGTATCTGAAGATAGTGAAGCTTCTGATTCAGACTCTGAATCAGACACAGAAGAGGTATTCTCTGACTTTACTATTAATTTTACCAAGGCTGAATTAGCAGAAAGCCTTAATGAAATTCTGGAAAGGTATCAGCAGATCAGAGTCAAATTCAAAAACCTGAAAAGGAATCTTGCTTCTGACTCTGGTAAAACTGAGAGTCTCAAATTGGAGAATTCTGAGTTAAAAGATAAAATTTCAAAATTAGAAAATCAAATGCATAACTCTCAGAAGAAAATAATCCCTGAAACTCCCAGCAATGCTGATGAGATCATCAAAGAGTATGATCACAACTTTCAGAAGTTTCTAGCTAAAAACATAGACAGAAGCAAAATGGCTTCAATGATCTATGGGGTTAGCAGAAATGGCAGAAAAGGGATAGGATATCAAGGTAAGGTTCCTACACCAAAAAATGCCATGGATTTAGTTATAAAGCGTACTCCACTTGACTCACACTTTACATATGGGCACACACATGACATAAAATATATAAGTAGTGATTACTCTGTCAAACCAAAATTCAACCAGAGTTTTGGTAGAACTAACAAATCAGGACCCAAGAAAATATGGGTACCTAAGGATAAAATAATACATGTGGCAGATATCTTTAGCAGCAAAGCAAAAACACTAATCATGGTACCTGGACTCTGGCTGCTCACGACACATGACGGGAAGAAGGCATATGTTCCAAAGCCTGGAACTTAAGCCTGGAGGCCACATAGGTTTTGGAGGAAATCAGAGGGGAAAGATCATTGGCTCTGGAACAGTAGGTAATGGAAATCTTCCCTCTATTAGTAATGTTTCATTAGTTGATGGATTAATGCATAACCTGTTATCCATAAGTCAATTAAGTGATAACGGTTATGATCTAATCTTCAATCAAAATTCATGCAAAGCCGTTAGTCAGAAAGATGGGACTATCCTATTTAATGGAAAGAGGAAAAACAACATTTATAAAATCAAACTTTCTGAACTGAAAAGTCAGAACGTAAAATGTCTTCTGTCTGTTAACAACGAGCAATGGATCTGGCACAGAAGATTGGGACATGTTAGTATGAGAAGGATATCTCAGATTAACAAACTTAATCTGGTCAGGGGACTTCCTAACTTGAAGTTCAATTTAGATGCTCTGTGTGAAGCATGTCAGAAAGTCAAATTTGCAAAACCTGTTTTCAAATCCAAAAACGTTGTTTCCACCTCTAAGCCATTAGAACTTCTGCACATTGACTTATTTGGTCTAGTAAAGACTGCCTCAGTCAGTGGTAAGAAGTATGGGTTAGTAATTGTAGATGACTATAGCAGATGAACATGGGTAAAGTTCTTAAGGCACAAGGACGAGTCATACTATGTGTTTGTTACCTTCTGCAACCAAGTTCAGAACGAAAAGAATCTTAGAATTGTCAAACTCAGAAGTGATCATGGTGGAGAATTTGAAAATAAAGATTTTGAATTATTCTTTAATGAAAAAGGCATTCTGCATGACTTTTCTTGTCCTAGAACTCCCCAGCAAAATGGAGTTGTAGAACGAAAGAACAGAACATTGCAAGAAATGGCTAGAACCATGATCAACGAGACTAACATTGCTAAGATATTTTGGGCAGAAACAATAAACACAGCGTGTTACATTCAGAATAGAATCTCCAGCAGACATATTCTGGAAAAGACTCCATATGAATTATGGAAGAACAGAAAACCCAACATTTCCTATTTTCACCCATTTGGATGTATATGTTTTATTTTGAATACAAAAAATTATTTGAACAAGTTTGACTCTAAAGCACAAAAGTGTATTATGTTAGGATACTCTGAACGCTCAAGAGGGTACAGAGTATACAATACAGAAACACAGATGGTTGAAGAGTCAATCAGTGTTCGGTTTGATGATAAGCTTGACTCTCAAAAGTCAAAGCAGAATGAACTCCTTGCAGGTATGGAAGTTGAACTCACAGGTACTGCAGACAACTCAGAGTCTCTCAACAGAGACACTCCCTCAACATCAGAAAGAGTCACTACAAGCAACCCAGCACCTTCTGTTGATCAACTCCAGAAAAGACCATCCAGAAGCAGAATTGATCATCCAGAAGAAACAATCTTAGGAAGGAAGGAAGATCCAATCAGAACAAGATCTACCTTTAGAAACTCTGAAGAATCCCTCATGGGACTTGTTTCTCTGATTGAACCAACAACAATTGATGAAGAACTTCTGGACAATGACTGGATTCTGGCAATGCAGGAGGAGCTAAATAAGTTCACAAGAAATGACGTATGGGATCTGGTTCCCAAACCAAAAGGATTCAACGTCATAGGCACAAAATGGGTGTTCAGAAACAAACTGAACGAACAAGGCAGAATTTGAGATGAGCCTGATGGGGGAGCTAAAGTTCTTTCTGGGCATTCAAATTAATCAAACCCCAGAAGGAACCTACATTCATCAGAGCAAATATGTCAGAGAACTTCTGAAGAAATTTGATCTCTCAGAATGTAAGCCCTCAAGAATTCCAATGCATCTCACGTGCATTCTGGAAAAAGAAGAGGTAAGTAGCAAAGTAGAACAGAAGGTCTACAGAGGTATGATTGGTTCTCTTCTCTATCTGACGGCCTCAAGGCCTGACATTCTATTCAGTGTTTGCATTTGTGCTAGATTCCAATCAGATACTAGAGAATCTCACTTAACAACAGTTAAGCGAATTTTCAAGTATCTGAAAGGTACTACTAATTTGGGTTTGTGTTATAGAAAATCAAGTGATTAAAGCTTAGTAGGATACTGTGATGCTGATTTTGCTTGAGACAGAGTAGAAAGGAAAAGCACTTCTGGAAGCTGCCAGTTTCTGGGAGAAAATCTGATCTCATGGTCCAGCAAAAGACAATCCACAATAGCTCTATCAACAGCAGAAGCTGAATACATAGAAGCAGCTGGATGTAGCACGCAAATGCTCTGGATGAAAAGTCAACTTGAGGACTTCAATATATTTGAGAGTAACATCCCTATCCTCTGTGACAATACCTCTACTATTTGTCTAAGTAAAAATCCTATTTTGCATTCTAGGGCTAAGCATATAGAGATAAAACATCATTTTATTAGGGACTATATTCAGAAAGGGATTCTAAATTTAAAATTTATTAACATAGACCATCAATGGGCTGATATCTTTACAAAACCACTTTCTGAAGATAGGTTCAACTTCATTCTGAAACATCTCAGCATGAAGCTCTGCCCAGAATAAAACTGTTTTGATTCCATATCTTAACCTTCAGAACTTTGTTTATTTTTCTGTGAACTACTGATCAATCTTCCTTCAGATCTTTAGAAGTACAGATTGTATCAGAATCTATCCATGAAGATCTGAGCGCTTCATTTCAAGGATAGAAATGTGCTGTTCACTCAAGCAAACAAGTGTCATCCAGTCATCAGCTATTTTCTGAGGCTGAACATGCGTTCACGTTTCTGAAAGGTCAAAAGTGCTGATTGGATGCATTGGGACACATGTCATGGGTAACCGTTCCAATATCTTTCTGAATCCCCCAAAATCAGCTGTCATTAAATGCTCATAATCATTATAATATATTTCTCTCTCTTGCCGTTTATGTTTTCAAAATCTTTTTCAAAATCTATTTAAACACATTTCTCACTCTTTACACTCTTTCACTTTCACTTTCATTTTCTCTATAATCTAATTGATTTCAGTTTGCATCCCTTCTCAAAACCCTTTCAATTTCTTCTCAAAAACTTCTGTGTGAACATGGCTTCCTCAAGCAACCCTACTTCCAGTACTCAGAAAACATATTCCTCTGAACAATATGAAGAACCCTTCAGAACTCTTCTCACACCCATCAAAAATCTAGAAGTTCTCTCAGAATTGATTGTGGACTTTAACAGTCTTCAAGAAAACGGGTTTAATCTCTCTAAAGAGGTAAAGGCTCAAGGCTGGAACAGATATTTTGACCGACTGGTAGGTCCAACATTCCCAATCCTTGTGAAGGAATTTTGGATTCATGCTTCATCTTCCAACCATCAAGTTACTTCATACATAATGGGGAAGAAGATAGTCATAACTGAGGACCTCATTGCAAGATTAATAGGCTACAATGGTGGTGGTGTACGATGCATTGACATGGCTGAAAGATGTGCTGATGTCGCCCTAATTACTAGAGAAATCTTCACTCTGGGTCTTCCCTCCAGCAAGATAAGGGATCTAAAATACCATCACAGAATATGGGCCAAGATTATTCTGGGATGCATAAACCACAGGAAGCCTACCAGCTCTCCTGACTACATCAATATTGATCAGCAATTTCTGATCTACTTCATCTCCTAGAAGATTAAGGTGAATCTGGCTCATCTGTTGTTTAACCATCTAAGGAATAGTGTTAAGGAAACCAAAGAAGAGGAGCGCACAAAAAGGGACTGGATACCCCTAGGAAGGCTTATATCAAATATTCTAATAGAGAATAAGCTAATTAATCATCTAACAGAAGCTCAGGAAATCAGCTCTTTGAAAGCTACTATTGGCAAACAGTTGAATGCAAAGAATCTGAAAAAGATGAAGTTAATTGAGAACATCAAGAAGGAACCCAGTGTCACTTCTTTTGCAACAATCTCCAGCAGAAGAAGCCCTCTGGATAACTTTCCCATGTTCTCAAAGATTGATTCTAAACCTGAGATAATAGTCAGATGTCTGGATGCATGCAAGATGGATGGTACAGCACCAGATTTGAACATTCAGGATCTGCAGCAGAAGGCTCCAGAAGTTGTGTTGAAGAAAAACAAGAAAAGGAAGGCTGTAGCAGAAGGATCATCCCAGCGAACTCCTAAGAAGAGAGGTAATCCTTCTTCTGTAACTGTTTTAAATTAAATTTTTGTATCAACATTTGTACCAATTCCCACTCAATCAGAAAACCCCACACCACAAACACTTGATGACTTTGACATTGAATTTGACCCCTCAGAAACCCTAACTCTTAGAGGATCTCACTCCCTACCTCCAAATCCAAATATTGAAGTAACCCAACAAGAACTTGCAAAAGTTCTATCAAATATAGAAACCTTTGACCAACATATATCTGCTCCCATACCAATAAATCCAAACTCTGAAACCATTTCAGAAGAACCTCAACCAGAAATTCCACTCTCTCCACTACCAGAAACTCATCCACCTTCTCCACAACCTGAAACCTTACAACCATAAGTACAAACTTTTGAGGTCCAATCCTCTGAATCTTGCGAACCAGAACTTCATCACCATCAATCCAACCAAACACTTGATTTTGATCCCATTCCCACTCTTGGAATCACTGAACCTCTAAACATCAGTATTCCCCAAATTCCCTCTTCACGAGAATCCACTCTACCAAAGACCCCAAATAGTCCAATAACCATTCTAGACTCTCCCACTTCCTCACCAAATATCAATCCAAGTGACCATACCAAAACTATCATTGACTTAACTTCTTTTAAACGCCTGGCTGCCATAACCAACAAAACAGCCATTCCAAAACCAAAACCATCTGAACCCACACCAGATGTTAGTACCAGCTTATTGATATTTGAAACAGAAGTGCAGAAGTGGATCACTTCTCTGAAGTAAGCTAGTCTTGAGCTGATTGATCCTGCTGCATCAGACTACCTTTGGACAAGGTTCAGAAGATGGTTATGTTCTAAAACCCATAAAATGCAAGAACAGAGCTACGAACTAGTTCAACAGAACTTCAGCAACCTGCTAAAAGTTTTTGAAGATCAAGTTCTGAGCGAGCTACTTAAGGAAGAAGCTCTTCCTCTGGACAATGCTCCCTGGTCTGAACATTGTCCAGCAGACAGAGTTCAACCAGAGTCAGAAGATCTCAATCAGACTGACACTTTAGAGCAGATAATTCCTGTTGAACAACTGGGTCAAAAAGAGGACATTGCAGAATGCTTTGAGAAGCATCCAGTTGCTGAAGTCCTCAAGCTTCCTCCTATGAAAGGCAGACTTTAGAAGACCTGAAGAGATCTGATACCTTGATGAAAGAAAGAATGGATAAACAGGATGACAGAATTTCAGAAATCAAGAACATGTTAACCAAGCAGGAGGAAACCAACCTCCAAATCAAGGGCTTGTTGGAAGCTTTGTTCACGCGTCTTCCTCCTCCCTCTTAGATTTTCCTACTTAAATTTTTTTTCTGTAATATTCTCTATATAGCTCTGAACTTATCATTGATTCTGTTTTAATATAAACTTATTTTGGCTCTGATTATGTGTTCTTTTTTTATAACTGACAAAAAGGGGGAGAAAGAAAAAGATATTTTCAATAGCGGATTACTGAGACATAAGTATCAAACATTCTAATCTACATAAATTCTCTTTTCTAAAAAGCTTGAACAGGTACAAAACTCTGCTGAAAGATACAGTAAGATTCTGATGCTCAAATATTCATGGAGTTAAAAGGAAGTAATCAACTCAGGGGGAGTTTTTCTACTTAACTCTATACTTTTTGATCCTTACTCTTTATTGAAAAATCTGGTTTTTGTCATCATCAAAAAGGGGGAGATTGTTAGAACATAGTTTGATTCTACAACCCTTGAGTAAAGTTTTGATGATAACAAAATACAAAGAATAAAATTATTTCTAAGGTATATACAAAGAACAACTATGCTCCTGAAAATTATGCTATGTATATGCAGAAGCTCTGATAGAATCAGCATCAGAATAGAAACAGCATCAGAAGATTAGCAACCTATGTTACACGCTGAAACACTGAAGTTTGATGACCAGAATCTGCGCCTAATCAAATACACTTTGACTCTGATTAAAGACATCTTTTCCAAGTCATCTACACTCTGAAGTGTTATCAGCAGATACAACAAAGAAGATTCTGAAGCGTTACTAGGCATTCAAGACTGAATTAAATGATAACGGCTTTCTTCAGACAAAGATCTTCTACAAAAGGAAAGTGCATTATTATCATTAAACCTACTTTATGGACAACGTATCTTTGCTTGCCTATATAAACAGGACTTCTTGTTAAAAGAAGAATGTACGTACGCACTAAATTTGCTAAGCTATAAAAACCACGCTCATTCAAAACTTTAGCAAAGTCTTTCTATTCCAATCTTAGTTTGTGTAAATATCACAGTTGTGATATACAGTTTTGTAAGAAAACAACATACACACTAGTTCAATTCATTTGTAAAAGATTTACTTGAGATAAACCGGTCTGTGGTTTTACTCAAGAAGACTTTAACAGTTGTTAAAGTAGCTATTGTAATCCTTTGAAAATAGTGGATTAAGACCTCGTTGGAGAGAGGCGAAATCACCTTGACGGGTGTACTGGAGTAGTTTGAGATCAAACGAACCAGGATAAAAATACTGTGTTGTCAAGCCATTTGTTTTAAGTTTTACAATTCAACCCCCCCTTCTTGTGTTTTTCACATCTTCAAAAACATCTCACATTCGAGCGACATGATTGTTTTTATCTGAGGCAACAAGTGTGGGTTACCCTAGAGGTGCATGTGTGCAAAGTGTTTTGTTTTCAACTATTTTATCTTTTGAATTAGGGTTTTTCTAGGTTTGATTTTAGTCTTGTCATGCAAACCCTAATTACTAGCAATAATAAGGAAAGCGATAAATTGCAGAATTTAAATGTCCTACGCTATTACAACGCTTTGGGAATGGGGGGGGGGGGGGGGGGACAAGTTTGTGAATATGGGGAAGAAAGCAATAAAGACCTAATTACTATTACAAACCATTGGATATGAATTACAATAATAATTATGCACAAAATGTAAAGATGAAGAATAATTTGTTTTTTAGGGTTTTTGATAGAAAGATTTAATAGTTAACCTAATTAAACTAATTAAATTTAGTTATAGAGAAGTTAATTAATATTTAACAAAACGTAAGTTAGTTAAAATAAAGCCTAAGTCTAATTTTAATTTGTTTAAAAAATAATTTGAAGGTTAATACTAATTTGTAAAAGAAAATAATAAAATTTAATTTAATAAAATAAAATAAAATGCCTAAATTAAAACTTTTTTTTTTAATTTAATTAAGAAAATATATTTTTTGGTATTTTTGGTTTAGATAAAATAAATAAATAAATAAATATGAAAGAAATAAAAATGATTGGGCCTGGGTGTATGAAAAGTAAAATGGAGGTTTAAAAGAGAAAATGAAGCGCCAGGCCCAAAGGTTTTTTTGTTTAAGTCACAAAATCAAAATAAAAAAAGATGTATATGGGCCTGTACATAAGTAAAATAGGGATGAGAAGAAGTAAAAACAAAAATAGAAACAGGCCTAGATTTTGGCAAACCCAACGTTGTTTGTGATCCCATGTGGCTGGCTTATGAGAGTTCATGATGGACAAGCGCATTTGATGTGTTGGACTTGTTGGCATAGTGATCTGATTGTGTTAGTGTAAAGAGCATGAGAGCGCTCATGGCCTGCCTGTATAGAATCTGAAAGAAGGAAATGTAAAAAAACAAAAGGGTACCACTGGGGCTCGAACCTAGGTCCCTACACACTAATGCCTTATGCGCGCTTCTTCTGCCACTGGGGTCGTTGTTTCATCCGTTAATAGTATAACATGCAATAAATTTAAAATAAACCTTTTCCTAATGGCACTTCATCCCTAACCTCGCGCCAGCAACTCCAACACCATTTTTGAATTTTGTAACTTCCTCATTTCTCAACCATTTGCAAAAGTATAAACATGAAATTTGCTCCATTTTTTCAATACGAACTCAACCATGTAAACAAATTAAACTATAAATCAAAGATGAACATTAATTTCTGTTGGTACCAAATAAAACCTAATTTTTTAGAAATTTCAAACTCCAAATTCAAATCACTTAGGCAACATAAATGAAAACTAAAGGCATGGTTAGCTTTAGGGTTATGATGTCTACATTTTTCATTCACAAAGTAACCATTAATGATGCTTGTAGAGAGAGTTCAAAGTTGAGAAGACTTACCTTAAAACTAGAAATCGTGTGTGGAGTTTGAGCACTTCTGGAGGTGTTGTGATGATCTGGATAGCTTCACTGTAGTCCTAGGAAGCTAATGCAAATCTTACTTTCTGCTGAAAGTGCCTGAATCGTGCTGGAGAAGTCAATATGCAGAATTCTGTTTTTGAGTTTGGAAGATGAGGAAGATGATGTTACCATTGTGAAACAAGGGAAGGGATGAGTTGTTTATGATGTATAGATACTTTTTAAATGATTAGAAGTGAAAACACACGAGGGTTTTGAGTTCTTGAAGTTTTTGGTCAGAAATTCCAACAATGGAGGTTTGTGTGCAATTATGAGTTTTAGGGAGTTTGAGTGAGTTTGAGGGCTATTGAATTCGTGTCTTGGCTTGAAAACAGTGTCTCTATTTATAGAGAAGAGGTTTGGAATGCTCAAGTTGATCAGAATTCAAAATCACATGTTAAGCTCAACATGTGATTTTCTTGAAAAATCAAGTTTCAATGCCTTATACCTTTGATCATAGAGTGGTTAAACACTTTAATCACAATGCTTCTGACCTTTTAGGTGGAGTGTGATCAAAGGGAACAAGTGAGAGGTTCAAGAATTGAGTTTGTGCATAAAGCTTTTCATGAATGGCAATGTTAATTTTCTCCCCAAAATGGCAAATTGACTTGGACAATGCTTAAATCACTTGGATCATAGCTCAAAGGTTTGTGCAATCCATTAATTATGGGTAGATACACAATTTATAAGTCCTAGAAAGCAATATTATACAACATAGCATTGAGATTGGATTATGTGTTTATCAAGAAAATGACTTATAATTCAAGAATAGATGCCCAACTTCTTCTCTTCGAAACTTCTAGCTCAAGCATGATCTCTTCAAGTTCTTGGACATTTTGGAAAGCTTGAAACGTTGTCTACAACATTCATGTTGACCACTTTGGCTAAATCAAATTGGAACTTGGTGGAAAATTGCCAAGAAGTTGGGACAAAAAATCTGCCTAACTTGATGAAAATTTCACTAAGTGTTTATACAAAAATGTCATGACTTTATGAGCCTATATCTCCAAATCTAAGAATTTTTTGGACATCAACCCTTAGATAGAAAGTTGTATATTTCATCAAGATCTACAACTTTCACGTTGAAAGTTTTCCTTGAATCATCTTGCATCTTGGTAAATAATTGTCATGAAATAATGAAATTATCAAGGTTAAAACACTTAGAAATTTTTCTAAGTCTTAAAACTTTTACTTTTTATGGACTTTCTTGACTTTTTTGATTCTTGTTGACCAAGTTTTATATTTTTTAATGTCTTGATGAATCTTGACCTTTGAAATTCAATATTGACCAAAAAGTCAAAGTTTGACTTTTTGTGTATCAATTGACTTTTTATCAGATGATCAAATTGCAACTATTAATCCATTGTTATTGAGAAATGATTTGAGCCATGAAATTAGGTCAAGATATTTTTTTTGAATCCTTGAGATCATTATTCAAATCATTAGGTCATGTACTAGGTCAAAAGTCAATGATCAGTCATTCTCAGTCAAAACCCTAATTTTGACAATTTTTCCCCTTTGATGATTTGAATGCTTTTCTTGAGGAATTGTGATAAAAACTTGATCAATTGATGAATATGACTTAAAAATGTTGATTTTGGCCAAAAATCATGAAGTTTGACTGTATATTGACCATAATTGACTTTTTATCCCATATAGCTGATTTTCAGTCATCTGAGCAATTGAGTGAGCAAATTTGTGATGCAAGACTTGAAACTTGATATGAGTAATATTGGAGACCTATAATGAACCATGAAATTCATTTGAAGCATTAAAGGTCCAATTGTCCTTGAGAAAACAAAAACCCTAATTTGGAGTCTCAATGCTTAGGAGGTGAGATTGTGTGATCAAACCCTTGAGAACCCTTGAGCATTTGAGATATTTGGTGATAAATGTCTTGAGAAAAGAGAGAGAAAATTTTGGGGTACAACAGTATCCTTATTGGATGGCTAACAGAACCAAATAGAACTAAGTAGTCAACTTCTCCTGATGATCGTCATTGTTGTTGTTCTCCATACCAGATGGATTATCATAGTCTGGTGGATGAGTTTGAGTCTTCTCCATGTCCTCAAGGTCCACAAGTCGACCATCTTTCACCACCTTAAAATAGTCCATCTCGGACAAGTCCATACCCGGGTAAAGGAATAATGCCTGATCTGTAGCCCAATCAAAGACTTTGTCAATAGCGGAGAGGATATCCATCTGGGATTTCTTGAGAGCCACTTTGAGCTCATTATTTGTAGTCTTCTCAGACTTGAGATTGTCGATAAACTGAGTGAGGGATTTCCTACTCTCCTCCTATAAAGTCTCCATTCGAGTCTTCTCTTCCGAAAGGCTCTTCTCCAAAGTAGTTATCTTGTCAGATTTAACCTTATGTTCATCCTTCAAGTTGGTAATCTCCTTCTTGAGCTTCAACTCATTTTGTTCATAGTCATCGTTGGACTCAAACAAACCCTTTAACAAAAATGCACACCTCATGAGGTAGGAGCTAATGTTCTTAAACATCTTCTAGCATCCCATGGGCTTCACCTTCTTAATATCCTCATCCACTTTGAGATGGTCATAGAAGAACTTGACCTCATCAAAGCTGTTTGACCAAAACTTAAACTCCACAGCCGGATTAGAAACACCCTCCCTAGAGTCTTTCATTAACAAGGTTATTTTCATATCAGCCCGACAAACATCACTACTCATCATAGTCTTCAATTTCTTGGGAGTTCCCTGAGGAACCTCCTCAAGAATTAGGGGAATTAAAGGTTGAAGCTCGGTTGAGCCTAAGGCTGCCTTGGAACCCATCATCTCCTTCCTTTTTAAAAGATGAGTTTTAAGGCAAAGTCAGATTTGGATGGGGTGGCTCCTCTGGCTCACTTCATTGCAGCACGGGCTTCCAGCATCAACTTTTTCTGCTCTGCGACACTAAGATCAAGCATCCTATCTGCAAAAAAACAAAAATGAGAAAGAATTAGGTACTTAACAATATGAAGCTTTTGGTATGTCCACTAAAGGACTAAATTCAAGACATTTACCAAGGAAAGTTGGAAGTTCTTTATCACTCAAAGGCATCAACTCATTCACCTTCATCATTCGAAAGGAGTCAAGGACTTCTAGAGATTGGATCTCTAGCTCACTTAATTTCTCAAAAGAGAAACCAAAAATCTAAAGGGGATCCCGGATCCAATAATGAGGGAAACAGGGGTGACCTTCTGGGGCCAGCAATAGCTATGGGAACCGCGTCACACACTTAACCCAAACAAAGCGATCTTTAAACACTTTGTAGTTGCTGGTATAAACTTGGAAAAAACTATTTTGAGAAATTCCATTAATTTGAACCCAGATGTGGTTCTCAACTCCCTTCACCTAGAAGAATAAAAAGAGCAAGCCCACAGTAGGGATAATGTTCAAAGCCACACAAACACTTTCAAAGGAATTTATGAAGCCTCATCTGTTAGGTAGGAGTTGAGAATGGGCCACATTCATAACCTTCAGAATGTTTGCTTCAAAATCCGAGAAAAGGATGCGAACTTGAAAATCTTCCAACACTCCCAGATAGAAATAAAAGAACTCTTCCTTATAACTTTTATAGCGGAGAATGCACACTCGTTCTCCAGGATCGCAAGCCTCCAATATAACTTCGTCCTCTTTCCCGGTGGAGGAGATGTTATTCAGAGACTAGAGTTTTTCTATCTCCATTGCATCAAAAATACTATTCTTGTATCCCATTATTTTTAGATCAAAGGGAGCGGAGGTTTCCATCACCATCTCCATAGAACCTGAGGATGAAAGGCGTGGTATGAATCACTTTCAGAAGTGATGATTTCATTATAAACCATGTTCAGTACTCGAGTATACTCATCTACGCTTAAGGCAGTTTGCATCTCTCGCATGCACTCATCCCATAAAGCTTTTCTTTCCTAAACATTTTTGGGTTTTATAACTTTTCAAGCGCTATTAGACTCTCTTATGGTAACCATTCTTATGAAAATAGCAGGAAATAGGAATAAAGTAAAAAGGAATGAAGAAGAGAAGAATACCTGGTAAAACTGTGCTATGTGTTTGAGAAGGATTCGTTTATGAAGAAAGCATTACGAAAATTGCCAACGGTGAGAATTTATGGAAGAGAAGAAGAGTAGTTTAAATAAAGATCCCTAGTAAATGATGGTAGTATCCTAATAAAGTCCCTATAAAAATTTAGTATTATACTGGGAAGAAATCACTCAAAAGATTTGTCTATCTGTTGCCTGCCACGTACGCGAAAAGGTTTAGAAGATGTGAATATTTTCCAGGTTCAAAACTAGAAATATTTCGGGTTCATTTATGATCGAACATCATATCCCGATGTCAACATGTATGTCCAGGAAGCTTATGTACATCTAGAAATACTTATGTCGGGTCGGGACCTATAATCAGCTTAAGAAGGATGGCGATGAGGCAAGAAAGTGTGGATATGTGTGTATCTCTAGTTAGGGTCCTTGGGACCAGAGGGTCAGGCCGTGTTCTATCTCCGGGTACCTACATTCAGGTAATGCTCTCCAGGACGTGACCCAGAAGGATACGAAGAGTCATCATGAAGACCCAGATGTAACTCCATAAACAGTTTCCAGCTATTAATCACCATCCATTACCCCGAGTTAAGTGCGTCAATGATGGCTGGAGGCAAACGTTTCAGGGTAATGATAACATGAGGAACTCCAAGGGGAGCCTTAAAGGAAGATCTTAGAGGTATTATGGAAGCTATATATAGGGGCTCCTTCCATAGGGATAAGCAAGATATATAATCTGGAGACAATACGTACTGCAAGTGTAGCTCTCAAAACCTAAATCACACTTACAGAAATCTATCTTTGAGGCTCTCCCTATTCCTATAAGGAAGCTAACTGTTTAGTGTTCCTATGCAAGAACGATATATATTCGTTAGAAATACAAGCAATGAGATTTAGAGATTTAGGTATGCATCAAAATCATTATTATACTTCTCCCTCTATTTGTCACAATCAAAAATATAATTCATTTAATGAACAAATAGAGAGTACAGAAGAAAAACAAGACAAGATTGAACAAAAACAATAAAGCAATGGCTTCCTAGGAGTGTCTATGGGTTAGAAGAATATGGAAGCTTGTTAAGAATTTGTTACAGCATATCTTCAATCTTCATGTTGAAGTATTTCTGTTTGTCGAACCTTTTTCTGATAAACTCTTGTTCCTTTTCAGATCTTCGAGAGTTTGCATCAGATCAGATGGCTTATACGCTTTTGCTACTTCCTTTCCAATAGCTTCTTTCTTGGCTGCTTCTATCTTAGTGCGTTTCTAAGAGGCTTCCTCTTCAGCCTTTTTCTTAGCTTCTAAGGCCTGATATTTCTCTTATGCTTCTTGGATAACCTTTTGTTGAATTTGAACAGAGATATTTTTTATTCTTAGGGCCTCGACATCTATCCATTTGTTGAACTTGTTCTAGTTAGATTTTACACGCGAAGAGTAATGACTGACGCTGGACTTCTCATTGAGTCTCTTGACTCTCCCTATTGCATTTTCCTTAAAATTAGATATTACTTCATCAAGATTAAGGCTAGGAAGTTTAAGATCGGGGTTGGTTTCTTCCTTAAAACTAGTTTCATCAGAAACCATTTTGCGAGAGTCATGTAAAACGGAGGTGATAGTGGTATCCTTGTTAAGATAGGGAGATTTAGGATCGGATGGTTCAGAGGTGTTAGTAAGATCTTGAGAGGCTAAAATTGTGCTGGCTGTGGAAGCAGAAGGTGTAAGTGGAGGTAGACTGATAGAGATGGTAGGAGGTTCAAAGATGATAATAAGGGGTGATTATTTTTCAAAAATAGGAATTATATATGTAGATGTGTTTTCTGCAGGAATTGAAAATTTTGAGATGAAACTGAGAATGGTTTTGTCTCTGGAATCTTTTAGTTGAAGGGAGTTTTTTGGAGGGAATGTGGAAGAGATATTTATGGAGGATGTAAAGGCAAAATCTAGTGAAGATAAAGATGTAGGAGGTGAGAATGTTGGTGGTTTGAAATTATTTTAGGAGTGATTGATTTTGGTTGCAGTGAGGAGGTTTGAGTTTTAGATTTCTCAAAATGAGCAGAAGTAGTAGTTTGTGGAGGTGGCATAGAGGTTGATGAAGTAACTCTTCTAAAACCAAAACAAGAAGAAGTAGCATTTTAAGATCTAGAAGGCTTACTTAATGAATCGGCATAAGTCACATGCGCAGTGTTTCTCAAAGAGTTTTCAGATGTTGACAAAGCTGGAAGTCTTTGCTTCTTTTCTGATACATTTTTCTCCTGAGAAGCTTCATATTTCTTCTTAGATTATGAAGATTCACGAGGTGCATCCATGAGATCTTCAAAATGGATCCCAGAAATATCTACTCCATCATCCTCAAAACCTTTCAAGTAGTAGGCTAAAGTGTTAGGTGGATCAAGCTTTATGAACAGAGGATATCCATCCATGATCATCCTATTATTTTTTATGCTGATCAAATATGAGGAGATACTTGGCGAGATTAAAGCCCATGCTCTGTTGATAACTTTTAGACATCTTAGATTTTGACCATTGAATGGGCTTCCAACTTTTGTATAGGCATCTTCCATAAGGTTTAGACTGCACAAATACTCAATAGAACCATTTTCAGCCAGAATATCTGAAATGAGTCTGCCCAAAGGAATGTAAGTCTTTGTAGCTATTCTCAATTAACTACTTCTCGTCTCTATAACAATATATCTCAGATGATTGAAGAGAAAAGATGGTAGGTGGACCTTTTCTCCCTTTATCGGATAGTACAGTATGTGTTTCTGATCAGTGTTTACATGATTAGATGAGCTGGAAACTGGTTTGTGATGTATACATCCCTAAATGGTTTTGAACCACACCTTCAAATTCTTGGATAGATTTTTTACATTTAGAAGATGATTTTACTCTGATGACTTTTGATTGCCTTCAGTAAAAATTGAAGGATTTACCACACACTTTAGAAATGTGATTTTGACTTCATACGATGAATCCTTTTTCCTCTTACATTTTCCATTCCAAGAAAGGTAACTACATACTTTTCCGTGATCACAACTTTTTCACCCAGAACATGCGACACTATATAGTTTTCGTTAGCTTTTGCTTATCTCTAGAAATCCTTTACCAGTTTAATGTAAACAGGATCATAGAGACATTTAAAATAGCTTCCCCATCCTTGATTGTTCAGTTCCTCTGTTAAATCCATGCCATTTTCTTTCTAATTGTTAAAGTCCACTAAAAGTTCATAGAGAACTTCCAGTTGGTCGGCTGGTGTAGGCAGATGAATGTGTGAAGGACAATCAAGTAGGTGTGGTTGTTCAAGAGGTTGTTGAAAAGTTCTTAAGAGAATTTAAAAACTTCTTGTAGTTGGGTGTCCATGGTGGAAGAAGAAGACCAAAAGAATTTAGAGTTTTACGTTAAAGGGTTTAAGGTGTAGGAATTGAAGTGAACAATGTTAGTGTGATAAAGGTGGATTCTTATGACAAAAGAGAAGGTATTGAAGCGTTTGAACCATACAAAATGGTAGGGTAATGATGATTTTAAACCTAATCTCCAAACATCACATCACTCTAGATGTCAATCAAACGGCGCATTTTTATAGGTGTCAAGGTGAGTCACAGTCATTTGTTTGAAAAGGCATACAAGTTAATGTTCTCAATAATCAGGGATACCAAAATGTTTCTGATTTGAGATGTTTCTGATCAAGATATCTTCCAACAGATAAAAGTATCTAGATACACCAAAAATAGAACATCAGAAGATAAATATATTCTAACATGATATCTTTAAGATTTCTGATTTCTTCACTTTTCTAGTTAATCGGATTATGAACCTTCACTTAAGTCCCTTTAGACTTAGATATCCGATTTCAGTCATCATTTTTTTAAAGTTCTTATTCACAAAAGATTGGTTCTATTCAAGAGATCAATTTCATAAGTGTTTCCATAAATCTTGTTCTGATAATTCCAACAATTTTTTAGATTCATCTCTTTCTGATTTGTTTTATACTTTATTTTTGAATCCATCTAAAGCATAGTACCAAGAATTTTTAGATTCCAGATTTTGGAACATATGTTTTCTTCTCGTTGTGTGTCACAAGCATTCAGAATCCAGGTGTCATGATTGGCGTTTCAACTTTGCATGATAGAATATCAGCGACATACACAATTTTATCTTTTGGTACCCAGAGTCTTTTGGGTCTTTAGATTTAGTTTTCCCAAAGTTTCTGATAAACTTGGGTTTTCGTGCATCATTGAACTTTTGTGTTTGTGCAGGAGTATAATGATAAGAAAAAGGAGATATATGTTGGTTTTCTCTAAAAACTTTCTGATTGTTATTATCAGATTTGTGACATGTTTCTTCCCTTTTATTTTTACTAACACCATAGACCATAGAAGTCATCTTGCTCTTGTCTATGCTATTTTTCACGAATTTCAAGAATGCCTTATCATACTTGTATAAGACTGTTTCAGAAGATGGAGGAGCTTTAGAAATAGTTTCTTAAAGTTTTAAACATTTTTTGTTTAGAAAAACATTTTATTTTTCTAAAAACAGATTATCTCCTCTTTGTTTAGAAAAATATTTTATTAGCTTACCATATTCTTCAACCTCATATTCGTGAACCTTCATCAGGTTTTTGAATTTTTGTTGAAGCTTCTAATACCTGCTCAGATATTTTGATATACATAATTCTAATTCGGCACGAGAGATTTCAAAAAATACCTCTTCAGAGTCAGACTTTGTTTCTTATGTTTCTTCATCTATTATGCTAGATGTGAGTGATATGTTATCATGCTCCTCTTCAGATTCTGATCCTTCAGAGTCTGAATCATCCCATGTTTCTATGAGTCCTTTCTTATTTCCTTTGAAACTCTTGTTCTTGAACCTTTTTTTTCTGGTGCCTTCACTTTTGAGAGTATGACATTCATTTTTGTAGTGTCCAGGCTCATTGCATTCAAAGAACGTTACTTCCTTACTTGCTTTTCCTCTATCAGATACTTTTGAATGATCTCCTCTTTTTCTGAATCCTCGGACATTATTTCGTCTTTTCTTCTTGAGTTACTTAACTTTTCTGGATAGAAGTGACAGTTCATCTTCATCATCAGAGCCTTCATTGTTAGAATCTTCTACATCTTCATGTTTAGACGCTTTATTCTTTTATAACTTAGGTCTTTCTATTCTAGACCTTAGAGCAATAGATTTTCCTCTTTTCTAGGGCTTATCTTCTTCTAGCTCTATCTCATGACTTCTAAGCAAACTGACTAACTCTTCAAGAGTTATATTGTTCAGATCCTTAGAAAGCTTCAAAGCAGTAACCATATGTCTCCATATTTTGGGAAAACTAATGATGATTTTCTTGACATGATCAGCAGTGGAATATCCTTTATCCAGAACCTTAAGTCCTGCTACCAAGGTTTGAAACCTTGAGAACATAGTCTCAATCGTTTCTTCATCTTCCATTTTGAAGACCTCGTATTTCTGAATTAAGGCCCACGTCTTAGTTTCCTTGACTTAAGCCTTTCCTTCATGAGTCATTCTTAAAGAATCAAGAATATCTTTTTTTTGTTTCTCTATTAGTGATCTTTTCATATTCTTTGTAAGAAATAACATTGAGTAAGATAGTTCTGGATTTGTGATGCTTCTTGAAGTTGCGCTTCTGATCTTCATTCATTCTAATCATGGGCATTTGAATACCAATTGCAGAAATAGGAGGTTCATAACCATTTGTTACAATATCCCAAAGATCAATATCATAGCCTAGAAAGAAACTTTTTATTATGTCTTTCCAGTAGTCAAATTTCTCTCCATAAAAAAACAGGAGGTTTGGCATTATAATTATCTCTTTTGTTTGTGTTAGCAGCATCCATTTAGAAGGTTTTTCTCACACTAGATCTCTCTACACGGTTAAGCGTTTGATTAGAAAATCAGTAACATAACCGGAGCTCTGATACCAATTAAAGGTTGAGAAAAACACAAGGAAGAGGGGTTTGAATTGGGTTTTCAAAAACTTTTTCTTTTAGAAGTGCTTCACACAAACAATCAAACTTGAATCAATTCTATAGAGAGAAATAATGACACGTTTAGTTTATACAAGTTTACCTTAAACAAGGCTACTCTTGTCCATCCGCCAAGGTGATTTTTCCTTCAACAAGGAATTAATCCACTAATCTTGAAAGATTACAAATTGTCTATGAGTTTAGAAAAACACCTTAGCCTTCTCAAGTATCCTGACTATACCCGAGTCACTTGAGGAATCAACAATAGACTAAGAGTTAGAAAACACCTAAGCCCTCTCAAGTATTCTGACTATACCTAGTCACTTGGGGAATACAATTCTCAAAAGAATTATAATCAAATAGTATTTATAAAAGTGCTTCTAGAATAAGCAAATTACACCAATGTTAAGTACAAATAGTTTAACACAAATATGAGCAACAACTCTTGTGTTCAAAAAGATAATAATAACATAATAATGAGCAACAACTCTTGTGTTTTGATCTTTTCTTTTTCTTGTTCGATTTTGGCAGTGTTACTATTCTTTCTTTCAATTCTTGTGTTTACCAAATGAAACAGTTGATCCTTTATACAGGCATTGAAGAAGTAGACCATTGTAGTAGTACACACGTCACTTTCATCTTTCTAGCTGCCAAAGGTAGGAAATGATCGCGGGAGATGAAGAGTAGACAATACATCCATTTGAGTGGAATGTGTAATTGTACCTTTGTACTAACTCTTCTAGCACATGTTTCTGATGATTCAATCTTCTGATGAAAATACTTCTGATGAGAAATGTTGTTTAGCTTTAGAAGATGTCATCCTTTTTCTCTTTTCTTCTGATGGACCATATGATGTATAATAGTGACGAGTCTAAAAGATCTAACTTTCCTTTGATGTTTTCTTCTAATGGAATATTTCTGATGTTGAAAAGATGAGCATATATTCCATGAAGCATATAAGTCTTTAGAATCTTGACTTTGTCTTCAGAATTAGAAGCATCAGCTTTTCTGATTAACAAATCTTAAATTCTGATTTGGAAGTAAAAGCTTTTCTTTGATGTGTTCACAACCTTGACTTTGTCTTCAAAGTTATAAGTAACGTCTCCTCTAATGAAAAAATCTTGACTTCTGATCTTTGAAGCAAAAGCTTGTTTCTAGTGCAATCTTGATTTCTGATCTTGAAGCAGAAGCTCGAACAGAAATCCTTTCTTCTAGAAACACTTGTGACTTATGAAGAAGAAGCTTATTGAGAAGTACATGTTGAGTTCCCTTTTTGGTGAACACTTAGCATTCTTTCGAACTACTGATGTTTCTTCAGAAGAGGATGCAATAATCTTTCCATTGCGTTCTTAGTATATTTGTGATGATTCTTCAAACAACAGTCCTGAGTCAATTAGAACTTCTAATGTGCACACTCAAGAAAATTTTAGAAACAAAATTGTTTACATATAAAATATATATATTGTTATCATCAAAATCCAGAGATTAATTGCAGAATCCAAATCTTGTTCTAACAAAAGGGCCCAATATATTTGATCCCCACTGGTAGGACGGCCATAAAGAGATGATCGAGTACAAGAGCTCGGTTGGTGAATGAATAAAGGTGCATACATCTGACATTTCTGGCACCTTTTGACAAACCGGGCGCAGTTCTGTAGCATGCTAGGCTAATAGTATCTGACCCAGAGTATTTTACTCGAAAGTACCCTTCCTCCTATATGGTTGTCACATATTCCTTCATGAACTTACTTCATCATCGGCCCGACTTCCTCCTTAGCGAGACACCTCAACATAGATGTTGACCTTCCCATTTTGTATATCATATTAGTGACCATGAGGTACCTTGCCGCCATTCTTCTGATGCGCCTAACTTCCATCTCGTCCTCGGGTAGCCGATTGTTGATGAGATACTTTATAATAGGTGACATCTAGCTCTGAGTTATTTCCAGGGATGCGATCTCTTCAGCTTTTATTCTAGGTGCCTCTAATTTTTCTTGAATGACTGACCTGTTAAGCCCTGTGCCCTTAGTACTAGCCAGCCGGGCTAGCAAGTCAGCACGGGCACTGTCCTCCCTTGGAATGTGTGCCACTTCGAACTCCACAAACCACTTGGCTAATTATAAAGCTTGTTCTAGGTACTTCGATAAATAAGGATTCTTTGGTAATTCTAGTTGATTTGACTAGCCACCAATTGAGAGTTCGTTGGTACCATCAGATGACTAACACCTACTTCCTTTACTAAATTTTATCCGGAAATGACTGCTTCGTGCTCCGCCTGGTTATTACTTGCCTGAAAATTAAAGCATAATGATTGTTCCAGAGTTATACTTCCTGACCCCTCTAATAATACGTCGTCACCACTTCCTTTTAGATTAAATGATCCATCCACCGAAAGTACCCAATGCTTTGAAATCTCCTCTGTGAAGGTAGAACTCAATTACACCAAGAAGTCGGCCAAGAGTTTTGACTATTGGCAATTGATTGTTGATGATGATGATGTGCTCCCGGGGGTCGCTTTTACCATTGAAAGACGCCAATGGTGGCGGCTTGAAGTTCTCTAGTATTGCATCCTCCCATACAACCTCAATCACTGGTTGAGGATCCAAAGGATCCTCTGGCCCGTCCTTCTCTCATTATGATTGAGTCTGCAATGTTTGAATGCTATCTTGGAGATTATCGTCTTGCTGTCTCAATGCTTCCACCATAACCAAAAATTGGGCCATGTCTGGTGGTGTTTCCTCGCTAGAAGGAGTTGACATGGTGAGTGTGGATGAGATAGGTTATGATGTGGACTGGGATAGTTTTACCTGATTCCCATAGACGGTGCCAAATGTTCCTGCAAAACACGTTTGGATTGCCCCCTGAAAGTGAATTCGGTGAGGCCATAACTATAATGTGTAAGGTACGCGGTACCCTTGGTATGACTGACAAGAATGATATGGTTAAGGGATTTGTGACTACACTTTAAGTAAAGTGTGCTCCCGAGAGAGTTTTCTTGCTTATCCCTTAGGTGAGATACCCTATTTATAGTCTCAAACCGTAATCGGGCTTCATTAAGAAGCGGCCTTTGGGATTCATGTATAATAATGGAGCCATAACCACACGTGTCTCTGTCATAAAGCTACGTAACAGCTTCAGGGGTTCTTCCTGTATTCGTAACCGTCATACTGTTTACACCTTCTTGGTTCCCCGAGCTGGTGTAGCATAACTTATAACTCTCTGCTCACCCCGCCTGTTAGATTTCAACATCCCAACATGGTCGTGTCAATCTTCCGTCTTGGCTCTCGATCCTTTTCTCATCCCTTCATCTGAAATGTCCCTCGTTCGTCATGCACGTCAGCTCCATATAATTTGAGTATGTACAATAGTGAAGATCGGTTTTTGGAAAAATCCCCGCCTGTTAGCTTTCAACATCCCAGCATGGTTATGTCGATCTCTCGTCTTGGCTCTCGATCCTTTTCTCATCCCTTCATATGACATGTCCCTCGTTCGTCATGCACGTCGGCTCCATATAATTTGAGTATGTACAATAGTGAAGATCGGTTTTTGGAAAAATCATAAAATATTAAATGTAGTTGGGTAAAATTAAGAGAGAATAAAATGAAATAAATAGGAAAAATGGAATAAAAAAAATTAAAATTGTATGCATTCATGTAAAGGTGCAGAGTTTGCATGCATGCAGCATAAAGATAAACATGCATGCAATTGACGTGTTACCTTACTTTATGTAGGACCTTACTTTGCAATTGGCGCATGTGTGTATATAATGGTGGAAGATTTTATGAAATTAGCGCCACCTCCTTGGTACACTCATTGATGCAATTGGTGTGTGTGTGTCTGATGCTACTATGGTACACACAATTCAACAATTGATGTGAATGAGTAATAGTAGAAGGATGCACCAATTTCATTTTTGTGCATATGATGACACATTTTTTTACCATTGACCATTGCTGAATTTTATCTATTAAAGGTCATTCTAAACCGCCTCTTACCATTTCACCATCTATATAACTAAAACGTTTCATAACCCAAGTTATATTGTTAATTCTCATTGCAATGGATATATATATATATATATATATATATATATATATATATATATATATATATATATATATATATATATATATATATATATATATATATATATATATATATATATATATATATATATATATATATATATGTGTGTGTGTGTGTCCGATGTATTCGGGTTTTAATTTAAAAATATTGATATTACCCGATTCACCAATAATGGAAAATAAAATTTCAAGCATTTGAAAAGAGAGAATAGAGACAAATTTAATGTCTAGCCCAATATTACAAATTATTTATCAACATCTCTTTTTTTTTGCAATAGTCATGTCAAAAATTTTCAACTAAAAGTTTGAGATGTCGAAGATCTTGAAAAGATGTTTATAACTCATGAAACGTATGGATTCAACTATATTGAGTTGTATATTTTAATAGATCAATCTCAAGAATCTTAAATTTTGGATCAAAATCATGCTCAACCACTAAATACGACGATTACCATTAAAGATGTTAAAGAGGAAAAACAAGAAGAATTCCATGAAGAAAATGAGGCTCGTGTTAATGAATTGTTTGAGGATGGAAACTATTATAGAGACAGTGACTCTGAAGATGATAATCAATAAATATTTTATACAAGGTATGCATAGTGATCGCCTTAATATTTCACGAACTTGTCTTTGGATAAATTTGAGCCATCCTCTAAGTTCGGGTACAATAATAATATCTCGTTGAAAGTGGGCTTAAATGTGGGAGACCAGTTTCGCACAAAAAGTTGACTGCTTCCTAGCCATAAAAAATTTCATATGAAAAACTCGGTTGACTATAATGTAGATTGAACATATGCACTAAGGTACATGGTTATTTATCGTAATGAGCTTTGCAAGTTTCTCTTTGTAGTGTCTTATAGAAAGATAAGTGGTTCATGGGAAATAACTTCTATAACTGCACCTCATAGTTGTACTACGACCAATATTTTATTGAATCATTGTAAACTAAGATCTCAATTAGTGTTCCAAGAAATTATGCCTCTTCTCGTCAAGGATCCGTCATTTAAGATGAGTATCTTATTTGGTGGAACTTCATAAATTTGTTCCTGGTACAATGGTAATTATGGAGACACTTCTCAGATATACAGATGAGGACACTTGTGCTTTTGGAACTATAATCTTCCACCGAATCTTTTGAGCATTTCAGCCATGCATTTTTCGGTTTTGCATATTGAAAACCTATTGTTCCAAATTATGGAACATGGTTATTCGGTAAATACAAGGGAAATTTACTTATGGAAGTGGAACAAGGCAGTAACAATAAAACACATTTATCAAAACTTCGTGCAGGAAATCAAAGACAAATGTCTTTGTAAAAAGTTTTAAACATGGTTAAGTATATCTATTTTCCATTTCACCCACAACCTACTATTAAATTTACATACTGAAATTAACTATATCTATAATACAAGGTATGCATTAAACCAACCATCACTCAGACGCTACCGCTAAGAAATAAGATTTTCAAATGCACAAGATTTTCAAATGTCTTGAATATTTTTATTTTTTACAAAAAAAAAAAAGCAATATAAAGTGCTTTCGTTTTTTTTTGTTCTTGATGCAAGAAGTATTTTTATTTAAAAAAAAAAATTCAAAATATATGTATTTTCTTTAAAAACTAGTAAGATACACGTACTCCCGCGCGGATAAATTAAATAAGATATTGTATAAAAACCTATAAAAAGTTCATATTAGTAGAGAATGTTTAATTAAGAATTATGAACTCAAAATATGACAACAAAAGATTAGTTAATGTCAACTCTAAAGTTGTTAAAGAATCTTATTATCCAAAAAAATAAAGTAGCAAAAGAAGAATGAAAATACAAGATGTATTACAAGGAATGATGAAATATGTTAGATTTGTAACATCAATCTTCAAAATGTATACAAAGGTTGAAATTGTAAAAAAATATAATAGGTAAGATGTAAAGTAAAATATTTTGGTTGTATTGAGCATAATATGATAAAAAATGTAATAAAAAATACATATTAAATGTTGTGAAATACTTCCTTGAATACAACATTAGTGGTAGTAGTCATAGCTTGTTTATCTTTGAACATGTTTTTCAAAAGATGCCGTTAAAACACCTATAAGTTGTAGAATGTCGTAATCTAGCTAACAATTGTACTCATGTAGTGTTTTATTCTAAACAATTCTAGACCTAACTCACATTTCAACCGCTCCATACTCTTAAACATCATTCTTTTGGATGAATTGTGAGACAATTTTTTTTTATTCTATATTGTTATTCTTCTTACACCAACCTTTAACAAATCATTTTTCTGTTTTTTCAATCTATCTTATGTAACGGTATTGTTTTTGTTGTTCTTGTTGTTATTGTTGTTCTTGTTGTTATCGTTGTTGTTGTTTCCACCTCTTTCCAATATTTAATGGAATAATTTCCCAATGTTATTCATTAAAGAAAACTTTCTATATTGATTTCTTTGGTTGAAAATATTGATAAATTGATTCTTGATCATATTGCAACACATAAAGAAATTGGTGAATGGTAAAAAGTTGAAAAATAAAACAATACATGTTACTTCAATATTTTTTCATTCACCAATTTTTTTGGAAATAAATGTCATCTATTACCTTGGTTCTTTTTGAAACCGGGGTTAAAATTACCAAATTTATTATATTTTATTTTTAAAAAGAAAAGCTTTTTACCTCAGGTTTGAGTCATAACTGAGGGGGAAAACAAGTATGTTTCTTGAGTTTCTTCTCAGTTCTTAAACAAATCTTAGTCGTCTATTTTGTGAGTATCAATTCTCAAGATACTGCCATTAGTGTTCAGTGTGAAACCCAAAAGACATCCATTCAGAAGGCTCATACCATATTATAAAAGCATTATAAATATCAAAAATTGAACATGAAATCATTTGTCATGAAAATATTGAAACTTATTGAAGCATGGAAAATTTCTCTATGATGGATTGGAAGAGTATAAAAACATTTGGGTTCAAGGTTTATGTTCTTAAATAATCATATAACTGAATATTTATTTTACTTATCTAACCCTTTTTGTTTTATATCATAAACAAATGCAATAAATATCTAACATTTGATCTTCCCTAAAATTCAATGAAACGAGGATCCAACATATGATCTTCACTGACAGTGATGACAATGAATTGAATTCAATTTTTTTATATATTTTTACTTTAGTATTCTGTGTAAACAATGTAACTTGTAAACAATGCTAAAGATATTATGTGAATTAAATAGATAAAAAAAATTCTTTAATATTGTTGCATGAGATTAAGAAGTGGTAGAATATCCACAACTAACGAAGCATTACCCAAAAGAAAATACGTTCGAAGAATGGTCAATCCACCAAGCAATAATAAAACAACCACCCCCTTCAAGAAGGGAAAATATGGTTGCAGTATCTGTGATCGAATTTATACCAGTCCAAGTGAGTATATTGCAAATACCGATGAATACTTATAGTGGACTGGTTCTCTCCCTTCTACAAACACAGAGTCCTCCAGTGACCCCAAAACCACAAGGGATGAATAATTTCAAACATTTTGCATCTGGATTTACAATGTCAATGGATGGACATGAACAAATTTATGGCATGCCAACATCAGTAATGGAAAGTTTAAATGATAGAACATCAATGTTCTCTAATCCACGAGTATCTAATTTTTCACCATTACAAGGATCAGGATCAGGTATTAACAACATGGGTCGAAATACCCATCCTCCAGGATTCGTTTCCCAATTACCTATCATTATAACGAATTCTGTGATGAAATTTAAACAACAAATGGATGATAACAATCACGAGATAGTTGGTGTGCTTGCCCAACAAATAGGCATAATATTTAACCCACTGATCCAAAGTGCTACCCAAATTAATTAATAGAATGCCTAGACGAATGAATAATTGGCAGCACAGATGGCGCGAACCGCATATTTCTTCGATACCCCTCAAGCCCCAGTACGAAAACCCTGTCTAAGAATGGCTAAGAAAAAACCAAGGAGTGGCTTTCGAAGAAGATCCAAAAATTAACCAAGTGCAACCAGTGGCGCAAAATATTGGCAAAGTTAACCATGGCCAAAGAGTCGAATAACCTAGAGTCGAACAAACAATACCAATGGAGGTTCGGGCCCCAAGAGTAATGATGGTTAATCGAAACTAGGACGCTGACGAAGTTCTTCACCGTGTTTTACGAGATTAATTTGTAGGGGAAAATAATCCGGTAGCCATGGTCGAAAGGATAATGGTGTGGAATGGGGTAAATGTAGGCCTTTGAAGGCCAAACTATACTTCCCATTTGTCTAAATATGTGTTACAGACTAAATTACCCAGGGGATTGAAAGTCCAAAAGTTCATAAAATTCTCTAGTGATACCAATGAATCTACCGTCAAACACATATACAGGTATTTGACTGAGGCTAGGGACATACCGAATAAAGAAAACCTAAGAATACAACATTTCCCTAGTTCCATGGCAAAAAATTCCTTTACTTGATTCACTACTCTTCCTGTGAATTTTATCCATGATTGAAATCACTTTGAAATACTATTCCATGAGAAGTTTTATATGGGACAGTCGAAGATAAGTTTGAAAGAATTGGTTAGCATTAAGCATAAGTTTAGCGAGCCAATAGATGACTAACTCAATAGGTTCTGATTGTTGAAAGCAAGGTGTTTCACTGAAATGCCAGAGCAGGAACTAGTAGAAATGGTTGTGGGTGGTTTAGACTATTCCATTAGGAAAAAAGTTAGATACCCAGTACTTATGAGACATGGACCAATTGGAAGATAGAGTTCCACAGGTCGAATGCTTAAAGGCTGAAAAGGCTAGGGCTAGCAAAACTAATTGAAGAGAAAGGATGGCTCATGTCGAAATGGATGAGGACGAACCATAGGTGTACAGTGACCCTATAGGCTTTGAAAAAATGAAATAGATTTATCCGAATTGAAACAAGGGCCATCCTATTCATGCAAAGTTTTTTCTCCTTTGAATGGAAAAAATCCCATCGAATAAGAGAAGACTGGTAAGTTCTCAAAAATAACATACACCTTCAATGTAACAAAGTGTGACGAAATATTCGACTTATTAGTCAAAGATGGCCAAATGATAGTGCCACTTGGTGCTAAAATTCCTCCGTTAGAACAACGAAATAAAAGATGATTTTACAAGTATCATAATTTCTTAGGCCATAAAACCTCACAATATTTTCTTTTTAGGGATTTGGTGCAAAATTCTAACCGGGATGGAAGACTTAAGTTTGGCGAGAAGAACAAAGTGCAGATGAAGGTTGATTCATACCCTCTACAGGTGGCTTCCGCTTATTACATAGAGCCATCAAATATGAACATGATCAAGGTTGTTGAGGACTTTGATGAAGAGAGCACTAAGAATGAAACTACTAAGGGTTTCAATCAGAGTGTCAAAGTAACAGAGGCTACTAAAGGCCTTAGGCTCAAGTTGCAGAGGTTTAGGATCATTGATAATCATAAGGTCGAAATCAAAATGGTGGAACTAAGTTGGGAAGCAACCATGGCTGCTAACGAAGAAAGCAACAATGGATGCTAACGAAGAAAGAATCCATAGGAAGGAAAACCAAATGAACGTGGACTATCCCAAGGACAATGAGAATTTTCTTGATTTCCTTTTTCACTGCTAGAAGAAAAATTCTAAGGTGTTAATGTGTCTCGTATGCAGTTTAATGTACGATAGGAAACTGGCTGAGAACTTGGAGAGAGTTCGAATTTCTAGTTGGAAGGTGAGATGGAAAAATGATGGGGGAAGATTTATGTTCAATAAGAGGGGAGTTCCTCGAAGGTAGCATCAATCTGGAGGGAAAACCTCAGGGTAAACAAACAAGCTTCGCTCAAACCAACTACAGATGCTCCCACAAATAAGTGGGTAAAGCATGTCGAGAACAGAGGTTCAGGACAGGGAAATGGAAAAGTTTTAAGTTTGGAAAGGGATCTTCGATTGGCTATCGAAGGTAGTTTCAAGTATCCAAACAGTAGGGATACAAGTACGAGAATTACAAGGGAAAGAATCCTATGTCTAGGTCTCAATGGAGAAGATTCTAGAGAAAGAAGAAAGCAGAAAGAGAAGCACTTGAGGCAAGTATGGCCGAATCTAGCACCAACTAGCCTTAATCCACTAACAAGGTCGAAGACAAAAACTAGTGGGAAAGAAAGTGTTCCCTCCTAAAGGAGAAAAATCTAAGGGAAAAATACTAGAGCAACCTCTTAATAACGAGGATATGCATACTGTCGACTTTTATTCAGGTTTTGAACCATCCCTAGATATTAACTTAAATGTGGTCTTTGTGTTGCCTTATGAATATGATCAGGTGACTGAAATCGAGGAGACTAAAGAAACAAACGAACCTGAAATGGCCAAACATAGGCTAATGTGTTACTATGTAATGAATAACGGTGCAGTCGAAGAGCAGAATGCTTTATTCAAAAGACTATATGAGGGGATGAAGAACCATTTAAGGCCTTTGTTCATAAGCGGGAAAATGGATTTTTGTGTTCATTTGTTACAATCGTATTTTGGGAGGAAGCGGAGAAAAGGCTAAGGCATGAGGAACATAGAGAATCCTCGTAGAATGCAAAGGGAGGAATCATTGCTAGGAAAATCCAAGGTAAGGGGGTAATCGACTTATTATAATTGATATAGGGATTTAGATGTGTGTAGGATTGTATTTTAGTGTGTTGATGAATATGATGACATGATAAATCCATGATGAATTTGATGATTTTTTTATGCAAAAATGCCAATAATTGATACCCATAACTTGTATGTTAATGTACTATTGTTGTATGATGAATAAATGTGAAATTATATGATTTTTGGATTGAAATTGCATTAAAATCGTAAAAAAATTAGGACTGAACTTTGCAGAAAATGCAACAGCAAATTGTTGTCATAAAGCCAGTGTCGGGCGAGTCAGTTGCATCGCCGGGCAAGAGTCTCTGCCCAGGCTTCGTCGGGCAAGACAGCTGGCGAGGGAAGGGGGAAATTTGGGTCTCCTTGTTTGTAAGTGAAGCGCCTCTGCTTCACTGGGCGAGCACGGGGAGAGGTCCATCGCGTCTGCGTCGTCGGGAAAACCTCCAGGCGAAGGTCAGCTTCGCCAAGCGAGCCTCGAGCTAGCAGAACTGCTTGCATTATTGTAAAGGTCGTAACTTGAGTTTCTGGGCTCCGTTTGATGCGTTGTTCGAAACATTGGAAAAATAATACGATGAACTATATTTTGGTAGAATTAAATAAGTAAAATAATTTATTTTTCCAGTACCTTTGCTATAATGAAATTAGACTTTTATGCGATGGATTAATAATATGTATGATGAATTATTGCTACTATGATGATATTATGCCGTGCTATGATGTATTCGATGATTATATGTTGAATGAAGTGGAGTATGTGCATGTTTGATGTGTTTATATATGATATGTGAATAATGTTGTTAATGATTTCATGAATGATGATGTGATTTGACTAAAAGTGATCGTGTTTTATTATGTTGTTGTGCATCATGTATTTATGGCATACTTTGGACGTTGGTCTGCTCAATTTTGGACATTGGTCCCGTGTTAGCCTCAATCCTATTGTGTGGATTTAATGCATTATTATGTTGTGCTCTAGTTCCAAAAGGGAATCAATCCTATGGTGGGGATTTTTAGAGGGTGATAAGCCAGGTGCTCATTATTATTGGTACCACATGCATGAGTATATGTTATTGCATTACATCTTATGTGACATTGCATGATTGTTTAAGTAATGATGTTTGATGATGTTGTGATGTAAGTGAAGCTTGATGAATGATTGTTGATGGGTTAACGATTATGTTGTTGTTGTGAATTAAATGATGTCTCGAGGGATGTGTTATGATGATATGAAAGAGTGAGTATAATATGTGATGTATGATAATATGTAATATATGGATTGTATGATAATGAATGTATGAACTACTATGTCTATTCCATATATCTTTTGTGATAAATGTGATTACTCACCCTTTCTATTTGAATGTTGCCTCCACGTGGGTAACGTACAGATTCTTAGGAATAGCTCGAAGAAGCATCAGTGATAGGTTTGGAGTTATTTCTTTTATTTTTCCGTTGATTTAGAAGGTATTGCTCTGATATGTAACATCGAAGTTAGGAATGTTTGAAGTGAACCTTTTTTTCTTGATTAAATTATAAGTCATTTTGTTTAATTAAGTTGTTAAAAAACATAACTCGTGAAAGGATGAAGATGATGATATTTTGAAGGATGTTACGAATGAAGTTATTTGAGACTATGAATTCAACTGCGCAGTAAATGAATGAGTTGTTGATATTCCGAAAGGAAGTGATATAAAAGTTTGAGAAGCCCGTGTTACGGAGTAAGATGTGTATGTATGATGTTTTTATGAAGCATGTGACACTCTTTTAGTGTTTTACGTGATTTATTAATTAATTATTTTGTGATTTAATTGTGGGGGTTTAGAAGGGTGTTCATTAGTGGTATCAGAGTAGGTCAGTCTATCTGGCCAGGTTTTATATGATGTATATACCTTGAATGGTTGATTTGTGTGTGAACATAATTGATGTCTTGTTCCTCTAATGATATTTGCCTTTATACAGAAAGAAATGGTTGGAGGAAGAAATGATGAAGCTAATGCTGAAGCTTTAGAGTCGTTGGCTTAGGCAATGACTCAGAATCAGTAGAATCCCCCGAATGTTGGAGGAAATGATGAGTTTCATGCCTTGGAGAAGTTTTAGAAGAACAACACGCTGATCTTTGAGGGTACACATGATCCTAATGGTGGAAATGTGTGGCTCAGAAAGATCGAGAAGATATTTAGAGTGATGTCTTGCTCAGAGGAATAAAAGGTGCAATTTGGTACTCAAATGTTGGAAGCGGAAGCTGAAGACTGGTTGAATAATGCACGTCAGAGGTTAGAGATACTGGGTACAAAGATTACTTTGGTTGTTTTCTGAGCTGGGTTCTTGGAAAAGTATTTTCCTAAAGATGTGTGTGGGAGAAAGGAGATTGAATTCCTTGAGCTGAAATAAGGGAATTCGATTGTGGCTGAATATGCTACCAAGTTTGAGGAGTTGGTGAAGTTTTGTCTGCATGATAATAATCTGGCAGCTGAAGCTTCTAAGTGTATTAAGTTTGAGAATGGGCTTCATCTAGATTTCAAACAGGGGATTGGGTATAAAGAGCTTTGTCAGTTTCCCATACTGGTGAACAAGTGTAGGATCTATGAACAGGATACCAGAGCTAAGTCTTCTTTTATAAGAGTTGTAATGAGAAGAAGGGAAGGAATCATGATCATGGTAAGTCGTATGTTGCTCCTGCTGAAAAAGGGAAGTGGAAAGCTCATGATAAGAAGAAGCCAAGTGGGGGAGGAGCTCTCGCTTCTATGAAATACTATAAGTGTAGAGAGATAGGCCAACATGCTGATGCTTATAATAATAAGGCGCTAAGGTGTTACAGGTATCGTAAGACAGGTCATCAAGTTATTGAATGCAAGAATAAAGTTCCAACTTGTTTCAACTGTGGTGAACAAGGTCATATCAGTAGCCAGTGTCAGAAGCCGAAGAATACTACTCTGTTGCTTAGACTAATGGTAGAGTATTTACTTTGAAGGGTTCATAGGTTTCGAAGAAGGATAACTTGATTTGAGGTACTTGTTTTATTAATAATGTTGTGTTGGTTGCTATTATTGATATTGGTAATACACATTCATTAATTTCGCTTGACTGTGCAACTATGTTGGGATTGAAATTGTCTTATATGAACGGTAGTTTGGTGATATATACTCCTGATAATGGTTACGCCACTACTACTTTTGTTTGTTCGAAGTGTCCCTTGACTATTTTTGGTAAGAGTTTTGTGATGGATTTGGTGTGTCTATCCTTGCACAAAATTAATGTTATCCTTGGAATGAACTAGTTGGAGTTTAACTATGTTCATATCAATTGTTATAATAGGACTGTGAGGTTCCCTAATTTGGGTTATGGTGAAGATCTAATGTTTTTGTCTGATAAGCAAGTGGATGAACTTTTAGAAGATGAAGCTTTAATGTTTGAAATGTTTGCGTTGTTGCAAGTTGATCATGAAGCTGCAAGTGTGGAATTACCTATTGTCTATGAATTTCCTGAAGTGTTTCTAGATGTCGTCAGTGATTTTCTACCAGAACGTGAAGTTGAATTTGTTGTGGAATTGATACCAGGTACAAGTCTGGTGACAATGGCTCCTTATAGGATGTCAGCTTCAGAGCTGAGTGAACTGAAGAAATATTTGGAAGAATTGCTTGAGAAGAAGTTTGTTCGACCGAGTGTTTCTCCATGGGGTACTCATGTGTTGTTGGTTAAGAAGAAAGATGGTAGTATGGGATTATGTGTGGACTACAGATAGTTAAATAAAGTGACTATTAAGAATAAGTATCCACTTCCAAGTATTTCTTGATGGATCAGTTGGTTGGTGCCAATATGTTTAGTAAGATTGATTTGAGGTTAGGTTATCATCAGATTCGTGTTAATCTAGATGATATTCTTAAGACGGTTTTTAGAATGTGGTTTGGTCATTATGAATATATTGTGATGTTGTTTGGTGTATCTAATGCACCAGATGTTTTCATGGATTATATGAACAAGATCTTTCATCAGTATTTAGATAAGTTTGTGGTGGTCTTTATTGATGATATTTTGATTTATTCTAAATCATAAGAAGAGCATGTTGAATATTTACGAACTCTGTTGCAAGTGTTGAAAGAGAAGAAGTTGTATGCGAAATTGTCAAAGTGCGAGTTACGGTTGAAGGAAGTGAGTTTCCTTGGCCATGTGATTTCTATTGGTGGAATTCATGTGGATCCTTCAAAGGTCAATGTTGTGTTACATTGGGAGACTCTGAAGTCAGCGATTAAGATTTAAAGCTTTCTTGGTTTGGCTGGATATTATCACATGTTTATCGAAGGATTTTGTAAGTTGGCATTGCCTTTGACTCAGTTGAATCAAAAGAGTCAACTTATGTGTGGGATGTTGCGTGTGAAGAAAGTTTTGTAGAACTAAAGAAGAAGTTAACAACTGCTCCCATATTGATTTTTCCTAATCCGAGTGAGTCTTTTGTTGTATATTGTGATGCATCAAAGATGGGTCTCGGTGGGGTGCTGATACATAATGGACAAGTTGTTGTTTATGCTTCTAGATAACTAAAAGTTCGTGAAAGGAATTATCCTACGCATGACTTAGAATTAGCGGTTGTGGTGTTTGTGTAGAAGATTTGGAGACATTATTTGTTTAGCTCTAAATTTAAGGTGTTCAGTGATCATAAAAGTCTGAAATATTTGTTTGATAAAAAAGAGTTGAATATGAGGCAAATGAGGTGGCTAGAACTTTTAAAAGATTATGATTTTGATTTAAGTTACCATCCAGGTAAAGTAAATGTTGTGGTTGATGCTTTGATCGTAGGAAGTCTTTACATATGTCGATGCTTATGGTACGTGAGCTGGAATGAATTGAACAATTTAGAGATATGAGTTTCCTAACAGTGTGAAGTTAGGAATGTTGAAAATGACTAGTGGTATTCTTGAAGAAATCTGAAAAGGTCAGAAATCTGATTTGAAGTTAGTTGATCAATTGACGTTGATTAATAAAGGTAACAGGGGTGAATTTCGAGTTGATGGGAATGGTGTAATAAGGTTTAGTAATATAGTATGTGTTCCATATGTTCTGGAGCTTAAAAAGAGTATTCTTGAAGGAAATCTAAGTGGTTTAAGTATTCATCCTGGTGCTACGAAGTTGTATCAAGACTTGAAGAAATTGTTTTGGTGGTCGGGCATGAAAAAGGAAGTTGCTGAATTTGTTCATGCTTGTTTGACTTGTCAGAAGTCAAAGATTGAACATCAGAAGCCTTCGGGTCTAATGCAATCGTTGAATATTCTAGAGTGGAAATGGGATAGCATTTCTATGGATTTTGTGTCAGGTTTGCCTAAGACTGCTAAAGGTAATGATTCTATTTGGGTGATATTAGATAGATTGACTAAATCGTCTCATTTCTTGGTGATGAAGATTAATCATTCTATGCAGAAGTTGGCTAAAATGTAAATTGAGGAAATTATGAGATTGCATGGAATACCTTCAAGTATCATGTTGGATAGAGATCCAAGGTTTACGTCGAGGTTTTGGAAGATTTTGCAGGATACTTTGATTACTTAGTTGAGGTTGAGGTTAAGTTCTGCATATCATCCGCAGACGGACCGTCAGACAGAGAGGACTATCTAGTCTTTGGAGGATTTGCTGAGGGCTTGTGTGTTAGACCAAGAAGAGGCTTAGGATTGCCACTTTCCATTGATTGAATTTACATACAACAATAGTTTTCATACTAGTATTGGAATGGCTCCGTGTGATACGGTGGCCAGAACCAGGACTGTTTTTGGAATGCTGGTTTGCGTTTTACGTTTGTGTTTGCAAAATGTCGCGGTAAGCAAGAGTCGCCACCGACTTTTATTTTGTCCAACAGGGAAAGGAAAAAAAGCACAGAAAAATTCCTTTTTAAAGATTTTTTGAGTACGGGGGTAGATTATAGAAAGGGAAGGTATTAGCACCCTTTCTATCCGTAGTTATCTACGGGCTCTTAGGTACTTGCTCATCATTTTCAAAATTGCTTCTTTGTGTTTGTGTGATTTGAAAAGTTTGTATTTTGACTTTGATTTAACCCTTGTTTCTGTCTTCAAGAGTGTTACGAAGTGTTTTGAAAACTTTGTTTGAAAAGGAGTGTAAGTGTGAAAAAGTTTGTTTTGGTTTGAGAAAGTACTTAAGAGCTAATCTACCTACTCGAAAAAAGAATTGTTCTATGTTCGTTTCCTTTAGACATCGCTATCCCACTATTGGTGAGTAGATAGCACCGTCGTCGGAGTTTTGAGGGTCAATTTGAAAGGGACGTACGATCACTAAAGCAATGTTAGGACGTCTTAGTAGTAACTCTAAAGTCTTAAGATCAATATCCGAGGCAACAATTCCGAGGTGACCTTTCCGAGGAAACTTTAATCTTTGAGACAAAAGAGTGACCACTAAAATATCATATACTCAATGACCATTTACCGAAGGCAACCGAAGTGGGAGTGTACCCTAGGAGTGCGCATGTGCGAGTGATTCAATTTCAAGTTTATTATCTTTTCACATTTAGGGTTAGCTAACCGTTTTAAAGTTTACATACATTCTTGTCATGTAACCCTAATTCATACATCTAACAGTTAATATTTTGCGGAATTTAAAGTGCGGAAAGTAAAGCTACACTATTACAAGGCTTCGGGTATTTACATAGCCAAAAACAAACCCGTAAAACGATAAATGAAAGTAAAGGGTCCTAATTAAACTATTACAACTTGTGAGCAATTACATTAATAGGGTAAAAATAAATGATAAAGCGCGCGTGAGGAAATCAAGAACGATAAGAAATTAGGGTTTTGACCCTTTCTAACCTAATTAAAAGAAAAAAATGTTTTTTGTTGTTTTTAATTGTTTTTTTTTTAGAAAAAAGAATTAGGTTTTTGAATCAAGTACAAAATTAATTATCTAATTAAATAAATTAATGAAAATAAATAAATGGCCTATTTTTGTGTTTTGTTATTTTAAGAAAAAGAAAATAGAATTAAATTTAGACAAAAACCTAATTTCTAATAGTTTTTTTTTAATTTATTTACAAAAAAGAATTTAAGTTACCCTAGAAATTAAATAAACTAATAAAATTAATTAAGTTATATAAAAAAATATATCCTAATTCTAATTGAGTGAAAAATATTTTTGTGATTTTTGATAAAAGAAATAATTAATTTGTGTTAGTAAAATAAATAAACTAAATTAATTAAATAAAATATAAATGAAAATAGGAAGGAATTTGGGCCTGAAACCAGCAATTTGAGGGGTGTGAGAATCAGATTCTGGGCCCAAAAGAAGGTGACCCATGTTTGACTTCCAAGATCTCATGCATTGCTTTGACCATGCCTTTGGTGCTCCTTCATTGATGGCCTTCAGATCTGGCTCTTAGGACACTTGGCAAGTTGGATTATGAGGATGTATGGTGGTCCTTGGCCTTGTGCACGCGTTTGATCATTGAAAGAAAAATATTATGAAAGAATTGGGGGACCTGGGATTCGAACCCAGGTCCTGAAGCATTTTCCCACCCCCTGGCCACCAACTGAGCTACGCGTTCTGTTTGTACATATAATAATAATAGATAATATGCAATAAAAGGGAGTTAGTGGGGAGAGAAAAACAAAATCGCGCCAGAATTCAAATGACCCAATAGAAGGGTGCCACACAGGTCATCCCCAACCTTGCTCCGTTGGTAAAAGTTGGAAACTTTTACCTACAGACATATGTCCATAGCTACAACCTGGGCTCGTTTCAAAACTTTCCCTGGACATGATAAATGAAATCCAAAGCCATGAATCAATTCGTCTGGACCTGCTGAGCACAATGGTGCCCCTTTCATGGCCCAATTTTACCTGCACACAGAAATCCTAAATCGAGCCAAAAAACCCTAGCAATGGTGAAATCTCATACAGTCCATAAAAATGCAATTAAACGTTCTAGATAGCTTGCAAATGTGATGGTGAACAAGAATGTATGATTATCTCATGCTATAAGTGCCAGAATTATGCAAATCGAATTCAAAAAAAGTTCAATGTCGTGAATGCCTTACAGTGGTTTTTGGCGTCTGAAATTGCTTGTTCTTGATTGGTATAGGTTCCTTGTGATCCCAGGAAGCGATTGGGATGGCTAGAATGTCTTTAGGATGCCTGGAAGTGTGAAATCGTGTCTGCACTTTTTGTGATTTTTTTCAAGTTTGGTTCTTGTTCTTGCGCCTCTCTCCAGCCTTGTTTTAGGTCTGCAAATGTTCAATATATATCAAGGATTGGATTAGGGTTCAAAAGATGATCTCAATCTTCCTTCATTATTGATTTTGATCTTGATTTGATTCACTTAAAAACCCTTCCAAAAATAGGCTAAATTCAATCTTTTTGTGCACACCAAGGCTTTGCACGAATTCAATCTTATGCTAGCTGGATATAGGACCTGAAACATGTATAAGATCTTGAGATTTCAATGTTTTAGATTTTTCATGATTTGTTTTGATTAAAATTGATTTAATTCAAATAAAAACCAAAATAAATAATAAAAACAAGATAAAGACAAGTGGCAAGATCTAGGGCTCGTGGACCATGCTACCAACTCAAGACAAGTGCAAAAAGTTAGGCCCATTTAGCAAAAATTGCAATTTTAGGCATAGTTACCTTTTGACAATTTTGCAAAAAGGGTCAACTTCACCAATGCATAACTTCCTCAATTTTGACTCTTTGAAGGTGTACTTAGACTTTTTAGAAAGCTTGAGATGTCCTCTAAGCAAACCTTTTTGTCTAATCTCAATTTGGTATTCCTTGTTTATGTATGAAGCTTTGACAAAAAAAGGTGTTTTTGTTGACTTTTCAAAATGACCTATAATGTCCAAATTCATAACTTCTTGTGAGTGAATATTTTGAACTTGGGAGATGAATATGGATTGTATATAATTTCATCCTATTCAAAATGAGCTTTGGATGGGTCATTTCTCATAAAGTATGAGAAAGTTATGCTTGGTCAAAGTTGAGTTGACTTTTCCTACAAAACCCTAATTTAGCAACTTTTGGTTCTTGATGAATTATGAGAAATCCTTGATGAATCATGATAAACCCTTGATAAAATGATGAAATATACTTCAAAATTAGGATGTTGAACTAAAATCTTGAAGTTTGACTGTATGTGGGCCACAGTTGACTTTTGCCCTAGCATAGTCGATTTTCAGGCCTTTGAGCAATTGACTGAGCAAACTTTCTCTGCAAGGCTTGAAATTTGACATGGATGATCTTGAGAACATATTAGGATAATGGTGAGAATTTGGGATCCCTTGTACCTAAGTATCTTTATGCAACATGAAACCCTAATTTGAGGTAGACTGCCTTAGGAGAGAGCTTGTCTAGTCAACCCTTGGACTTCCTTGAGCAACTTGAGGATCTTTCTTGAAATGTTTTGAGAAATATGGGAGGGAAAATTTTGGGGTACAACAGCTGCCCCTGTTCAATCTTCTTAAACCTGAGGATGTAGATTGGCTTGCTTGCCTTTCGTGATCCGAAGGTGGAAGATGATTGAACACTAGAGTACCCAGAAATTTGCACTCGCATGAAGTGGTAATCGTCTTGTGATGTCGAGAATGGGCTTATAGATGCCACTTGGAGATTGATGACGGGAGATGGGCTTAAAGATGCCATATGAAAAGTGTCGATCGCATAAGAGAGTCCTTAGCGAGAGCTTTTATACCTGTTGTTGAGGAAGATTCTGCTGGGGAAAGTTGATCTCCGTCTTGAGAGAAATAGAATTTTAGGAGCTTCGGTCGTCCGTTATTCTACTGGGGAATCGTTTCTTGAGGAGGTGAAAATGAACTACTATCTGGTCGTAATCCAGGCTTCATAGTAATAAGATCGACTATTATCTGGTCGTGCTCCAGGCTTTACAGTGACTTACATGGGGAGATGAGATTAAACTTGCTATCCGGTCGTAATCCAGGCTTCGCAATTTCTCAATTCCTATTTGGTCGTAATCCAGGCTTCGGAAGGAATTAAGTTGTTATCCCGTCGCATCCGGGCTTCAACTTGGATTTAGGGCACACTAATATCCGGTCGACTCTGGGCTTCTTAGTAATTGTCCAGGTAAACTGCTATTTGGTCGAAATCCAAGCTTCGCAGTGTCTTGTACTGTTATCTGGTCGTAATCCAGGCTTCACGATGTTTTATACCACTATCTAGTCAAATTCAGGCTTCATGGTGTCCTGTACTGCTATCCGGTCGTAATCCAGGCTTCACAATACCTTACTTCTTATCTGGTTGTAATCCAGACTTCAAAAGAGATCAAATGGTTATCCGGTCGCCTCCGGGCTTTCCATTTGACTTTGGGCCTACTAATATCCGGTCGTAATCCGGGCTTCATTGTAATTGGCCGGGTGAAATGCTATTTGGTCGTAATCCAAGCTTCACAGTGTCCCTCACTGCTATCTGGTCGTAATCTAGGCTTCAGTGCTTTTCACCGCTATCTGGTCGTAATCCAAGCTTCGTGATGTCTCATACCATTATCTGGGTCGAATCCAGGCTTCATGGTGTTCGGAGAAAACCAAGATATTATCCAGTCGTAATTCGGGCTTCATAACTTGTATTAAAGATATACCACTATCTGGTCGTAATCCAGGCTTCACGATGTTTTGGCTGCTATCTGGTCGTAATCCAGGCTTCACGGTGTTTTGGCTGCTATCTGGTCGTAATCCAGGCTTCATAGAAACTTGTATTGCTATCTGGTCATAATCCAGGCTTCACAATAACTTGCTGAGCTATTATTCGATCGTAATCCGGGCTTCACGGCTTATGTTTATGATAAACCACTATTTGGTCGAATCCAGGCTTCATGGTACTTGCTGAGCTGCTATCCGATCGTAATCCGGGCTTCACGGCTTACTGGGGATTAAACTATTATCCGGTCGAATCCGGGCTTCATAGCTTAAAGATAAACCACTATCTGGTCGAGTCCAGGCTTCGCGGTGATACTGCTATCCGGTCGAATCCGGGCTTCACAATATGATAGAGTAATCAAGATACTATTCGGTCATACCCGGGCTTCATAGCTTGAATTTTGTGAGAATTTGATTGTATCTTTCCTGAAAGGTAAATGTTAGCTGTATGTAATGCATGATATGTATCAGGAAATGATGTTCTCAAAATAAATGAGATTATGCTGTATGATGCGTATGCACATGTCATGATATATGGACATGCAATGTTTTATATGATATTCTCTAGCTGGGGAAAATAAATCCTGGATTGCTGCTGGAGAGAAGAGTTGAATTTTTCGTCTCCGTTGGGGATTGTGAATGAAGATGATTGGGAGAACAATCCTGCTGGAGAATAAATTGGTGAGAAAACGACTCTGTGGGGAAAAGAAATTCTGCTAGAAGATCTGCTGATTTGGAGAAATAACCTCGGCTGGGGATGAATTACCGTTGCTGGTGATGATAAACTCCGTCGGGGATAAAATTTCTGTTTGTGGAAGAAATAAACTCCACTGGGGATAATCTTCTAGACTCTACTGGGGATAATCTTCCAGTGCTGGTGATATATAAACTCTGCTTGGGGATAATCTTACCGACTCATTCGCGATTGCGAGCCTCAGCTGGGGAGAATTAACACCATTGTCCTTCTCTTACTCTGCAGGGAGTGAATGTACCTTTAATTGTTTTCTCCAACTAGGTCTATCCCTATGCCTGGTGGACAGAGAAACTCTAAGGTCTGGACATTTCTTGTTTGCCCCTGTTCCTGATATTACGAGTAATCGTCTTTTGTTTCTCATGTAAATATTTATGAGCAGCAATTATTGTCAAATGCATATATCAAAAATGAACCATTGGACGTTCTTGCAAAACAAAACAGAAAAAAGAAAAACAATTTGAAATTTCTTTGTGAAAATGAATTGTACTGATTTTGAAGTTGGCCTGTAAATAGGCGTTTTTGTACAAGAGGCTGACGTCCTAGTAAGAGAACGTCGTTGAATGATAGAAATTATACAATTTGTGTAAAAGAAAGAAAAAACAGCTATGTGAACAATCCCGCTGGGTTCCAACTCTACTATTGCCTTTATATCTTCGGGCGTCTCATCACTTTGCTACTTGGTTGAAGGTAGATCAGATTGATTGGCGCCATCCGAGCTTGATAGTCGACACCGAAGTCTGGTTGCAAGATGATCCAATGAGACATAGTGTTACGCTTTGATCCCTAATTTTTCCCTGGACCGCCCTTTCGGTTTTTCAGTCCACCGGGATACCCTTTTTTGCCCAAGCCACCTTTTCAGGTTTTCGACTTGTCGGGTGTACAGATTTTTCCATTTTCATCCCTTACTTTTTCCCGAACCCTTTTGGTTTGCTAGGAAGCCCTTATTTTTTCCTAGGCCGGTCGACCTAGCGGGTCTTTGACTATGCGTAGTATTTTTTCACTATGTCTGCATTGACGGGGTGAGGAAGTTCGTCACCATCCATGGTGGTTAGAATCATAGCTCCTCCTGAGAAAATGTTCTTAACCATAAATGGCCCTTCGTACGTAGGGGTCCATTTGCCCCTGGGATCACCTTGCGGCAATATGATGCGCTTGATCACCAGATCCCCAACTTGATACTCTTATCGTCTAACTTTCTTATTAAAAGCCTTGATCATCCGCTTTTGATACGCCTGACCATGACAAATAGCGGTAAGTCTCTTTTCGTCGATTAAGTTTAGCTGATCAAGCCGGGTCTGGATCCAGTCGTCCTCGCTTAAACCTGCATCCTTCATGATCCTAAGATAGGGTATCTGGACCTCAATGGGTAAGACTGCTTCCATGCCATACACCAAAGAGTAGAGTGTTTCCCCTGTTGAAGTCCGCGCTGAGGTGCGGTACCCATGAAGAGCGAATGGTAACATCTCATGCCAATCTTTGTATGTCACCGTCATCTTCTGCACAATCTTATTGATCTTCTTATTAGCTGCTTCAACAGCCCTATTCATCTTCGGCTGGTAGAGAGAAGAGTTGTGATGCTGTATCTTGAACTGCTTACAGAGCTCGGTAATCATTGCATTGTTGAGATTTGTACCGTTGTCCGTAATGATCCTCTCTAGTACACCGTATCGGCAGATCAGATTGTGATGAATAAACCGTGCCACGACATTCTTGGTTACTGTAGCAAAGGAAGCTGCTTCAACCCACTTTGTAAAGTAATCAATTACTACCAGGATGAAACGATGTTTGTTGAACGCAGTAGGTCTGATCTCGCCAATCATATCGATGCCCCACATTGCAAAAGGCCAAGGAGCTGTCAAGACCTTCAGAGGAATTGGAGGTACATGCACTTTATCAGCATAGACTTGGCACTTATGACAGGTCCAAGAATGCTGATAACAATCAGTTTCCATAGTAGACCAATAATATCCTGCCCGTAGGATTTTCTTCGCCATGGTGTGTCCACTGGAATGAGTTCCGAAAGTACCTTCATGTAACTCTGCCATGATCTTTTCTGCCTCGCTTTTATCCACACATCGCAGTAAGGTTGAATCATGGTTACACTTGTAAAGGATACCATTACTGATGAAGAACTTCTCCGCGAACCTCCTCAGAAACTTCTTATCATTAACAGATGCACCCTCGGGGTATTCTTGAGCCTCAAGATACCTCTTTACCTCGTGGAACCAGGGTTTATCTGTTACCTCTTCAGTCTCAATATCACAGCAATGTACGGGTTCGTCTAACCTCTCAATGGTGATCTGGGGAGCTTCATTGTCCCACCTGACCTTGAACATAGAAGACATGGTAGCCTGCGTGTCCGCTAACTGATTCTCCTCTCTTGGGAAATGTTCAAAGGTTATCTCCTCAAAGTGTGGAAGCAATGTCAATACATACTCCTTGTAAGGAATAAGATTTGGGTGCTTCGTATCCCACTCGCCTTTGATCTGACTGATCACGATAGCGGAATCTCCGAATATGCTCAAGAACTTAATCCTTAGGTAAATAGCTGCTCGAAGGCCCATGATGCACGCCTCATACTCCGCCATATTGTTGGTGCAGTTAAAACATAATCGGGCGGTGAACGGAGTATGACAGCCTTCAGGAGATATGATCACAGCGCCAATGCTGTTTCCCAACGCGTTAGAGGGTCCATCAAAGTACATAGACCATCGGGATCCCTCCTCAGGTCCTTCATTCGGTCCAGGTTTTTCACAGTCGGTTACCAACATGATGCTCTCATCCGGAAATTCGAAATTCATAGACTGGTAATCATCCACTGCCTGATGTGCCAAATGATCTGCCAACACACTTCCCTTGATTGCCTTTTGGGTTGTGTATTGAATGTCATACTCAGTCAAGATCATCTGCCATCTTGATATTCTTCCGGACAAGGCAGATTTCTCGAAGATATACTTGATTGGGTCCATCTTTGATATCAACAGGGTAGTGTGAGTCAGCATATACTATCTCAGCCGGCGAGCAGCCCATGCCAAAGCGCAGCAAGTTTTCTCAAGCAGTGAGTATCGGGTCTCATAGTCGGTAAACTTTTTGCTAAGGTAATAAATAACATGCTCTTTTCGGCCAGACTCGTCATGCTGCCCCAGCACGCACCCCATTGAATTGCCGAGTACCGTCAAGTATAAGATTAAAGGTCTCCCTTCAACTGGAGGCATCATAATAGGTGGCTCTTGGAGATATTCTTTGATCCTTTTGAAAGCGGCCTGACATTCCTCATTCCACTTTACCATTTGATCTTTCTTCACTAGCTTGAAGATTGGCTCACAAGTAGCAGTCAGATGTGAAATGAATCGAGCAATGTAGTTCATACGTCCCAAAAAGCCTCTGACTTCTTTTTCAGTTCAGGGAGATGGCATTTCCTGTATAGCCTTCAGCGTTGCGGGATCCACCTGAATACCTTTATCGCTAAAGACGAAACCCAACAGCTTACCAGACCTTACACTGAAGGTGCACTTGTTCGGGTTTAACCTCAGCTTATACAACTTCAACCTGTCAAATAGTTTCTGGATATGGTCAAGATGTTCTTTTTCAGTTTGGGACTTGGCAATCATGTCATCAACGTATACCTCAATCTCATGGTGAATCATGTTGTGGAATAAAGAAATCATGGCGCGCTGATACGTTGCCCCAGCATTCTTCAATCCAAACGGCATGACCTTATAGCAAAAGGTACCCCACTGCATAACAAAGGTTGTATTTTCCATGTCTTCGGGAGCCATCTTAGTCTGATTGTAACCAGAAAAACCATCCATAAAGGAGAATATCTTATGATGCGCGGTGTTGTCGACCAGGACATCGATGTGAGGCAGTGGGAAATCATCCTTGGGGCTCGCCCTGTTCAGATCCCTATAGTCTACACACATTCAAACCTTACCATCTTTCTTCGGTACCGGAACCACGTTGGCAACCCACTGTGGGTAAGAAGTAACAGCTAGAAAAACGACATCAAACTATTTCATGACCTCAGCTTTGATTTTCTCGGACATCTCAGGGCGCATCCGGCGAACCTTATATTTTACCGGAGGACAGTCTTCTTTAGTTGGCAAGCGGTGAACCACAATATTGGTATCTAACCCAGGCATATCTTCATAAGACCAGGCAAAGATAACATAGTCGCATAGAATCTGTACCAACCGTTGCTTGACACTAGGCTCCAGATTTGCACCGATCTTGACCTCTTTCTTGTCTTCTTCCGTACCCAAATTCACTGATTCCACTGGCTCTTCATGCGGATGTATGGCCCTCTCTTCCTGAAGTAACAGTCTAGAAAGTTCCCCAGGCACTTCACAATCATCCTCACATTCGTCCTCGACTTGGTTGATCGGATTTTCAAAGTCATAACTGGCAGTAGCAGAGTCGTTATCAGTGGGATCCAGAGTGGATGTGGACCTGTATTATGATATGTGAGTGTGTGTAAGACAAATAGCCGTTTTGATAAAGTGCAAGATAGAAAAGAAAAACAAGGAGCGCAAAATTTGTAATGCAAGAAAACATCCAATGTTTTATTGATGATATATGAAAATGACAAATGATAAGCCCTCACAAACAAAGCCAAGGTGCCTCGGGAAAGGCATCGGGCCGTAAAATTTCAAATTGTCTATTACAAATTTCAAAACAAAATTCTATTACTGTGTAATAAAAGAAACGGGCACGAAGTCCTTCGCTGTCTAATTGTTCAAGCCACCGTCGGTAGTTGGGTAAATCCAGCTGTCGATATCTGACTCTTCATCATCATCTTCAATTGCATTCACTCCCTGATCATGCTTGGGCATAGGAGCAGTTATGACGTTAGGCTTTTCCGGTGCGTCAAACTAGATCTCTTTAGCTTCAATCAAATCTTGAACCTTATTCCTCGAGGCCCAAAAGTTGTTTGTATCATGACCTGGGCTATCAGAGTGATAGGCACAGCGGGCATTCGGATTATACAGCAGAGAGGTGGTACTGGGATTCTTCGGAGCTTCCCTCAGAGTTACGAGGTTAGTCTTCAATAACTGCGGTAAAATTTGAGATAAGGTCATACTGAGCCGAGTATACTGTCTTTGCGGTCTCTCTACTCTTTGTTGATTGTTACATTATGGGGAAACTGTAGGTCTTGATAGTACCACCGCATTCACTGCTTGGCGGCGCTCAGGTCGGTTTTGGCTCCTTGAGCTGTAAACTGCACTAGATTCCTTCTTGAAAGGCTTCTTTTTCTGTACTTGATGAAGCACCTTTTTGTATCTTGCCACTTTTGATACCAACTTCTACCCTCTCCACGGTCAAAATCAATTCAGTGAACCCATCCGATGAACTACCGATCAAATGATTGAAATATGGACCAGACAAAGTCCCAAGAAACATATCCACCAACTCCCTGTCAGACAGAGGGGGTTGGACTCTTCCGGCCAGATCTTTCCACTTCTGAGCATAGTCCTTAAAGACTTCGCCTTCACCCATGGACATACCCTGGAGCTGAGTACGTGTGGGAGCAAGGTCGGTGTTATACTGGTATTGCTTGTAAAAATCAGCAGCAAGGTCCTCCCAGTTGCGGACATTAGCTCCTTCCAATTGATAGAACCATTCAAGCTGAGTCCCTGACAGACTATCTTGAAAGAAATGGACCCACAGGTTTCTATCAGCAGTATAGGGTTGGATTTTTCGGACGTATGAGCGGAGATGAAGCTTTGGACAAGATACTCCATCATACTTAGCAAAGACAGGAGCTTTAAACTTGTGCGGGATCACCACCCCAGATGCCAGTCCCAAATCTCCAAAGTCTAAATCGGGAACCTTTTGAATCTCCATAGCACTTAGTCGGTCTTCAAGTTGCTTGTACCTATCCTCAGTAGGAGGGTACTGTTCATCATCAAAATCAGTATCATTATCAGAGACCACAGGACTAGGACCCTTTCCTTCCTCTTGATTCTTTCCTCCTCCAGATGAATGAGACAGATTAGCTTCCTGTCGCAACCTATTCCCAAATTTGTGACCCATATTCAGGAGAACCACCTTCTTCTTCTTCTTCTCCTTCCAGATAAGAGTCTTCAAATCCTGCTGCCCTTTGGCCAAGTTCAGGAACATCTCATGGAATTGAGCATTATATGCTTGAAGAGCCTTGATGGCTTGATCGATAGGTGTTTCAGAAGACATTATGTGCTGAAATAAACAATGAAGAAGATAAGAAACCTGTAATGGTACCTGTAATGAGGTGCATGTTAATGGTGTGCGTATGAAATTATTTCAAAGACTTTGGGAGATTCAACTTTGTAAAACAAAATAAAACACACTTTATTAGATTAAACTTGTAACAATGTTTAACAATGTCTTCAAGGCGTTACAAAAGAAATAAACTGAAAAGCAAATCTAAACTAGAAACAATAAAAGACATCAGAAGTCCCATGGTCGCTTTCCCTTCGTGCTTACATAATCATTGATTGTCCTTTCATTCTCAAGCTTCCTCATAAGCCTCAAGATCTTCCTCTCCTGCTCATGATACTTCTCTCGGTAGGTATCCCTCTCCTCCTTTAGCCGAATCCAAGATCTCTTCAATGCCCCAAGATCAGTAGGCATATAGGGATGGAGGACTGTGTAAGGAACACCTTCTTCATTGGTATGCTCTACAATCACCGGCAAAACAGCTTCATAAGGCATCCCCAGCTTTTGAGCACGGGCTCGAACCCACTGGAGATAAGGTTGCATTGGGAGAGAAGTCTTTAATCCTAGCTCATGTGGGTCAGACCTGTTCACCCTGCCCCAGGCTCGTATAAACCTTCGGCGATGCTCATTGATGTCCCCCTTGTAGTCGAAGACAATATCTGTAAGAAGCAGCTCATGGGGACCGTCTCTCCGAGCACGTCCAAACTGTCGTAAAGCCAAACAAGGACTGTAGGTTATACCCCCTCGAATTCCAAGCAATGGGACATTAGGGTATTCCCCACATCAATCAATGACAGCTACTTTTTCCATATCCTTAGAACTCCAAAGGATGTCTGTATGAGCAAGAGACATGATTCTGTAAGCCCAACCTACACCTTTCTCATTCTTTAATACATACTTGGGGAGGTGTGAAATAAACCACCTCGCCAGCAGCGGCGCGCAACACATGAGGGTCCCCCTCCTTCGCACAGTACGGGTATAGATAGCATGCAAGATATCACCCAAGAGAGTGGGAACCAGGTTACGAGACATGAAGATCTTAACTGCGTGCACATCTACGAAAGAATCTAGATTCGGGAAAAGAACCAAGCCGTAGATGAGGAGAGCCAAGATGTCTTCAAATGCTTGAAAGTCCAAGTTATCCCAGAATAGTTGAGCTTGATCGATCAAAAACTTAGCCAAGAAACCTTTAACCCCACTCCGAGTTTCCCAATTAGATACTACATCAGCCCTTTTTAGATGTAAGGCTGAAGTAATATCCTCAGGTCTAGGAACCTCCTCCAAACCTGTGAAAGGGTGTCTGCTCAAGGATAGATATGCCTAGTAAGTCATAAAATTCCTCCAAAGTAGGGACTAGCTGATAATCTGAGAAGGTGAAACAATGATGCAATGGATCAAAGAACTGGAACAGCACACTCATCATTTGCTCATCCAACTTTGAAGTGACCAGGCTAAGGAGATGACCATGTCTTCTAACAAATGAAGAAGTATCAGGAACTTTTGAGACTAACTCTCTGAGTTGAGCAGGTATCTGCACGAAGTTAACTCGAATGGTATTTCTGCGTACTAAAGCCATAATCTGCAAAATAGAACAAAGATAAATCCCCTCGGTCTTTGAAATGGTTAGTCTAATGAAATATGCATGCTATGTCATGATGCATGATGTCATGATAAAACACACAACAGGTATAGCAGGTAACAGACATGGTAAAGGCATACAAGTCACATAATAGCCCTTAAGTTTCAGGCTTGCATGGAGTCTAAGTACTACCCTCTTGCAGTTCAGTTGGTTCAACCTGTCCTAATAATAGTAATCGGGTTCTAGAGGTTCTCAATATCACTGACCATCCTCCATCAGTCATGGTTTCAGCTTACGCAATCTTTTCTTGCGGCCAGAACTATCTCGAGAGTATGGTCTCAATGAGTGTAGTATCGAGTATCAACCAGTTCCCAACTCTACACCGAGACCGGCTATCTCACTACTTCCCATGGCCAAGTTGGTCAATTATAGGTTCTAAGGTCAGTTGATGCTTAACGACCCATATAGCATCCCCGTATTCTCCTTGTTCCTCTACAAGGGATACTGGTACCAACTAATTTGCCACATTAATGTAGCTACTGCTTCAACCGTATTGGTCTACGCCATACAGTTCCCTCACAGTTTATTGCTACTTACCTAAAAGGTGTTCCCCAGATCCGAGTTAGGATCTATAGTAACTCCGATACAAAGCCCACAAAAATAAAGAAATCAAATCAAACAATAGAATTAATATGATGAACTAATCCTAAGGTATACCACACTTATTTTTCCCCAGTAGAGTCGCCAGTTCTGTGATACGGTGGCCAGAACCGGGACTGTTTTTGGAATGTTGGTTTGCGTTTTGCGTTTGTGTTTGCAAAATGTCGCGGTAAGCAAGAGTCGCCATCGACTTTTATTTTATCCAACAGGGAAAGGAAAAAAAGCACAAAAAAATTCCTTTTTTGAGATTTTCTTAGTACGGGGGGTAGATTATAGAAAGGGAAGGTATTAGCACCCTTTCTATCCGTAGTTATCTACGGGCTCTTAGGTACTTTCTCATCATTTTTAAAATTGCTTCTTTGTGTTTGTGTGATTTGAAAAGTTTTTATTTTGACTTTGATTTAACCCTTGCTTCTGTCTTCAAGAGTGTTACGAAGTGTTTTGAAAACTTTGTTTGAAAAGGAGTGTAAGTGTGAAAAAGTTTGTTTTGGTTTGAGCAAGTACTTAATAGCTAATCTACCTACTCGAAAAAAGAATTGTTCTATGTTCGTTTCCTTTAGACAGCGCTATCCCACTATTAGTGAGTAGGTATCACCGTCGTCGGAGTTTTGAGGGTCAATTCGAAAGGGACGTACGGTTACTAAAGCAATGTTAGGACATCTTAGTAGTAACTCTAAAGTCTTAAGATCAATATCCGAGCAACAATTCTGAGGCGACCTTTCCGAGGCAACTTTGATCTTTGAGACAAAAGAGTGACCACTAAAATATCCTATACTCAATGACCGTTTACCGAAGGCAACCGAAGTGGGAGTGTACCCTAGGAGTGCGCATGTGCGAGTGATTCAATTTCAAGTTTATTATCTTTTCACATTTAGGGTTAGCTAACCGTTTTAAAGTTTACATACATTCTTGTCATGCAACCCTAATTCATATATCTAACAGTTAATATTTTGCGGAATTTAAAGTGCGAAAAGTAAAGCTACGCTATTACAAGGCTTCGGGTATTTACATAGCCAAAAACAAACCCGTAAAACGATAAATGAAAGTAAAAGGTCCTAATTTAACTATTACAACTTGTGAGCAATTACATTAAGAGGGTAAAAATAAATGATAAAGCGTGCGCGAGGAAATCAAGAACGATAAGAAATTAGGGTTTTGACCCTTTCTAACCTAATTAAAAGAAAAAAATGTTTTTTGTAGTTTTTAATTGTTTTTTTTAGAAAAAAGAATTAGGTTTTTGAATCAAGTACAAAATTAATTAGCTAATTAAATTAATTAATGAAAATAAATAAATGGCCTATTTTTGTGTTTTGTTATTTTAAGAAAAAGAAAATAGAATTAAATTTAGACAAAACCCTAATTTCTAATTGTTTTTTTTTAATTTATTTACAAAAAAGAATTTAAGTTACCCTAGAAATTAAATAAACTAATTAAATTAATTAATTAATATAAAAAAAAATAAATATCCTAATTCTAATTGAGTGAAAAATATTTTTTTGTGATTTTTGATAAAAGAAATAATTAATTTGTGTTAGTAAAATAAATAAACTAAATTAATTAAATAAAATATAAATGAAAAGAGGAAGGAATTTGGGCCTGAAACCAGAAATTTGGGGGGGGGGGGGGGGGGGTGAGAATCAGATTCTAGCCCCAAAAGAAGGTGACCCACGTTTGACTTCCAAGATCTCATGTATTGCTTTAACCATGCCTTTGGTGCTCCTTCATTGATGGCCTTCAGATCTGGCTCTCAGGACACTTGGAAAGTTGGATTATGAGGATGTATGGTGGTCCTTGGCCTTGTGCACGCGTCTGATCACTTAAAGAAAAATATTATGAAAGAATTGGGGGACCTGGGATTCGAACCCAGGTCCTGAAGCATTTTCCCACCACCTGGCCACCAACTGAGCTACGTGTTCTGTTTGTACATATAATAATAATAGATAATATGCAATAAAAGGGAGTTAGTGGGGAGAGAAAAACAAAATCGTGCCAGAATTCAAATGACCCAATAGAAGGGTGCCACACAGGTCATCCCCAACCTTGCTCCGTTGGTAAAAGTTGAAAACTTTTACCTACAAACATATGTCCGTAGCTACAACCTGGGCTCATTTCAAAACTTTCCCTGGACATGATAAATGAAATCCAAAGCCATGAATCAATTCGTCTGGACCTGCTGAGCACAATGGTGCCCCTTTCATGGCCCAATTTTACCTGCACACAGAAATCCTAAATCGAGCCAAAAAACCCTAGCAATGGTGAAATCTCATACAATCCTTAAAAAATGCAATTAAACGTTCCAGATAGCTTACAAATGTGATGGTGAACAAGAATATATGATTATCTCATGCTATAAGTGCCAGAATTATGCAAATCGAATTCAAAAAAAGTTCAATGTCGTGAATGCCTTACAGTGGTTTTTGGCGTCTGAAATTGCTTGTTCTTGATTGGTATAGGTTCCTTGTGATCCCAGGAAGCGATTGGGATGTCTAGAAGGTCTTGAGGATGCGTGGAAGTGTGAAATCGTGTCTGCACTTTTTGTGAATTTTTCAAGTTTGGTTCTTGTTCTTGCGCCTCTCTCCATCCTTGTTTTACGTCTGCAAATGTTCAATATATATCAAGGATTGGATTATGGTTCAAAACATGATCTCAACCTTCCTTTATTATTGATTTTGATCTTGATTTGATTCACTTAAAAAACCTTCCAAAAATAGGCTAAATTCAGTCTTTTTATGCACACTAAGGCTTTGCACGAATTTAATCTTATGCTAGCTGGATATAGGACTTGAAACATGTACAAGATCTTGAGATTTCAATGTTTTAGATTTTTCATGATTTGTTTTGGTTAAAATTGATTTAATTCAAATAAAAACCAAAATAAATAATAAAAACAAGATAAAGACAAGTGTCAAGAGCTAGGGCTCGTGGACCATGCTACCAACTCAAGACAAGTGCAAAAAGTTAGGCCCATTTAGCAAAAATTGCAATTTTAGGCATAGTTGACTTTTGACAATTTTGCAAAAAGGGTCAACTTCACCAATGCATAACTACCTCAATTTTGACTCTTTGAAGGTGTTCTTAGACTTTTTAGAAAGATTGAGATGTCCTCTAAGCAACCACTTTTGTCTCATCTCAATTTGGTATTCCTTGTTTATGTATGAAGCTTTGACAAAAAAAGGTGTTTTTGTTGACTTTTCAAAATGACCTATAATGTCCAAATTCATAACTTCTTGTGAGTGAATATTTTAAACTTGGGAGCTGAAGATGGATTGTATAGAATTGCTTCCTCTTCAAAATTATCTTTTGATGGGTCATTTCTCATAAAGTATGATAAAGTTATGCTTGGTCAAAGTTGAGTTGACTTTTCCTACAAAACCCTAATTTAGCAACTTTTGGTTCTTGATGAATTATGAGCAATCCTTGATGAATCATGATCAACCCTTGATCAAATTATGAAATATACCTCAAAATGAGGATGTTGACCAAAAATCTTGAAGTTTGACTGTATGTGGGCCACAATTGACTTTTGCCCTAGCACAGTCGATTTTCAGGCCTTTGAGCAATTGATGAGCAAACTTTCTCTGCAAGGCTTGAAATTTGACATGGATGATCTTGAGAACATATTATGATAATGGTGAGAATTTGGGATCCCTTGGACTCAAGTATCTTGATGCAACATGAAACCCTAATTTGAGGTAGACTGTCTTAGGAGAGAGCTTGTCTAGTCAACCCTTGGACTTCCTTGAGCAACTTGAGGATCTTTCTTGAAATGTTTTGAGAAATATGGAAGGTAAAATTTTGGGGTACAACACTCCGTATGAAGCGTTGCATGGTATGAGGTGTAGGACTCTGTTGTGTTGGTATGAATCAGGCGAGAGTGTTGTACTCGGACCCGAGATTATGTAGGAGATAATTGAGAAGATCAAAATAATCCAAGAGAGGATGAAAGATTCTCAGAGTCGTCAGAAGAGTGATCAAGATAAGAGGAGAAGGACACTTGAGTTTCATAAGGTAGATCACGTATTTTTAAGAGTTACTCTGGTAACTGGTGTTGGTAGAGCTCTGAAGTCGCAGAAGCTTACACCTTGTTTTGTTGGTCCTTATCAGATTTTTGAGAAGATAGGTAGGATGGCCTATTAGATTACTTTGTCGTCATCTCTTGTGAATCTTCATGATGTGTTTCATGTATCACAACTAAGGAGATATATTCTGGATCCTTCGTATGTGATACAAATGGATAATGTACAGGTGAGAGATGACTTGACTGTTGAAGTATCACCCGTGCAGATAGATGGTCAGGAAGTGAAACAATTGCAGGGTAAAGAGATTGCCTTGATGGAGATATTATGGAGTGGACTAGCTGGTGGAAATTTGACTTGGGAGCGTGAGGATCAGATGAGGGAGTCGTATCCAACTCTATTTTCCTCAAGTAATTTTTGGGACGAAAATTCTTTAAGTGAGGGAGAGTTTAACACCTCAAAATAATTATATTATTTTTTTAATTGATTTATTATGAGTATTTGTGAATTATTTGTGAATATATGATATTTTGTTGAATTTGATGCGTGTTGCGATGCCATGTGTGGAATAGTTGGAATTAAAGTGATATTGGATATTTTAATAATTTATATAGTTAGTATAATTATTTAGAATTATTAACTTGAATTATTATTAATAAAATAAAAATGATATGGTGTATGGAAACAATAAGGACAAGGTGGTCATTTGTAAGAGGTTAAGTGAGGGCAGAGGTGGAAGACCATATAAAGGATCCAAGGGTTAAACAAGGGAAATGGATTTTTTTTGTTCATTTGTTACGATCATATTTTGGGAGGAAGCGGAGAAAAAGGCTAGGGCACGAGGAACATAGAGAATCACTGTAGAACGCAAAGGGAAGAATAGATTTCTAGGAAAATCCAAGGTAAGTGGGGTAATCAGTTTATTATAATTGATATAAGGATTTAGATATGTGTAGGATTGTATTTTGGTGTGTTTATGAATATTATGACATAATGAATGCATGATGAATTTTTTATGCTAAAATGCCATGAATTGATACCCATAACATGTATGTTGATGTACTATTTTTGTATGATGAATATATATGGAATTATATGAGTTTTAGACTGAAATTGCATTAAAATCATAAGGAAATTGAGATTGAACTGTGCAAAAAATGCAACAGCAAATTGTTATCATGAAGCCTGCGCAGGGTGAGCAATTTGCGTCCCTGGGCGAGAGTCCTCGCCCAGGCTTCGCCGGCTGAGACAATTGGCGAAAGAATGGGGGAATTTAGGTGCTTCTGGTTTTTAAGTGAAGCGCCTCTGCTTTGCTGGGCGAGCACGAGGCAAAGCCTGTCGCCAGACGAGACTCCAGGAGAAGGTCAACTTCATCAGGTGAGCCTCGGGAGAGCATAACTGCTTGCATTTTTGTAAAGGTTGTAACTTGAGTTTTCGGACTCCATTTGACGTATTGTTCGAAGTGTTGGAAAGAAAATGTGATGAAATCTATTTTGGTGGAATCAAATGAGTAAAATTATGAATTTTTATAGTATCTTTTCTATAATGAAATTATACTTTTATGTGTTGAATTAGAATGATGTAATTATGTATGATGAGTTGTTGCTACTATGATGATATTATGTCGTGATATGATGTATTCGATGATGATATGTTGAATAAAGTAGAGTATGTGCATGTTTGATGTGTATACATGCTATGTGAATAATTTTGTTAATGATTTCATGAATGATGATGTGATTTGACTAACAGTGGTCGTTTTTTATTATGTTGTTGCGCATCATGCATTCATGGCATACTTTGGACATTGGTCCGCTCAGTTTTGGACGTTGGTCCCATGTTGGCCTCAATCCCATTATGTGGATTAAGTGTGTTAGTATGTTGTGATCTAGTTCAAAGAGGGAATCAATCCTATGGTGGGGATCTTTGGAGGGTGATGAGCCATATGCTTATAATTATTTGTACCCCATGCACGGTCTATGTTGCTGCATTACATCTTATGTGACATTACATGATTGTTGTCTTATTGATGTTTGATGATGTTGTGACATAAGTGAATCCTAATGAATGATCATTGATGAATTAATGATTATGTTGTTGTTGTGAATTAAATGATGTCTCGATGATGTGTTGGGATGATATGAAAGAGTGATTATAATATGCGTTGTATGATGATATGTGATATACGGATTATATGATAATGATTGTTTAAACTACTATGTTTATTTCGTATATATTTTGTAATGAATGTGATTACTCACCCTTTCTATTTGAATGTTTCCTCCACGTGGGTAACATGCAGATTCTCAGGAATAGCCCGAAGAAGCATCGGTGATAGCTTTGGAGTTATTTTTTTCCCCGTTGATTTAGAAGGTCTTGCTCTGATATGTAACATCGAGGTTGGGAATGTTTGAAGTGAACATTTGTTTTCTTGATTGAATGAATTATAAGATGTTTTGTTTGATTAAGTTGTTAAAAACCATAACCCATGAAAGGATGAGGATGATGATATTTTGAAGGATGTTATGAATGAAGTTATTTGAGACTATGAATTCTGCTACATAGTAAATGAATGAGGTGTTGATATTCCAAAATTAAATTATATAAAATTTTGAGAAGCCCGTGTTACAGAGCAAGATGTATATGTATGATGTTTTTTATGAAGTATGTGACACCCTTTGGGTTTTTTGCGTGATTTATTAATTAATTATTTTGTGATTTATTTGAGGGGTTTAGATGGGTGTTACACTTGCATCTGTGCAGATCATGCCTATTCGTCATCAAACAAAGCCCTTTACTTCCTCAACTTGCATCCAACGCATGGATTCCAATGGGATAGGGAAATTATGGGAGAGGAAGATGATGTAGAAGGGTACCTGGACTCCAGCCCACTAGCTGGGGGGAGAAGACAGTGACCATGTCTAAGTCTAACTTCTTGGATAAGATTTCGGCTTACATAGTCGAAAACAAACTAAAAGTGGCCTTGGAGGCTGAAGTAAGATACATGGCTTTCGAAGCCAAAGATACTCTAGTTCATCTGGAAGGATCTGGCGTAGACTTCAAACCAAAGCCACCTGATACGTCACACATTGACACAACAAGCCAGAGGCTCGACACCATCTATGACGATAAACCTTTAGGTTTTGAAAAGGATCCAGTGGCACCTAATGTCAAGATGATGGCACAAGATTCCTGAGAAGAAATTGATTTGGGTGATGGGGAAGAAAAGAGGCCAACTTATATCAGCGCTAACACATCCCAGAACTAAAAATCAAAGTAATCCAAATCTTAAAAGATTTTAAAGACTGCTTTGCATGGGATTACAACGAAATTCCTGGATCAAGCATGGAATCAGTGGAGTTGAAGCTACCTATCAAACCTGGGAAGAATCCAATCGATTAAACTCCAAGGAGCTTCACACCAGAGATTACGTCGAAGATTAAAGAAGAAATTGAAAGGCTGCTCAAATGTAAGTTCATTCGTATCACAAGGTACATCGAATGGATTTCTAACATAGTTCCTGTAATTTAAAAAAATGAGACTTTGAGGGTTTGCATTGACTTCAGAGATTTAAGTTCTGCAACCCCAAAGGATGAATACCCTATTCTAGTGGCTAAAATGTTAGTCTATTCAACCGCGGGTTTTGAATACCTTAGTATGCTTGATGGTTAATCAGGGTATAATCAAATCTTCATTGTTGACGAAGATGTGACGAAAACAGCATTTCATTGCCTAGGTGCCCTGGGTACTTACGAATGGGTAGTCATGCCCTTTGGCCTAAACAATGTTGGGGAAACCTATAAAAGGGTAATGAATTATATTATCCATGACTTCATCGAAACTTTCATGCAGAATTATATTGATGACATTATTGTTAAGTTTGTATCAGGGAGAAGTCATTTGGACCACCTTCGAAAAAATCCTTTGAAAGGATGAGAAAACATGGTCTAAAAATGAATCCTCTCAAATGTGTTTTTTTGTGTGCAGGCATGGGATTTTCTAGGTTTTGTGATCCAAAAAAAAGGGATCGAAATAAATCAAAACAAGCCAAAGTCTGTCATGGAAGAGAAAGTTCCATTAACCAAGAAGGAATTGCAGTCTCTACTAGGAAAGATTAACTTCCTAAGAAGGTCCATCTCGAATCTAAGAGGCAAGACTCAAGCCATTTCACCTCTACTTTTCCTTAAAAATAAAGGTTTCAAGTGGGGGCAAGTGCATCAAGAAGCCTTCGACGAGATCAAAGACTACATTGTTCACCCTCCAATATTTTGACCTCCTTGTAGAAATAGGAGTATGAGATTGTATATTTTTGCATCTGATTTCACAATAGGAATCATGCTTGCTCAAGAGGATGACAATGGTGTCGAAAGAGCCATTTTTTACCTTAGTCTAGTCCTTAACGATGCAGAAACTAGGTATACTATAGTTGAAAAGTTGTGCCTATGTCTGTATTTCTCATGTGTAAAGTTAAAGAATTATATAAAGCCAGTTGACGTTTATGTTTCATCTCACTTTAATATAATTAACCATGTGCTTTCGAAACCAATTTTACATAGTAGAATTGGGAAATTGGCATTAGCCTTAACTGAGTATTCTTTAACTTACATGCCTTTAAAATCTATGAAAGGGCTAGTAGTTGCAGACTTCATAGTCGATCACGCCATGATCGAATCCCCTCAAGACTTCGTTGAACTCGAACCCTTGAAGTTATATTTATATGGTTCTAGTCATAGAGAAGGAACTTGGATAGAAGTTTAAATTATTTCTCCTAATAAAATTCCAACAAAATTCAAGTACAGGATTGATGGTCCTTGCATGAACAATGAGGCTGAATATGAGGCTTTAATAGCTGGCCTTGAAATCTTGTTGGAATTTGGGGAGAATAGAGTCGAAATAAGAGGTGACTTTGAACTAGTTGTCAAGAAGATTACTAGGGAGTACAAATGTGTCAAAGAAAACCTGACTATGTACTTTGTCGTAGACAACAGAATGATACTAAGATTCGAGTATGTAAACATCAAGCACATTCCTCGACTCAAGAATTAGGAGGCTAACGACTTAGCTGAAATTGCATATGGTTACAAGGTGTCGAAAGAGAAGTTGGAATACCTAATTGAAGTTCAAGGAAGAGTATGGGCAACTAAGATTTCCCCATCAGATCTAGAAGTGACTAAATTGGGATATGCAGATGAAGAAAATTTCGAATTTTTTGCCATTGATAACTTAACAGATGCAGATTGGAGAAAGCCACTAGTCCATTATTTAGAAAACCCTACAACATCTACGAAGCAAAAAAATCAAGTATCATGCTTTAAGTTATACTCTTATGGGAAACTAATTGTTTAAGAAAACACCTGAGGGGATTTTTCTCAAATGCCTTATTGAAAGTGAGGCGTATTTGGCCCTGTCGAATGTTCATAGTGGGGCATATAGGGCTCACCATATTATCCATAAGATGAAATGGATTTTGTTTCAATAAGGCATGTATTGGCCAACAATGTTAAAAGACTATATTGAATTTGCTAAAGGATGTCGGGAGTGCCAGGTACATGCAGGTATTCAACATGTTCCTGCCAGCGAACTACATTCAATAATCAAACCTTAGGCTTTTAGAGGTTGGGCCTAAAGATTAAAGATATATTTTAGTAGGGATTGACTACTTTACTAAATGGATTGAAGTTATTCCTTTGGTGAATGTCGATCAGGAAGTGGTGCTTGAATTTATTCAAAGACACATAATTTACAGATTTGGAATTTCTGAGACCATTACAAATTTTAATACGGTGGGAGAACTGACTTTACTGATTTTTGCGTTTTATTGCAATTGTTGCGGTTAGCAAGAGTCGCCACCGACTTTTCTTTTATCCCATAAAGGAAAATTGAAAAGAACAGGAAAGACCTTTTTTAAAGATTTTGAGTTCGGGGGCTAGATTATGAAAATGGAAGGTGTTAGCACCCTTTCCACCCGTAGTTATCTATGGGCTCTTAGTTGCTAGCTCACTTTGAAAATGATTTTTGTGTAAGTGCATTTTGAAAATAATTTTAAAAAGATGCCTTAGTACGGCGAACTTTGTAATGATTCTCGTATTGTTGAGAATGCATACAAAGTGTTTTGTCTTTAAAATATTTAGAAAGAGAGTGCGTGTGTGTGTGTGTAAGAATTTGATTTGTTTTGTGAGCAAGCAACTACAAGTTGTCTACCTACTCGAATGGTCTTTGTTCTTTTCCTCTTTTCCTTTAGACAATGTTATCCTACTATTAGTCAGTAGGTAGCCCTTTTGTTGGATGTTTTGAGGGACAAGCGCGGGTCATCGTACAATCACGAAAGCAACTCGTAAGATACTTTATAAATTACCCTAAGGTTTTAAGATCATTTACTGAGGCAACATCAAAAGGTTCATCGAGGGACTTATGATCTTATAACCAAAGGGTCACTGCCAAAATCTCCTACGTTTGAGAGACGCAACTGTTTATTTCGAAGGCAACAAGTGGAGGTACCTTACAGGTGCGCGTTTGCGAGTGTGTTGTGTTTCAATTATGTTTATCTTGAGTGTTAGGTTTGCTAACGTTTTCTTTTAATCTTTCCATACAAGCCTATTAGCATACATCTAGCAGTTAATGTAGGTACGGAAAATAAAAATGCGCAAATTTGAATCTATGTTATTACAATGCTTCATGATGAGGGGAATTACAAACCAAAAAATGGGGGAAAGAAAAAGTAAAAAGGTCCTAGTTAAAGTCTATTACATCCCATGTACAATTACATGATTGTGAAAATAATGCGAATAAAAATAAATAAACGCGTGGTGAAGAAAGAAAGAAAGGTGTAAAGAATCCTAAAAATCTAAGTGGAAGAAAATGTTTTTGTTGTTTTTTGTTTAGGAAAGGTAATAATTAATTTAATGAAAACTTAATTCTAATTGATTAATTAATTAAAAAGAAAGTGATTAAAATAATTAATTAAAAATTAAACAAGATTAATTTTATTAATAAAAAAACTAAGTCTAATATTTTTGTGATTTTATGATTTTATGATTTTTTGTATTTATTAAAATAAAACTGATTTTTTAAAAAGGAAAATATTAGTTATGCAATCATGACATTTCGTTCTGCCACGCCTGCGTTGACCTCCTCTGCATTTTTCAAACCACCATGGAGGGTGGAAAACACCATAATCTCCGGTGGGGGGTTTTCTTCAAAACCTACAAAATCAATCAAACAAAAAAAACAAAACTCTAGATCTAGTATATTGGATCATGCGATCTCAGTGGTGCCATTAGTTTGGGTTAAGAACTCCTGAATCACGAAATTTGAAGATTCCTACATTCCACGCCCTAACCATGGCATCATGTTATTTATGCATTCATGCTTACATGTAAAACGTCATATTTAGTCACAACATCAATAATAACAAGATCATATTTGAATGATTTTTACCAATTCCGTTTTTACATGAACCTAGACAATTTCTGTTGGTCTTTGCACGAAATATTGGGCTCCATGATGGGTCAAGTTAAGCCCAAATGCATCATCCCATGTTTTATTGTATTTTTATTTAATTTATTTAATTTCAAATTAAATAAAATCAAGATAAATATAAATAAATAAATAAAAATCAAGGTCATGAAAAAATGGACTTAGACGTCCTCTAAGATGTTATGGACATGTTTGAATTCCAAAAAGTAGGCTCATTGGTTGAAAATTGCAATTTTGCTCAATTTGCACTTCATGAATTTCTTCAAAATTCCCCAACTTGTGAAACTCATAACTTGCTCAATTTTCAACTTTTGAATATGATATTTGACTTTTTGGAAAGCTCAAGATGTCCTCTACAATATATATGTTGATCATTTTTGCTTTTTAAGACATTATCTTGATGTAAGTTGCCTTGACAAAAAGTGTATTTTGTTGACTTTTGAAAATGACCTATAATGTATGAGTTCATATCTTCCAAATGAAACACTTTTTGGACTTGAGAATAAAATAAAAGTTGTAGATAATTTAATTTTCTTCAAAATGGGCTTTGGTTGGGGAAAAGTTGATGAAGCATGTGAAAGTTATGCCTGGTCAAAGTTTAGTTGACTTCTCCTAAGGAAACCTTAATTTGGTAATTTTTGACTTTTGATGATCTGAGGGCTTTCCTTGAGGAATCATGATCTTCCCTTGATCAAATGATGAATATCACTTCAAAATGTTGATTTTGACCAAAAATATTGAAGTGTGACTGTATGTTGACCATAATTCACTTTTTGACCAATACAGTTGATTTTCAATCATTTGAGTCATTGATTGAGAAAACTTGTGATGTAGGGCTTGAAACTTGAAATGAACCTTGTTAAGGACCTATGAAGAACCATGGAAGCCACTTGTAACATTTTCAAACCAAATTTCTTTGAGAAACTCCAAACCCTAGTTGTAGGCCTTTGGTTTAGGAGGTGCATCCTTACTATTCAACCCTTGAGTGTTTTAAGAAGCCTTGAAAGAATATATTGAAGAAAATGGGAGGGAAAATTTTAGGGTACAACAGCTTCCCATGTTCAATCTTCTTAAACCTGAAGAGTTAGATTGGCTGGTTCACCATTTATGACTTGAGGGTAGATGATGATTGAACACTTAAGTGCCCAGAAAATTGCACTCGCCTGTGTAAGAAGTAACGTTGTTGGATGATTATACCAGGAATGGGCTTAGAGATGCCATTTGGAGAGGTGACAGAGAATTGTCGGAGATGGGATTATAGATTCCATCCAAAGGTGATGGATATTTGTCGGAGATGGGCTTATTGATGCCATCCAAAGTAACTGTTGATGGAAATATAAGAATAAGTCTATGCTTGACTTGGTCTTTAAGAGATGTATCCAGAAGGGGTCGACGCCTGACTACTACTTCAATAGGTAACGAAAGGAGTCTACACTCGACTACTACTTCAATAGGTATCATAAGGAATTTATGGCGAATACTACTTCAAAGGGTACCAGAAGGAATCTATGGCGACTACTACTTTAAAGGGTACCAGAAGGAATCTATGGCGACTACTACTTTACAAGGTACTGGAAGGAATCTATGGAGACTACTACTTCAAAGGGTACCAGAAGGAATGTGTGGAGATTACTACTTCAAAGGGTACCATAAGGAATCTATGGAGACTACTACTTCAAAGCATACCTGAAGGAATCTATGGCGACTACTACTTCAAAGGTTACCAGGAGGAATCTATGGCGACTACTACTTCATAAGGTACTGGAAGGAATCTATGGAGACTACTACTTCAAAGGGTACCAGAAGGAATCTTTTGTGACTACTACTTCAAAGGGTACCTGAAGGAATTTATGGCGACTACTACTTCAAAGGGTACCATAAGGAATCTATGGCGACTACTACTTCACAAGGTACTGGAAGGAATCTATGGCGACTACTACTTTAAAGGGTACTAGGAGGAATCTATGGCGACTACTACTTCAAAGGGTGCTGGAAGGAATCTATGGAGACTACTACTTCAAAGGGTACTAGAAGGAATCTATGGCGACTACTACTTTGAAGGGTACCAGAAGGAATCCACGCTTTATTTCGTCTGAATGATGCACTAGAAGATGTCTACGCCTGACTTCATCTAGAAGAGATATTTTTCAGAATGACTTTCTGGGGAAAGTCTTTAAGGGAAATATTTGTCAGAATTTAGTTTCTAAAGAAATTTTTCTGGTCATGTAGATGGTTGATGATATTTGTTTATTTGTAGACTTTACCTAGAAAGATAAAGGGTTAGCTGTATGTAATGTCATGATGTATGAAATGCATTGCGTAATGATGTTCTCAAAATAAATGAGACTGTTTTATATGTGTTTCGTACGCATATGCTATGATATTGGTAAATGATGGTGAATGTGAAATGTTATTTAAGTGCATTCGCAAATTTGAGCAGCATCTTAGTCTGGGGAAAATAAATCACTGATTGTTGTTGGGGATGAAGAGTATGCATATCTTCGATCTTATGAGGATTATTTCCGCTGGGGACTCCTATTTTATTGTTTGATGAAACTCTGCTGGGGAACATTGATTTCTTGATTTTAGCTTGAGGAAACTCTGTTGGAGAGTGTTAATTCCTTCTTGGGGAGAAGAGTTTAAGAACGTTGGTTGCTCATTGATCTACTGGGGAGTTTATACCCATACTAGGGATAAAAGAGATAAATATTCCTTCTGACTCGCCTGAGGAGGATAAAGTTGACTAACATCTGGTTCGATTTCAGGTTCCGTAGCAACTCCCTGGGGATAGTGACGACTTCACTGGGGAGAGGAATTTAGCCAGTGATTTATGGTAGAAGCACACTCAAGCTAGGGAGTGTCAGAATAAATCTATGCCTTGATAGTATCTGAGGATGTATTGAATGGGTATCATAATGATATCCATATTTGAACAGTATCTAAACAGTATTTGGAAGATGCATTGAATGAGTATCAAAATGACATCTATATCTGGATCGTATCTGAATTGTGTCTGGAAGATGTACTGAATGAGTATCAAAATGACATCTATATCTGAATCGTATTTGAACTATATCTAGAATGAGTGTCAGAATGAATCTATATTTACATTATATCTGAATTGTATCTAGAAATGGATCTGGAATGAGTGTCAGAATGAATCTATATTTAGACTGTAACTGAATTGTATCTAGAAGTGGATCTGGAATGAGTGTCAAAATGAATCTATATTTGGACTATATCTGAGTTGTATCTATATGATGATATGGAATGAGTTTCAGAATGAATCTATATTTAGATTGTATTTGAACTGTATCTAGAAGTGGATCTAGAATGAGTGTCAGAATGAATCTATATCTAGACTGTATTTGAACTGTATCTGGAAGAGAATCTGTTTGGGGAAATAAACCCTGTTGATGGAGAAATACTCTTGCTGAGGAAACACCCTTGTTAAGGAAATGAACTCTACTGGAGAGCAGAAGTCTGAAGGGGTTTTACAACCTCGGAGGAACAATCTCAGCTGGGGAAGAGAAACTCTATGAACTGTACGGATCAGAACTCCGTAGGTTGGTGATATTTCTAGGGATAAAATCATACTCCTTTATCATCTAGAGCAATATACCGTGGAAATTGTAGAGAATGTATGAACTTGTGAAGATTAACCTGTTGGGATACTCTCATGGAAGTGGCTCTGTGGGGATTTTGTGGATGGCTTGAACATCCTCAACTCCTAAAGCCCTCGGTGACTGCTGATCAGGGTGACAAATCTTCTACTGATAGATAGGTCACGAGATGACGGGGCATAGACATCCGCTTTAATCCCAAACTTTTTCCTGGACTGTCCTTTCAGATTTTTAGTCCACCGGGATACCCTTTTTTCCCAAGTCTCCTTTTCAGGTTTTCGGATTGTTGGATGTACAATTTTATTTATATATCCCTAATTTTGCCCGAGCTCTTTTGGTTCACCAGGATGCCCTTATTTTTGACTAGGCCAGTCAACCTAGCGAGTCTTTTTCATGCGTAGTATTTTCCGACTATGCCCGTGTTCACCAGGTGCGGAGAATTGTCACTGTCCATAGTAGTAAGTGTTGTAGCACTGCCAGAAAAATATTTGCTCGATCGTATGTGATCCTTTGCTGGAATTCATGTCCAATGCCCCAAGTGGTTCAGGTGGAGATCTGCCCTTGGCTATTCGGCACTTTTGAGAGATTCCTTGAATCTTAATCGACTACCCCCAGATCAGTTGGACATCATACCATGCCCCTTGATTATGAAAGGCCTGTTATTGGAAATGTATTTCCATCTGAGGTGATTTTGTTCATTGAGAGGATTTTCATTCATTGAATATTCGTCTTGAAAATTTCTTAGCTGTCGAACAATTAGTCATATGCAAAAAATGGCATTTTAAAAAAATGCAAAGCTTATGTCTGTCTTGAAGTTTTGAAAATGCATTTTTAGTAATCAAACAAAATTTATTAAGAATATGAATTCAACTCAGGATTTATAGTAAACCTTATGGGAGTCAGGATACCTTTGGTAATAGTATGCTTTCAAACTAACTTGTGCTTCAGTTAGGACTTTGAAGGGTTGTAACGTGGTCTGGTTCACGGTTTAAGAAACAAAGGATAAAGGCTCAAACTTTATTTGTACCCAACCTATTCTTCATGATATTCTTCAGTCCTATACTTTGTTAATTGTTCGTATAAATCCCGATTGAGTCTGGAATCTTTTCCCTGATATTCCGGTGATGGTTTGGATACCAAAAGTTTATTTGAGAAGGCAGTCTTTTTTTGTAACATTTTTTTCTTTTGTTGAGGATTTGTAGCGACCTCTTTTTTTTTATTATCCCTGCCTTTTTCCTGAACTGTTTCTTTTGTTTTTACAGTCAGCGGGTTTCCCCAGTTTTTTTCTTAAGTATCCTTCATAGTGTTTTACCCCAAAATTTGGCCTCTCATATTTCTCAAAACATTGCAAGAAAAATCTTCAAGTGGCTCAAGGTTGCTCAAGAGTTGGTCAGGCAAGCTATCTCCTAAGGCAGTCCATCCCAAATTAGGGTTTTGTGTTGCATCAAGATATTTGAGTCCAAATGACCTCAAGTGCTACCCAATGTCCTAATATGTTCTCAAGATAATCCATGTCAAGTTTCAAGCCTTGCAGAGGAAGTTTGCTAAGTCAATTGCTCAAAGGTCCAAAAATCGACTATGCTAGGGCAAAAGTCAATTGTGACCTACGAACAGTCAAACTTCAAGATTTTTTGTCAACATTCTCATTTTTAAGGATATTTCATCATTTTATCAAGGGTTGATCATGATTCATCAAGGATTGCTCAAGATTCATCAAGATTCAAAAGTTGCTAAATTAGGGTTTTGTAGGAAAAGTCAACTCAACTTTGACCAAGCATAACTTTATCATACTTTATGAGAAATGACCCATACAAAGCTCATTTTGAAGAGGATGAAATTCCCTACAATCCATCTTCATACCCCAAGATCAAAATATGCACTAACAAGAAGTTACGAATTTGGACATTATAGGTCATTTTTGAAAGTCAACAAAAACACCTTTTTATCCAAAGCTTATAACTTGAGCATGGAATATACAAATTAGATGAGACCAAAAGGGTTGGTTAGAATACATCTCAAGCTTTCTAAAAAGTCAAATAACACTTCCAAAAGTTCAAAATTGAATAAGTTATGCATTGTTTAAGTTGGACTTTTTTGCAAAATTGCCAAAAGTCAACTATCCCCAAAACTTCAAATTTTGTCAAATGGGCCCATTCTTTTCCACTTTAATTGAGTTTGCATTATTGCCCACGTGCTCTAACTTCAGCCATGTGTCCACATCACATTTTTATTATTTTATTTTATTTTTATTTGAATTAATTTATTTTAAATCAAATAAAATCATATAAAATCTAAAGCTTTGATAACACATGATCTTTTGTCTATTTCAGGCTCCAAATATAGCAATTATTATCATCAAATTCGTATCAAATCAAATCATGTGCAAAAAGATTGGAATTAGGCAAATTTGGCAAGTTTGTAAATGGAGATCAAATCAAATATGCAAGCATTGATAAGGCAAGATTTGGACCAATTTTATTAACCTAATGCATTGAGTGATACATAAGCAAGCTGAAGGACACAAAAGAAGGGTTGAAAATCGTGGGAAGAGGCAGAACAAGAATTGAAAAAATCACAAAAAAGCTTGAGGTCGAAATCCAGGTTAGAGGCATTTTCAGAGGTCGAGACTTGTTCCAATCGATTCCTGGCCATTCACACAGGCTACCTGGATCCAAACCACGCATTTTCATACTCCCTAGTGCACTGTAAGTCTCACGCGACATAGCCATATTCTTGAAATCAATTTGAGTTAGTCTGGCATCATTAGAACAAACTAATAGCATATTTTGAATCTACAAACCATTTGCAAGTGTTTGGTATCATTCAATTGCATTTATCTGCCCTGTATAGAAAATCACCATAGCTAGGGTTCTTCATTTTCTTTTAGGGTTTTCTGTTTCAGGTAAAATTGAGACACAAGAAGAACATGGTTTTGATCAGGAGGCCATGACGAATTGAACCATGTTCTTGGAATGCATTTATATGGCCTGGAGAGAATTTTAGAACAGGGTTGCGCTTTTAGCTGCAGATTCAAATCCGTAGGTATTTTTTACAGGGGTTTGAGGACAGCGACGATGAGGTGTCCTCCGTCCATTGGCTATTTCAAATCTTGGCGCCTTTTTTTATTTTTTGACCAATTGATTTTGTTTTATTATATTATTATTCCTTTGCATTATTATAACAAACCAAGCAGCGTGGCTCAGTGGTAACCTTGGCAATGCACTCTCCTTCAGGACCTGGGTTCGAATCCCAGGTCCCCCACTTTCTCAATAATTTTTGTTTTCAGGTGATTGTATGCATACACTAGCTTGCAACCTACCATGCTCCCTCACTATCCAAGCGCCAGATGGCCTAAGGAGCCAGATCTGGTGGTCCACGTTGGGAGTCCACCAAAGGCCAAGTCAACATGCCTGCACTAGATCCCAAAAAGTCAAACAGATCAGCATTGTTGGGCCTTCAAATTGCTACCAACACCCTTCAAAAACAGGCCCAACACTTCTTTTCTCTCTTTTTTTTTTGTTTAAATACTTTAATTATTTTATTTAATTTTCTAACCAATCACAAAATTCTTTTTTTTATCAAATTAAATCACAAAAATATTTTTATTCAATCAAATTTTAAACTTCTTATTTTTCTTAATAAATTTATTAATTGATTAGGTTTTTAATTAGAAAACTTTAATTCATTTTTGTAAATAATTTTAATTAATTAGATTTAATTAGATATTAACCACTAATTTAATCATTTTTAATTTCTTTCCTAAATAATCAAAAACTCCAAAAATAATTTATTTTTCATTTAATTAATTTATTAATTTAATTTAGTTATTTAACTTAGGCTTAATTTCTTTCCTTAAATAAAAAACAAAAAAAGGATATTTTCTTTAACCAAAAGGGTCAAAACCCTAAAATTCGCATTCGATTCAATTTCCACGTGCGTTACTTATTTTTATCCAATAATGTACCTGCTTCCGGATTGTAATAGTTAAATAGGACATTTAATTATTTTTATCGCTTTACTTTATTTTTCAAAGGGTTTGTCTTTGGCGATGTATAATTTAAATTCCGCATTTTATTTCCGCAAACTATAACTGCTAGATGTTTGATAATAGGGTTTGCATGACAAGACTGAATGTTTTAACCTAAAATCAAATTAGATCACCCTTAACATGTATAAAGATAAAGATAAATTGAAAACGACACACTCGCACATGCGCACTCTTAGGGTACACCCCACTTGGTTGCCTTCGTACACGGTCATTGAGTATAGGTCATTTTAGAGGTCGTCCTCTTGTCTAAAAGATCATAGTCGCCTCGAAATGGTTGCCTCGGATATAATTGCCTCAAACAAATGATCTAAGACATTAGGGTTACCGCTAAGGCGTCCTAACATTGCTTTTTTGACCGTATGTCCCTCTTTCGAATTGACCCTCAAACTCCAACGACAGTGCTACCCACTCATTAATAGTGGGATATCATTGTCTAAAGCAAAATAGCATAGAATGATTCCTTTTTCGAGTAGGTAGATGTTTCTTAGATACTTGCTCTTTCAAAACAAAACTTTTCACACTTACACTTTTCAAACAAAGTTTTCAAAAGCACTTCATTACACTCTTGAGGACAGAAGCAAGAGTTAAATCGAAGTTTCAAAACAAAAACTTTTTTCAAACCCACAAGCACAAAGAAAACACTTTTGAAAACAATTGAGCAAGTACCTAAGAGCCCGTGGATAACCACGGATAGAAAGGGTGCTAATACCTTCCCTTTCTATAATCTATCCCCCAAACCCGAGAAACATCTCGAAAAAAGGAGTTTTTCTGTGCTTTTTTTCCTTTCCTTGTTGGATAAAATAAAAGTCGATGGCGACTCTGCTGGGGAGATCTTGTAAGTGGGGTGTACCTTAGGAATAATTCATAATGTTTTCAATTGCTTGACTTGTATGCTTTATCTTTGTGGGTTGAATCGGAGTTACTATAGATCCTAACCCGGACCTAGGGGATACCCTTTAGGTAAGTAGCAATAAACTGTGAGGGAACTGTACGGCATAGACCGATACGGTTGAAGCAGTAGCTACATTGGTGTGGCACTTTAGTTTGTACCGATATCCCTTGTGGCACAACGAGGAGAATATGGGTCTTCTAAGGGGTCATTAAGCACCAACTGACCTTAGCACCTTTAATTGACCATCTTGGCCATAGAACAGTAGCAGTATGCTACACTCATTGAGACCAAACTCTCGCGGTGATTCTGGCCGCAAGAAAAGGTTGCTAAATTGGAATTATGACCGGTTAAGGGTGGTCAGTGATATTGAGATTCTCTAGAACCCGGTTACTATTTTAGGACAGGTTTGAACCAACTAAACTGAAAGAGAGTAATACCTAAACTCCTTGCCAGCCTGAAATCTAAGGGCTATATGTGTGACTTGTGTGCCCTTACCATGTTTGCTATTTGTGAATACTTGTGGTGTGTCTCTTATCATGACATCATGCATCATGACATTGCATACATATTAAATTGGACTAACCTATTTCAAATACAAAGGGGATTCATCTTTGTTCTGTTTTGTAGGTCATGGCACCCATGCATAGAAACACTATTCGGATCAACTTTGTCCAGATTCCCACTCAGCTTAAGGAATTGGTTGCAAAGATTACAGATACTTCCTCCTTTATCATAAGACATGGAAACCTCCTTGGTTTGGTCACCTCCAAGATGGATGAACAGATGATAAGTGTCTTAGTCCAGTTCTTTGATCCACTGTACCATTGCTTTACTTTTCCGGACTACCAGTTGGTCCCTACCTTGGAAGAGTTCTCTGATCTGCTTGATATCTCCATTCTAGAGCAGGCCCCATTTACAGGTTGGGAGAAGATCCTTAGGCCGGAAGAGATTGCTTCAGCCCTCCATCTGACAAAGGTTGAGGTAATGTCTAACTGGGAGACTCGAAGTGGGACAAAAGGCTTCTTGGCTAAATTCTTGGTTGATCGGGCTAATCAGTTTTGGGACAGTCTAGACTTTCAGGCATTTGAAGACATTCTGGCTCTTCTCATTTATGGCTTAGTGTTGTTTCCTAACTCAGATTCTTTTGTTGACATAAATGCAATGAAGGTCTTCATTTCCCGTAATCCTGTGCCCACTCTCTTGGGTGATATTTTGCACTCTCTTTATGCCCGTACTACTCGGAAACGGGGAACCCTTATGTGTTGTGCACCATTGCTGGTGAGGTGGTTTATTTCTCACCTCCCCAAATCAGTTTTGAAGAACAAGGAAGGCATGGGTTAGGCCTACAGGGTTATGTCTCTCTCTCATAATGACATCATTTGGACTATCAAGGGCATGGAAGATGTGGCTATTATTGATCGCTGTGGGGAATACCCCAATGTTCCACTGCTAGGAATCAATGGGGGGATCACCTATAATCCGTGTTTGGCCTTACGTCAGTTTGGGCGAGCTAGGAGGGAAGGACCTCATGAGTTGCTAATGCCAAGTATTGTCTTTGATTTCCAAGGGGATAGTGATGAGCAACGCCGCAGGTTCATACAAGCGTGGGATAGGGTACACAGGTCTGATCCGCATGAGCTGGGTGTGAAGACTTCTCTTCCAATGGAACCATATCTCTGGTAGGTTCGTACACGTGCTCAGAAGCTGGGAATGCCCTACGAAGCTGTCTTGCCTATAATTGTTGAGGTTGCTGATGAAGAAGGGGTTCCTCCTACCATCCTCCACCCTTACATGCCTACTGATATTGGAGCATTAAAGAGGTCCTGGATGCAACTAAGGGAAGAACGGGATACTTATAGAGAAAAGTATCACGAGAAAGAGCGAAAGATCCTGAAGTTGACAAGACAACTGGAGAATGAGCAGGTCCTCAACGACTATGTCAGCACCAACGGGAAACGGCCATGGGAGCACTGATGTCTTTTGTTATTTCTAGTTTTAATTTACTTTTAAGTTTTTCCTTTGTAACGCCTTAAAGGCCTTTATCAAACATTGTTTCAAGTTATTTATCTAATAAAAGTGTGTTTAATTTTGGTTTACGAATTTGAATCTCCAAAGTCTTTGAAATCATATCATACACATATCATTCCTATGCACCTTATCACAGGTACCCATTACAGGTTTCTCATCTTCTTCGCTGTTTATTTCAGCACATCATGTCTGCTAAAACATCAACTGATCAAGCTATCAAGGCTCTACAAGCTCAAAACGCTCAATTTCAGGAAATGTTCATGAATTTGGCTCAGGGTCAGCAAGATCTGAAGACTTTTATCTTGAAGGATAAGAAGAAGAAGAAGAAGAAGACGATCCTCCTGAACATGGGTCACAGGTTTGGAAACAGGTTGCGAGATGAAGTCAATCTATCCCACTCATCTAGAGGGGGAGAAAACCAATAAGAAAGGAGGGTTCCTAGCCCTGTGGTATCTGACCACGAGACTGACTTTGACGAAGACCAGTATCCTCCTGCTGAGGATAGATATAAACAGCTTGAAGACCAGTTAAGTGCGATGGAGATTCAGAAGGTCCCTGGGTTGGACTTTGGTGATTTGGGTTTGTCATCTGGGGTGGTGATTCCCCACAAGTTTAAAGCACCAATCTTTGCTAAATACGACGGGGTCTCCTGCCCAAAGCTACACCTCCGTTCGTATGTTAGAAAGATCCAGCCATACACTGCTGATAAGAACCTCTGGATCCACTTCTTTCAAGATAGTCTCTCAGGGACTCAACTTGAATGGTTTTACCAGCTGGAAGGAGCTAGTATCCGTAATTGGGAAGACCTTGCTGCTGCTTTTACAAGCAGTACCAATACAATGCCGACCTCGCTCCCACGCGTACCCAACTTCAGGGTATGTCTATGGGTGCGAGCGAAGGTTTCAAAGACTACGCTCAGAAGTGGAGGGACCTTGCTGGAAGAGTTCAACCCCCGCTGGCTTACAAGGAGTTAGTAGATATGTTTCTGGGGACCTTGTCTGGTCCGTATTTCAACCATCTGATTGAAAGTTCATCGTCCGGGTTTACAGAACTGATCATGACCGGGGAAAGAATTGAGGCTGGTATCAAGAGCGGTAAAATACAGAAGGGTGCTTCGTCAAGCACCAAGAAGAAGCCTTTTAAGAAGGAGTCCAGTGCTATTTACAGTTCAAAGAGCCATAATAGACCTGAACGTCGTCAAGCTGTTAATGTGGTTGTTATATCAAGACCTGTTGTTGCTCCTCAGCGCAACAATCAACCAAGGGTCGAGAGGCCGCAAAGACAATTCACTCAAATCAACATGACTTTGTCTCAGATTCTGCCACAGTTATTGAAAACCAACTTGGTGATTCCAAAGGAGGCCCGAAGAATCCTAATACAACATCACCGATGTATAATCCGAACGCCCGTTGTGCTTTTCATTCTGATAGCCCGGGGCATGATACAAATGATTACTGGGTTCTAAAGAATAAAGTACAGGATTTAATCGATGCTAAGGAGATTGAGTTCGAAGCACCTGAAAGACCTAATGTTGTGACTGCTCCTATGCCCAAGCATGGAGTGAATGCTGTAGATGAAGACTCATTTGTGGTTTCTGTGAAAGACATTGTTACTCCATTAATGACTGTGAAGGATAACCTTCTGTCAGCCGGTTTATTTCCGGGCTGTGGTGAAGGTTGCCATTTGTGTACCGTTCTACCTACTGGTTGCCATCTTTTGAAGTCAGGTGTCCAACGCCTGATGGATAATAAAGAAATTCTGTTTGAGAAGACTTTTGTTCCTTTGGTTTCTACTGAAGAAGTTGCTATAATCATCATTTTCGACAATTCTTCCAAGGCTTCCTCGAGAAAGCCTGTTAGAATTACATCTGTTTCGAGAATCGCTCCCTTGATCATCACTGTTCCTGGGCCTATCCCCTATACATCAGATAAAGTTGTCCCATGGCACTACGGGGCTGACGTATACTATCACGGAGTTAAGCAAGACTTGAGTGCTGAAAAGGCTGATACTGACATCAGCAATATTGTTGGACCTGCCAAAGTCACCCGCAGCGGAAGACTTTTCTCCCCCGAGATCTCTCCACCAGTTGTTCGGACGCCTGTTGTCATTACGCCTGCTAGTGCACCTAATACTATCCCTGTTCAGGTTCCCATTCTTACCCCTGTTGCTGAGTCATCTGATACTCGGGGCAAAGGGACCACTAATGAGCCTGCCCGGACAGAGGCACCGAAGAGGATTACTGTTGAAGCCTCTAGACAAGAGATGGAAGAAATTTTGAAGATCATCAAAAAGAGAGACTACAATGTAGTCGAGCAGCTGGGGCAAACCCCATCCAAAATATCTATGTTGTCTCTGTTGCTATGCTCAGAAGCCTATGCCAAGGCTCTAATTGCCTTCCTGAAAACTGTGCATGTGCCGCAGGAGACGTCAGCTGATCAGTTTAAAGATTGCGTGGTTAGTCTGATAGCAGATAATGGGTTGGGTTTCTCCGACACAGACTTGCCTGCTAAGGGGAGGAATCACAATGATGCCCTACATGTCTCCATTGAATGCAGGGGCACTACTCTAGCTCATGTATTGGTGGATACGGGGTCTTCGTTGAACGTTTTGCCTAAGAAAGCTTTGGGCCGGTTAGACTGTGAGGGGTTGGAGCTAAAGCCAAGTAACATTATTGTTAGGGCCTTTGACGGGTCCAAGAGAATGGTACATGGAGAAGTGGATATTCCAGTGATGGTTGGTTCTCAGGTTTTCGCGTCTACTTTTTATGTGATGGACATTCAGCCATCCTATTCTTGTTTGCTGGGTCGCCCATGGATCCACAAAGCCGAGGCAGTGACTTCTACGCTGCACCAGATGCTGAAATACCCAGTCAAAGGGAAAATTGTTACGGTACGAGGGGAGGAGGAGTACATGGTGAGCCACCTCAACTCTTTCCAATATGTAGAGATGGATGGGGAGTTCATTGAAACCCCGTTTCAACATTTTGAAGAGGTTCCCCAGACACTGGCATCAGCTAAAACTGTTATCGAAGATCCTCTAATGAAGATGGCCTCCTTTAAGGATGCCCGGGATGTTGTTGAGAATGAAGCTCAAAGGGCTGTTCGGAGTGCACGGATCGGAAGACCTCCCCTGTTTATCAGCAATTCAGGAGTGAATGCCATTGAAGGTGATGTTGAATAATTTGAGTTCGACAGTTGGATCTATCCTACTACTGATGGTGGACTGAGCAATTGGACAGCAAAGGACTTCGTCCCAATTTCTTTTATTACCCAGTAATGATACTTTTTGTTTTAAATTTGTAACAGACAATTTTTAAACTTTACAGCCCGGTGTCTTACCCGGGGCACCGTGGCTTTATTTGTGAGGGCTTTATGTGTGTCATCTACATATATCATTAATAAAAGCATTGAACGTTTCTTGCATTTCAAATTTTGTGCTCCTTGTTTTTCTTTTATTATATATTGCAAAACATCTATTTTACACACACTCACATATACAGGTCAACAACCACTCTAGATCCCACTGATAACGACTCTGCTACTGCCAGTTATGACTTCGAAAGTACGATCAACTTAGCCGAAGACGAAGGTGAGGATGATTGCAAAGTGCCTGGTGAACTTGCTAGACTGTTACTTCAAGAAGAGAGGGCCATACAGCCGCATGAAGAGCCAGTGGAAACAATAAATCTGGGTACAGAGGTAGACAAGAAAGAGGTCAAGATCAGTGCAAATCTAGAAGCTAGTGTTAAACAACGGTTGATTCAGATGCTGCATGACAATGTTGAGATCTTTGCCTGGTCTTATGAAGATATGCCTGGGTTGGATACTGACATTGTGGTTCACCGATTGCCTACCAAGGAAGACTGTCCTCCAGTGAAACAGAAGGTCCGCCGAATGCGCCCAGAAATGTCTGAGAAAATCAAGGTTGAGGTTATGAAGATGTTTGACGCCGGTTTTCTAGCAGTTACTTCTTACCCGCAGTGGGTGGCCAATGTGGTTCCAGTGCCGAAGAAAGATTGTAAGGTTTAGATGTGTGTTGACTACAGGGATCTGAACCGGGCAAGCCCCAAGGATGACTTCCCTCTGCCACATATCGACGTTCTGGTTGACAACACCGCACATCATAAGGTCTTCTCCTTTATGGATGGTTTCTCCGGTTATAATCAGATTAAAATGGCTCCCGAGGATATGGAGAAGACAACCTTTGTTACTCAATGGGGTACCTTTTGCTACAAAGTCATGCCCTTCAGATTGAAGAATGTTGGGGCACCATATCAGCGCACCATGGTCGCCTTGTTCCACGACATGATCCATCATGAGATTGAGGTATACGTCGACGACATGATTGCAAGATCCCAGACTGAGGAAGAACATCTTGACCACCTTCAGAAGCTATTTGACAGGTTAAAGTTGTACAAGCTGAGGTTAAACCCGAACAAGTGCACCTTTGGAGTAAGATCTGGTAAGCTGTTGGGTTTCGTTGTAAGTAATAAAGGTATTCAAGTGGATCCTGCAAAGGTGAAGGCTATACAGGAAATGCCAGCTCCACGAACAGAGAAAGAAGTCAGAGGCTTTCTGGGACGGCTGAACTACATTGCCCGATTCATCTCACACCTGATTGCTACTTGTGAGCCAATCTTCAAGCTATTGAAGAAAGATCAAGTGGTAAAATGGAACGATGAATGTCAGGCTTCTTTCGAAAGGATCAAAGAGTATCTCCAAGAGCCACCCATTCTGATGCCTCCAGTTTAAGGGAGACCTCTGATCCTATACTTGACAGTGCTTGATAATTCAATGGGGTGTGTGCTGGGGCAGCATGACGAGTCTGGCCGAAAAGAGCATGTTATTTATTACCTTAGAAAAAAGTTTACCGACTGCGAGACCCGATACTCGTTGCTCGAGAAAACTTGTTGCGCTTTGGCATGGGCTGCTCGTCGGGTGAGACAGTATATGCTGACTCACACTACTTTTTTGATATCAAAAATGGATCCAATCAAGTATATCTTCGAGAAGCCTGCCTTGTCCGGAAGAATAGCAAGATGGAAGATGATCTTGACTGAGTATGACATCCAGTACACGACCCAAAAGGCAATCAAAGGAAGTGTATTGGCGGATCATTTGGCACATCAAGCAGTGGATGATTACCAGTCTATAAACTTTGAATTCCCGGATGAGAACATCATGTTGGTAACTATGGTCGGTGGGAATAAGAACTGACTGTTTTTGGAATGCTGGTTCGCGTTTGTGTTTGTTTTTGCAAAGTGTCGCGGTAAGCAAGAGTCGCCACCGTCTTTTATTTTATCCAACAAGGGAAAGGACAAAAGCACAGAAAAATTCCTTTTCGAGATGTTTCTCGGGTTCGGGAGGTAGATTATAGAAAGGGAAGGTGTTAGAACCCTTTCTATCCGTGGTTATCCACGGGCTCTTAGGTACTTGCTCACTATGTTTTCAAAAGGTTTGCTTTTCTTTGTGATTGTGGGTTTGAAAAGTTTTTATTTGAAACTTCGATATAACTCTTGTTTCTGTCCTCAAGAGTGTAATGAAGTGTTTTTGAAAACATTGTTTGTAAAAGTGTATGTGCGAAAAGTTTTGTTTTGTTTAAAAGAGAGCAAGTACTTAAGAATATCTACCTACTCAAAAAGGAATTAAACTGTGCAACTGTCCTTTAGACAGTGCTATCCCACTATTGAGGAGTAGGTAGCACAGTCATTGGAGTTTTTCGGGTCAATTCGATTTTAGGGACGTGTGGTCACTAAAGCAACATTAGGACACTTTAGTGGTAATCCTAATGTCTTAGATCATTTTTATCGAGGCAGCCATTTCGAGGCAACTTATGATCTTGGGACAAAAGGACGACCTCTAAAACATCCTATACTTAATGACCACGTTCAAGGCAACCAAGTGAGGCGTACCCTAGGAGTGGCATGTGCAAGTGTGTCAATTTTCAGTTTATGTTATCTTTGTACATGTTATGGTGAGCTGTGGTTGATTTTAAATTAAGATAGATCTTGCCATGCAATCCTAGTTAGCATACATCTAAACAGTTAATATATGTACAGGAATTTAAAGTGCGGGAATTGTAAATCCTACGCTATTACAAAGCTTCGGGGAGGGGGATTATTTACATGTCCAAAATTGAGGGAATAAAAAGCAGTAAAGGGTCTTAGTTTAAGCTATTACATCCCAGTAGGCAATTACAATAAAATAAACGCGCATAAAACAAGGAAAAGAGACGTCTAAGAAATTTCTAAGTAAATAAGAAAATCTTTTTGGTTGTTTTTGATTAAGAAGATATTTCAATTAAATACTCCTAAGTCTAGTTTATTTTAAATTGATAAAATGAAGTTAAAATAATTAATTAATTTGTTTACAAAATTAATTTGAATAAAAACTAACCTAATGTTTTTTGTGATTTTTTTGATTTAAAGTTAATTTAAATGATAAGGTCAATAAAGAAATAACGAAAACAAAAAAAATAAAAATATAAAGGGGATCCTTCGATCCAGGGATAAAAATAGGAAATTTTGATCCAGATGAGGTGACTTTCAATTGGGCCAGACAGTAAGGCGTGAGTAGCCTTCGATCCAGGGAAGAGGATTTCCCTTCGATCATGGAAGTCATGGCTTTCGATCCAGGAAGGAGATGCCTCCTTCGATCTAGCATGCTAATGGGTTCGATCCAGAGAAGGGCTCTCCTTCGATCTGGGATGTTATACCTGCAAAAGTATGTTAGCGAAATAAAATGCAGGGCCTGGGTATTGAACCCCAAGCCCTTCGATCCTGCGCTTGCTGGGTCTCTTCAGGCTATGTCTGCAGCAAATGTTAGCAAACGAAAAAACATGACCTGGGTGCCAAACCCAGGCCTTTCGATCATGTCTAGGATGGCAAATCAAGGTAACAATAAGTAATAATGTGTTATGCAAAATGAAAAGTTTTTTTGACAATTTACCCTCTCTTACAGTAGTTGGGACCTTCGATTTGGCACTGGCTGGATGGGAGCACTTTCAATCTGGGGGCTTCTGGGTGTGGGCACCTTCAATCTGAAGGACTGCTTTGGCTTGGAAAATTCTGACAACCTTTGATGGATTATATGGGCAGCGTCTCTCCAATGCTTCTCCTTGTATATTTTTCGTCCTCTTCTTGCAGAGTTTTTGTGTGTGTTTCGTGTCTAATTTTCGTGTCTTGTAATGTGATTTTCGTGTCCTGGATATGTATTCTGGCCTCTGTATTTATAGGGGTGTGAGGGTGCAGTAATGGCAAGAGACAGCCATTAAATAGGCCATTAAATGCCATGAGACAAGAAACGAACACATTAAATAATTTCCTTTTCTGAAACATTTGTGTCTCTTGAATGAACCTGGACGCTTTTGGATTTCGAATGCTTTCAGGCCATGCTCTTCGATTAGTCCTGATTTGCCTCTTTCGAATGGGCTGCCTGCGTACCCTTCGAATGGGCCTGGCCCAAATATCAATCGAAGGATTCCAATCGAAAGGCTCTGCTAACAGGCCAATTAAAAGGTGTTGTTCATGCCAATCGAAGGACATGGTTGACATGCCTGTCGAAATTGCCTTGACACAATGCTAAATCGAAGGATCCCTTGGAATTCCAATCGAAGGCCTGGCCCAGGGTGCCAATCGAAAGGCTCATTCAGAATCCCAATCGAAAGGTCTTTCAGAATGCAAATCGAAGTGTCCCTTCAAAGTACCAATCGAGGGGCCTTTCAGAATGCCAATCGAAGGCCTTGACATAATGCCAATCGAAGTGCTTGTCCATGCCAATCGAAATGCTCCTTCAGAATGCCAATCGAAGGGCTCCTTCAGAACACCAATCGAAGGGTCTTTCAAAATGCCAATCGAAATGTACTTGAAGCAACACTCAAAAAATTTCCTTTTCCTTAGGCAAGAGTTTGTGATCAACCATGCAGGGGGAAGACTTTGGGAAACACGAGAGGGCAAATTTTGGGGTACAACAGTTGCCCCTGTTCAATTTTCTTAAACCTGAGGATATAGATTGACTTTCGAGCCTTTCGTGATCCGAAGGTGGAAGATAATTGAACACTAGAGTGCCCAGAAATTTGCACTCGCATGGTGTAGTATCAGCATTGTGATGTCGGGAATGGGCTTACAGATACCATTTGGAGAGATGATGGATAGTTGTTGGAGATGGGCTTAAAGATGCCATGCAGAAATGATTGTCGGACTGTATTTGAATGAGTGACAGAATTACATCCGAATCTGGATCGTATCTGGACTGTTATTTGAAGTTCTCTGACTGCCAGAGAAAGTATTTTCTGATAATGATATGTGATGAAGGAATCTGAGACGATTGCTACTCCAAACAGATGATGAAGGAATCTTGAACGATTACTACCTCAGCAGGATGATGAATGAATCTTAGACGATTACTACCTCAGCAGGAATGGTGAAGGAATCTTGGACGATTTCTACCTCAGCAGGATGATGAAGGAATCTTGGACGATTACTACCTCAGCAGGATGATGAAGGAATCTTGGACGATTACTACCTCAGCAAGGTGATGAAGGAATCTTGGACAATTGCTACCTCAGCAGGATGATGAAGGAATCTTGGACGATTACTACCTCAGCAGGATGATGAAGGAATCTTGGACGATTACTACCTCAGCAGGAATGGTGAAGGAATCTTGGACGATTTCTACCTCAGCAGGATGGTGAAGGAATCTTGGACGATTACTACCTCAGCAGGATGATGAAGGAATCTTGGACAATTACTACCTCAACAGGATGATGAAGGAATCTTAGACGATTACTACCTCAGCAGGAATGGTGAAGGAATCTTGGACGATTTCTACCTCAGCAGGATGGTGAAGGAATCTTGGACGATTACTACCTCAGCAGGATGATGGAGGAATCTTGGACGATTACTACCTCAGCAGGATGATGAAGGAATCTTGGACGATTACTACCTCAGCAGGATGATGAAGGAATCTTGGATGATTACTACCTCAGCAGGATGATGAAGGAATCTTGGACGATTACTACCTCAGCAAGGTGATGAAGGAATCTTGGACGATTGCTACCTCAGCAGGATGATGAAGGAATCTTGGACGATTACTACCTCAGTAGGATGATGAAGGAATCTTGGACGATTACTACCTCAGCAGGAATGGTGAAGGAATCTTGGACGATTTCTACCTTAGCAGGATGGTGAAGGAATCTTGGACGATTACTACCTCAGCAGGATGATGAAGGAATCTTGGACGATTACTACCTCAGCAGGATGATGAAGGAATCTTGGACGATTACTACCTCAGCAGGATGATGAAGGAATCTTGGATGATTACTACCTCAGCAGGATGATGAAGGAATCTTGGACGATTACTACCTCAGCAGGATGATGAAGGAATCTTGGACGATTACTACCTCAGCAGGATAATGAAGGAATCTTTGACGATTACTACCTCAGCAGGATAATGAAGGAATCTTGGACGATTACTACCTCAGCAGGATGATGAAGGAATCTTTGACAACTGCTACTCCAAAAGGTAATGACTTTTATCTGTTGATCGATCTTTCCTGAAAAGGTAAAGAGTTAGTTGTATGCAATGTCATGATGTATGCATTGTGTAATGATGTTCTCAAAATAAATGAGATTTATGTTATATGTATTTTGTCATGTATGTAAATAGGATGTATGAAATGTGAAATGTTAATGAATGTATTTTTGTCTAGGAAAATAAATCCTTGACAAGTGTTGGGGAGTTGTTAAATCCCGGATTGTTGTTGAAGAATATGTGTATCTTCAAATTTTTCTTAGAATGTTTCCACTGAGGATCCTCGTTTTGTTGGGGAGAACTCCGTTGGGGGAAGTTGTGAACTCTGTGGAGAGTATTGATTCATTCTTGGGGAACAAGTTTAGGAGTCTCGGTTGTCCGTTGCTCTACTGGGGAGTCAGAGTTAAACTGACATCTGGTCGGGTCCAAGTTTCACAGTAACTTGTTGGGGATTGTAGAATAGTCTACTGGGGAAGAGGAGTTGTGGTCCTTTGATTTGTAGTAGTCGGAGAGGCAAACTCAAGCTGGGGAATCCTGGTGCTGTTGGAGAAATAAACCCTGTCGTCAGTCCGCTAGAGAGGTGACATCTTCGTTGGGGAGAAGTCCTCGAGGATTCTTGAGGTTGATTCAGCTGGGGAAAGGTTTTCAGAGATTAAACCCTTGCTGGGAGTCATCCTATGAGAAGGATTTTGGAGAGATTTGTCATTGCCCCTAGTAGCAAGTGTTTGTGACACTGCCAGAAAATGTTTAATTGTACGTAACCCTTCGCTGAGATTGATGTTCAATGCCCCAAGTGACGGAGATGGAGACTTGCCCCTGGTTACTCTGCATTTCTTTAGAGATTTCTTGAAATCTTGACTGGACTGCCCCAGGTGATGGACAATGATCATGCCATGCCCCTTGATTGGAAGGAGATTTGTCAATGGAAGTGTCATCCTTTTTGAAGTGATTTTGTTCACTGAGAGGGCTTTAGTTCATCGGATATTCGTTGTGTGAATTTCTCTGTTGTCAAACAAATAGCTAAATGCAAACAGTGATATTCAGATAATGCAAAGCTTATGCTTGTCTTGAAGTTTTGAAAAATGTGTTTTTTAGCAGAAAACTTTTTATAAGACAAATTCAACACAAGACTTAGGGCAAAGCCTTACAGGAGTCAGGATACCTTTTGTAACAGTATGCTTTTTGGACTAACCCATGCTTCAGTTAGGACTTTTGAAGGGTTGTAACGTGGCTTGGTTCACGGTTTAAGAAGCAAAAGATAAAGGCTCAAAGCATATTTGTACCCACCCGCTCTTCGTGATGTTCTTCAATCCTAAGCTCAGTTAATTGTGCATTTGAACTCCAAATGAGTCTGGAACGACGTTTTTGGTGATGGTTCACACAAGTTGGATTTGTTGGAAGGCAGTCATTTTTGTAACATTTTTCATGTTGTTGAGGATTTTTAGAGACCTCGTTCTTTTGATTTATTATCCCTAACTTTTTCCTGACTGTTCCTGTTTTTGAGATTACAGTCAGCGGGATGCCCCAGCTTTCTTAAGCCTCCTTTATAGGTTTTGGCTCAGTGGGCTTTTTTTTCTTTTGAGAGATTGACTGCCTATGAGATAAGGAACCACCACTGTCTTTTGATTCCAGAGGAATGCTTTTGATGTCGTTCGTTGTATTATGAATTGAGAGTTTTGCGACTTCAATGCATATCTTTTGAATTAACTGAGACACTACCCTGCCCTAGGTTTAAATCAAAGGTTTCAATTTGTTTAAAAACAGAAAACTCCTACTTCTTTGGCTCGAAGGGGTTGACTAGGGATTATCTTCCTTATAACTCCAGTGTTTAGGATTTGAAAGAAATGCCTGTACATTGTTAGCAAGGTCTGTCCAAAAGCATGTTGTATGAGATTATGGCATTGTTTCGTCATCCTCCCTCTAAAGGCTTGTAACTTTTAGCAAGAGTTGAATGTCATAAAGTGAGTAAAAAACATAGTTTAAATGTAATGAAAATGATTGGATCAAATCAAGACAAACATATGCAATGCATTAATGAAACAAAGTTTGGCATTAATAGATAATTGTTTGAATAACAAAGAGATTACAACTTGAAAATTCAAATGAACAAAAGTCTTCTCGTCTCAGTACTTGTCACTTCAAATGGTGAACCTTGGAGGGATGGTAGAAGAACTCAGCCTGACCATCTTGTGTGAATTCCAATGCTCCCTCATCAATCAGGTCTTGAATTTTTTTCTTCAAAGTCCAATAGTCGTCGGTGTCATGTCCAGGACTGTCAGAATGGTATGCACACCTTGCATCAGGATTGTACCTTTGGGAGGCTGTGCTGGGATTCTTAGGAGGGTCCCGTAACGTCACCAAATCCAATCTTAACAGGTGTTGTAAAGCTTGAGATAGCGGCATGTTGAGCTTGGTAAATTTCCTCTGGTTAACCTGTTGCTTTTGGTGAGGTTGTTGTTGGACCCTTGAGGTAGTAGCAACTTGGAGAGGTCCATTCTTTACCAAGCCAAACCCTTGTCTTCTTGGAGGCTGATCAATGACTTGACCACCAGCCTTGACCGTTTGCTTCATGTTGTTGTATCTGTCTTGATGAAGCTGGTTGATCATGGTTCTCATCTCTTCTTGTTCCCGAGCTAAGCCTTGGATAAGAGCCATTTGCCCCAGCATCTGGGTTCTCAATGCATCTACCTCAGCTTGCATATGTTTCAGCCGTTCGTCCTTATTGTTTTCAGGACTTTTCTTGACCAAGTTCCCCATGAGGAGTGTTATCAACTCTTCCTGCCCCTTGGATGGGTTTAGGAAGATTTCCCAGAACTGAGTCTCTTGAGTATGAAGATTTTGGTTGTCTTGTGGGAAAGCCATTGCTGAAATAAACAGCGAGAACATGAGAGACCTGTATTGGGAGACCTGTTATGCAATGATATGTATGATATATGTATGCAATGTTTTCAAGGATCTCGCGGGGTAAACAAGAAACTTGTGAGAATTTGCATCTGGTAGCTTGATTGAAGGAACTTCATGTTTCTGAGAGTCCTTCTTCAAGAGTCAAGCTCACCATATCGAGTGGGTCATCTCCCCTGACTCAAATTATCGTGCTTGGATTTCTAGACAACTTTGGCTAGAGGAAAATAAATCCCCTTTGCCCCTTCCTAGCCATTTGATTTACCATAACCTGCATCATAGACCCTTGAGATCCTTGAAATGGTTAAAGAAATGTTAAGGCATGATGTTATGATGTGTATGTTATGCGTTTTAAGCAAAAGTGTGAAGTGGTGTAAGTAAACCCTGCAATAAGTCCAAATTATTGGATAAGGACTGTAAACAAAACCTGCAAGGAACTCATGTTGTCAGATAACAAGAATGTGCAAGTAGTTCAAGTTTGAAAGCATACAAATCACACAAAAGAGCCCTTAGATTCCAGGCTTGCATGAGGTTTCATAGGTAAGTACCCTCTTGAGTTTAGTTGGCTCAAAACCTGTCCTATAAATAGTAACCGGGTTCTAAGGAGCTCAATATCACTAGATTATTTTCTATGTTCATTGTTTTGGTTTAGCCACTGAACTAGCGACCAAAATATTCCAAGAAAACAATCCTCAATGAGTGTAGTATCGAGTATCTACCAACTTCGGACTGCACCAAAGTCGGTCATCTCACTACCCCTAAAAAAGGCTAAGATGGTCAAGTAAGGTTCTAAGGTCAATTGATGCTTCACGACACCATGTGGCGGCCCCGTACTCTCCTTGACTTAACTCAAGGGTTACCGGTACTCACCAAAGTGCCACATCAACGTAGCTACTATTTCAACCATGTCGGTATACCCCACACAGTTTCCTCACAGTTTGTTGCTACTTACCTAAAAAGGATACCCCCAGATCCGGGTTAGGATCTATAGAACTCCGATACAAACCCACAAAATTTAAAGCATACAAAGCATACAATTGAAAACACAAGTGATCTAATCCTAAGGTACACCTCACTTATAAATTTCCCCAACAGAGTCGCCAGTTCTGTGGTCGGTGGGAACGAGAACTGACTGTTTTTGGAATGCTGGTTCGCGTTTGCGTTTGTTTTCACAAAGTGTCGCGGTAAGCAAGAGTCGCCAACGTATTTTATTTTATCCAACAAGGTAAAGGACAAAAGCACTGAAAAATTCCTTTTCGAGATGTTTCTCGGGTTCGGGAGGTATATTATAGAAAGGGAAGGTGTTAGCACCCTTTCTATCTGTGGTTATCCACGGGCTCTTAGGTACTTGCTCACTATGTTTTCAAAAGGTTTGCTTTTCTTTGTGATTGTGGGTTTGAAAAGTTTTTATTTGAAACTTCGATATAACTCTTGTTTCTGTCCTCAAGAGTGTAATGAAGTGTTTTTGAAAACTTTGTTTGTAAAAGTGTATGTGCGAAAAGTTTTGTTTTGTTTAAAAGAGAGCAAGTACTTAAGAATATCTACCTCCTCAAAAAGGAATTAAATTGTGCAACTGTCCTTTAGACAGTGCTATCCCACTATTGAGAAGTAGGTAGCACAGTCGTTGGAGTTTTTCGGGTCAATTCGATTTTAGGGACGTGTGGTCACTAAAGCAACGTTAGGACACTTTAGTGGTAATCCTAATGTCTTAGATCATTTTTATCGAGACAACCATTTCGAGGCAACTTATGATCTTGGGACAAAAGGACGACCTCTAAAACATCCTATACTTAATGACCATGTTCGAGGCAACCAAGTGAGGCGTAACCTAGGAGTGGCATGTGCAAGTGTGTTAATTTTTAGTTTATGTTATCTTTGTACATGTTATGGTGAGATGTGGTTGATTTTAAATTAAGATAGATCTTGCCATGCAATCCTAGTTAGCATACATCTAAACAGTTAATATATGTACAGGAATTTAAAGTGCGGGAATTGTAAATCCTACGCTATTACAAAGCTTCAGGGAGGGGGATTATTTACATGTCCAAAATAGGGGGAATAAAAAGCAGTAAAGGGTCTTAGTTTAAGCTATTACATCCCAGTAGGCAATTACAATAAAATAAACGCGCGTAAAACAAGGAAAATAGACTTCTAAGAAATTTCTAAGTAAATAAGAAAATCTTTTTGGTTGTTTTTAATTAAGAAGATATTTGAATTAAATGATCCTAAGTCTAGTTTATTTTAAATTGATAAAATGAAGTTAAAATAATTAATTAATTTGTTTACAAAATTAATTTGAATAAAAACTAACCTAATTTTTTTTTGTGATTTTTTTGATTTAAAGTTAATTTAAATGATAAGGTCAATAAAGAAATAACGAAAACAAAAAAAAAATAAAAATATAAAGGGGATCCTTCGATCTAGGGATAAAAATAGGAAATTTCGATCCAGATGAGGTGACTTTCGATTGGGCCAGACAGTAAGGCGTGAGTAGCCTTCGATCCAGGGAAGAGGATTGCCCTTCGATCATGGAGGTCATGGCTTTCGATCCAGGAAGGAGATGCTTCCTTCGATCCAGCATGCTAATGGGTTCGATCCAGAGAAGGGATCTCCTTCGATCTGGGATGTTATACCTGCAAAAGCATGTTAGCGAAATAAAATGTAGGGCCTGGGTATTGAACCCCAGGCCCTTCGATCCTGCGCTTGCTGGGTCTCTTCAGGCTATGTCTGCAGCAAATGTTAGCAAATGAAAAAACATGACCTGGGTGCCAAACCCAGGCCTTTCGATCCTGTCTAGGATGGCAAATCAAGGTAACAACAAGTAATAATGTGTTATGCAAAATGAAAAGTTTTTTTGACAATTTACCCTCTCTTATAGTAGTTGGGACCTTCAATTTGGCACTGGCTGGATGGGAGCACTTTCAATCTGGGGGCTTTTGGGCCTAGGCACCTTCGATCTAAAGGACTGCTTTGGCTTAGAAAATGCTGACAACCTTTGATGGATTGTATGGGCAGCGTCTCTCCAATGCTTCTCCTTGTATATTTTTCGTCCTCTTCTTGCAGAGTTTTTGTGTGTGTTTCGTGTCTAATTTTCGTGTCTTGTAATGTGATTTTCGTGTCTTGGATATGTATGCTGGCCTCTGTATTTATAGGGGTGTGAGGGTGCAGTAATGGAAAGAGACAGCCATTACACAGGCCATTAAATGCCATGAGACAAGAAACGGACACATTAAATAATTTCCTTTTCTGAAACATTTGTGTCTCTTGAATGAACCTGGACGCTTTTGGATTTCGAATGCTTTCAGGCCATGCTCTTCAATTAGTCCTGATTTGCCTCTTTCGAATGGGCTCCCTGCGTACCCTTCGAATGGGCCTGGCCCAAATATCAATCGAAGGATTCCAATCGAAAGGCTCTGCTAACAGGCCAATCAAAAGGTGTTGTTCATGCCAATTGAAGGACATGGTTGACATGCCTGTTGAAATTGCCTTGACACAATGCTAAATCGAAGGATCCCTTGGCATGCCAATCGAAAGGCTCATTCAGAATACCAATCGAAAGGTCTTTCAGAATGCAAATCGAAGTATCCCTTCAAAGTACCAATCGAATGGCCTTTCAGAATGCCAATCGAAGGCCTTGACATAATGCCAATCGAAGTGCTTGTCCATGCCAATCGAAATGCTCCTTCAGAATGCCAATCGAAGGGCTCCTTTAGAACACCAATCGAAGGGTCTTTCAGAATGCCAATCGAAATGTACTTGAAGCAACACTCAAAAATTTTCCTTTTCCTTAGGCAAGAGTTTGTGATCAACCATGCAGGGGGGAGACTTTGGGAAACACGAGAGGGAAAATTTTGGGGTACAACAGTTGCCCCTGTTCAATTTTCTTAAACCTGAGGATATAGATTGGCTTTCGAGCCTTTCGTGATCCGAAGGTGGAAGATAATTAAACACTAGAGTGCCCAGAAATTTGCACTCGCATGGTGTAGTATCAGCATTGTGATGTCGGGAATGGGCTTACAGATGCCATTTGGAGAGATGATGGATAGTTGTTGGAGATGGGCTTAAAGATGCCATCCAGAAATGATTGTCGGACTGTATTTAAATGAGTGACAGAATTACATCCGAATCTGGATCGTATCTGGACTGTTATTTAAAGTTCTCTGACTTCCAGAGAAAGTATTTTCTGATAATGATGTGTGATGAGGGAATCTGAGACGATTGCTACTACAAACAGATGATGAAGGAATCTTGGACGATTACTACCTCAGCAGGATAATGAATGAATCTTGGACGATTACTACCTCAGCAGGAATGGTGAAGGAATCTTGGATGATTTCTACCTAAGCAGGATGATGAAGGAATCTTGGACGATTACTACCTCAGCAGGATGATGAAGGAATCTTGGACGATTACTACCTCAGCAAGGTGATGAAGGAATCTTGGGCGATTGCTACCTCAGCAGGATGATGAAGGAATCTTGTACGATTACTACCTCAGCAGGATGATGAAGGAATCTTGGACGATTACTACCTCAGCAGGAATGGTGAAGGAATCTTGGACGATTTCTACCTCAGCAGGATGGTGAAGGAATCTTGGACGATTACTACCTCAGCAGGATGATGAAGGAATCTTGGACGATTACTACCTCAGCAGGATGATGAAGGAATCTTGGACGATTACTACCTCAGCAGGAATGGTGAAGGAATCTTGGACGATTTCTACCTCAGCAGGATGGTGAAGGAATCTTGGACGATTACTACCTCAGCAGGATGATGAAGGAATCTTGGACGATTACTACCTCAGCAGGATGATGAAGGAATCTTGGACGATTACTACCTCAGCAGGATGATGAAGGAATCTTGGACGATTACTACCTCAGCAGGATGATGAAGGAATCTTGGATGATTACTATCTCAGCAGGATGATGAAGGAATCTTGGACGATTACTACCTCAGCAAGGTGATGAAGGAATCTTGGACGATTGCTACCTCAGCAGGATGATGAAGGAATCTTGGACGATTACTACCTCAGCAGGATGATGAAGGAATCTTGGACGATTACTACCTCAGCAGGAATGGTGAAGGAATCTTGGACGATTTCTACCTCATCAGGAAGGTGAAGGAATCTCAGACGATTACTACCTCAGCAGGATGATGAAGGAATCTTGGACGATTACTACCTCAGCAGGATGATGAAGGAATCTTGGACGATTACTACCTCAGCAGGATGATGAAGGAATCTTGGACGATTACTACCTCAGCAGGATGATGAAGGAATCTTGGATGATTACTACCTCAGCAGGATGATGAAGGAATCTTGGACGATTACTACCTCAGCAGGATGATGAAGGAATCTTGGACGATTACTACCTCAGCAGGATGATAAAGGAATCTTTGACGACTGTTACTCCAAAAGGTAATGACTTTTATCTGTTGATCGATCTTTCCTGAAAAGGTAAAAAGTTAGTTGTATGCAATGTCATGATGTATGCATTGTGTAATGATGTTCTCAAAATAAATGAGATTTATGTTATATGTATTTTGTCATGTATGTAAATAGGATGTATGAAATGTGAAATGTTAATGAATGTATTTTTGTCTGGGAAAATAAATCCTTGACAAGTGTTGGGGAGTTGTTAAATCCCGGATTGTTGTTGAAGAGTATGTGTGTCTTCAAATTTTTATTAGAATGTTTCCACTGAGGATCCTCGTTTTGTTGAGGAGAACTCCGTTGGGGGAAGTTGTGAACTCTGTGGAGAGTATTGATTCATTCTTGGGGAACAAGTTCAGGAGTCTCGGTTGTCCGTTGCTCTACTGGGGAGTCTGAGTTAAACTGACATCTGGTCGGGTCTAGGTTTCACAGTAATTTGCTGGGGATTGTAGAGTAGTCTACTGGGGAAGAGGAGTTGTGGTCCTTTAATTTGTAGTAGTCGGAGAGGCAAACTCAAGCTGGGGAATCCTGGTGCTATTGGAGAAATAAACCCTGTCGTCAGTCCTCTAGAGAGGTGACATCTTCGTTGGGGAGAAGTCCTCGAGGATTCTTGAGGTTGATTCAGCTGGGGAAAGGTTTTCAGAGATTAAACCCTTGCTGGGAGTCATCCTATGAGAAGGATTTTGGGGAGATTTGTCATTGCCCCTAGTAGCAAGTGTTTGTTACACTGCCAGAAAATGTTTAATTGTACGTAACCCTTCGCTGAGATTGATGTTCAATGCCCCAAGTGACGGAGATGGAGACTTGCCCCAGGTTACTCTTCATTTCTTCAGAGATTTCTTGAAATCTTGACTGGATTGCCCCAGGTGATGGACAATGATCATGCCATGCCCCTTGATTGGAAGGAGATTTGTCAATGGAAGTGTTATCCTTTTTGAAGTGATTTTGTTCACTGAGAGGGCTTTAGTTCATCAGATATTCGTTGTGTGAATTTCTCCGTTGTCAAACAAATAGCTAAATGCAAACAGTGATATTCAGATAATGAAAAGTTTATGCTTGTCTTGAAGTTTTGAAAAATGTGTTTTTTAGCAGAAAACTTTTTATAAGACAAATTCAACACAAGACTTAGGGCAAAGCCTTACAGGAGTCAGGATACCTTTTGTAACAGTATGCTTTTTGGACTAACCCATGCTTCAGTTAGGACTTTTCAAGGGTTGTAACGTGGCTTGGTTCACGGTTTAAGAAGCAAAAGATAAAGGCTCAATTTGTACCCACCCGCTCTTCGTGATGTTCTTCAATCCTAAGCTCAGTTAATTGTGCATTTGAACTCCAAATGAGTCTGGAACGACGTTTTTGGTGATGGTTCACACAAGTTGGATTTGTTGGAAGGCAGTCATTTTTGCAACATTTTTCATGTTGTTGAGGATTTTTAGCGACCTTGTTCTTTTGATTTATTATCCCTAACTTTTACCTGACTGTTCCTGTTTTCGAGATTACAGTCAGCGGGATGCCCCAACTTTCTTAAGCCTCCTTTATAGGTTTTGGCTCAGTGGGCTTTTTTTCTTTTGAGAGATTGACTGCCTATGAGATAAGGAACTACCACTGTCTTTTGATTCCAGAGGAATGCTTTTGATGTCGTTCGTTGTATTATTAACTGAGAGTTTTGCGACTTCAATGCATATCTTTTGAATTAACTGAGAGACTACCCTGCCCTGGGTTTAAATCAAAGGTTTCAATTTGTTTAAAAACAGAAAACTCCTACTTCTTTGGCTCGAAGGGGTTGACTAGGGATTATCTTCCTAATAACTCCAGTGTTTAGGATTTGAAAGAAATGCCTGTACATCGTTAGCAAGGTCTGTCCAAAAGCATGTTGTATGAGATTATGGCATTATTTCGTCATCCTCCCTCTAAAGGCTTGTAACTTTTAGCAAGAGTTGAATGTCATAAAGTGAGTAAAAAACATAGTTTAAATGTAATGAAAATGATTGGATCAAATCAAGACAAACATATGCAATGCATTAATGAAACAAAGTTTGGCATTAATAGATAATTGTTTGAATAACAAAGAGATTACAACTTGAAAATTCAAATGAACAAAAGTCTTCTCGTCTCAGTACTTGTCACTTCAAATGGTGAATCTAGGAGGGATGGTAGAAGAACTCAGCCTGACCATCTTGTGTGAATTCCAATGCTCCCTCATCAATCAGGTCTTGAATTTTGTTCTTCAAAGTCCAACAGTCGTCGGTGTCATGTCCAGGACTGTCAGAATGGTATGCACACCTTGCATCAGGATTGTACCTTTGGGAGGCTGTGCTGGGATTCTTAGGAGGGTCCCTTAACATCACTAGATCCAATCTTAACAGGTGTTATAAAGCTTGAGACAACGGCATGTTGAGTTTAGTAAATTTCCTCCGGTTAACCCTTTGCTTTTGGTGAGGTTGTTGTTGGACCCTTGAGGTAGTAGCAACTTGGAGAGGTCCATTCTTTACCAAGCCAAACCCTTGTCTTCTTGGAGGCTGATCAATGACTTGACCACCAGCCTTGACCATTTGCTTCATGTTGTTGTATCTGTCTTGATGAAGCTGGTTGATCATGGTTCTCAGCTCTTCTTGTTCCCGAGCTAAGCCTTGGATAAGAGCCATCTGCCCCAGCATCTGGTTTCTCAATGCATCTACCTCAGCTTGCAGATGTTTCAGCCGTTCGTCCTTATTGTCTTCAGGACTTTTCTTGACCAAGTTCCCCATGAGGAGTGTTCTCAACTCTTCATGCCCCTTGGATAGGTTTAAGAAGATTTCCCTGAACTGAGTCTCTTGAGTATGAAGATCCTGGTTGTCTTGTGGGAAAGCCATTGCTGAAATAAACAGCGAGAACATGAGAGACCTGTATTGGGAGACCTGTTATGCAATGATATGTATGATATATGTATGCAATGTTTTCAAGGATCTCGCGGGGTAAACAAGAAACTTGTTAGAATTTGCATCTGGTAGCTTGATTGAAGGAACTTCATGTTGCTGAGAGTCCTTCTTTAAGAGTCAAGCTCACCATATCGAGTGGGTCATCGCCCCTGACTCAAATTGTCGTGCTTGGATTTCTAGACAACTTTGGCTAGAGGAAAATAAATCCCCTTTGCCCCTTGCTAGCCATTTGATTTACCATAACATGCATCATAGACCCTTGAGATCCTTGAAATGGTTAAAGAAATGTTAAGGCATGATGTTATGATGTGTTTGCTTTTCGTTTTAAGCAAAAGTGTGAAGTGGTGTAAGTAAACCCTGCAATAAGTCCAAATTATTGGATAAGGACTGTAAACAAAACCTGTAAGGAACTCATGTTGTCAGATAACAAGAATGTGCAAGTAGTTCAAGTTTGAAAGCACACAAATCACACAAAAGAGCCCTTAGATTTCAGGCTTGCATGAGGTTTCATAGGTAAGTACCCTCTTGAGTTTAGTTGGCTCAAAACCTGTCCTATAAATAGTAACCGGGTTCTAAGGAGCTCAATATCATTGGATTATTTTCTATGTTCATTGTTTTGGTTTAGCCACTGAACTAGCGACCAAAATATTACAAGAAAACAATCCTCAATGAGTATAGTATCGAGTATCTACCAACTTCGGACTGCACCAAAGTCGGTCATCTCACTACCCCTAAAAAAGGCCAAGATCGTCAAGTAAGGTTCTAAGGTCAATTGATGCTTTACGACACCACACGGCGGCCCCGTACTCTCCTTAACTTAACTCAAGGGTTACCGGTACTCACCAAAGTGCTACATCAACGTAGCTATTATTTCAACCATGTCGGTATACCCCGCACAGTTCCCTCACAGTTTGTTGCTACTTACCTAAAAAGGGTACCCCCAGATCCGGGTTAGGATCTATAGAACTCCGATACAAACCCACAAAATTTAAAGCATACAAAGCATACAATTGAAAACACAAGTGATCTAATCCTAAGGTACACCTCACTTATAAATTTTCCCAGCAGAGTCGCCAGTTCTGTGGTCGGTGGGAACGAGAACTGACTGTTTTTGGAATGTTGGTTCGCGTTTGTGTTTATTTTCGCAAAGTGTCGCGGTAAGCAAGAGTCGCCACCGTCTTTTATTTTATCCAACAAGGGAAAGGACAAAAGCATAGAAAAATTCCTTTTCGAGATGTTTCTCGGGTTCGGGAGGTAGATTATAGAAAGGGAAGGTGTTAGCACCCTTTCTATCTGTGGTTATCCACGGGCTCTTAGGTACTTGCTCACTATGTTTTCAAAAGGTTTGCTTTTCTTTGTGATTGTGGGTTTGAAAAGTTTTTATTTGAAACTTCGATATAACTCTTGTTTCTGTCCTCAAGAGTGTAATGAAGTGTTTTTGAAAACTTTGTTTGTAAAAGTGTATGTGCGAAAAGTTTTGTTTTGTTTAAAAGAGAGCAAGTACTTAAGAATATCTACCTACTCAAAAAGGAATTAAATTGTGCAATTGTCCTTTAGACAGTGCTATCCCACTATTGAGGAGTAGGTAGCACAGTCGTTGGAGTTTTTCGGGTCAATTCGATTTTAGGGACGTGTGGTCACTAAAGCAACGTTAGGACACTTTAGTGGTAATCCTAATGTCTTAGATCATTTTTATCGAGGCAACCATTTCGAGGCAACTTATGATCTTGGGACAAAAGAACAACCTCTAAAACATCCTATACTTAATGACCACGTTCGACGCAACCAAGTGAGGTGTACCCTAGGAGTGGCATGTACAAGTGTGTCAATTTTCAGTTTATGTTATCTTTGTACATGTTATGGTGAGCTGTGGTTGATTTTAAATTAAGATAGATCTTGCCATGCAATCCTAGTTAGCATACATCTAAACAGTTAATATATGTACAGGAATTTAAAGTGCGGGAATTGTAAATCCTACGCTATTACAAAGCTTCGGGGAGGGGGATTATTTACATGTCCAAAATTGGGAGAATAAAAAGCAGTAAAGGGTCTTAATTTAAGCTATTACATCCCAGTAGGCAATTACAATAAAATAAACGCGCGTAAAACAAGGAAAATAGACGTCTAAGAAATTTCTAAGTAAATAAGAAAATCTTTTTGGTTGTTTTTGATTAAGAAGATATTTGAATTAAATACTCCTAAGTCTAGTTTATTTTAAATTGATAAAATGAAGTAAAAATAATTAATTAATTTGTTTACAAAATTAATTTAAATAAAAACTAACCTAATGTTTTTTGTGATTTTTTTTGATTTAAAGTTAATTTAAATGATAAGGTCAATAAAGAAATAACGAAAACAAAAAAAAAATAAAAATATAAAGGGGATCCTTCGATCCAGGGATAAAAATAGGAAATTTCGATCCAGATGAGGTAACTTTCGATTGGGCCAGACAGTAAGGCGTGAGTAGCCTTCGATCCAGGGAAGAGGATTGCCCTTCGATCATGGAGGTCATGGCTTTCGATCCAGGAAGGAGATGCCTCCTTCGATCCAGCATGCTAATGGGTTCGATCCAGAGAAGGGCTCTCCTTCGATCTGGGATGTTATACCTGCAAAAGCATGTTAGCGAAATAAAATGCAGGGCCTGGGTATTGAACCCCAGGCCCTTCGATCCTGCGCTTGCTGGGTCTCTTCAGGCTATGTCTGCAGCAAATGTTAGCAAATGAAAAAACATGACCTGGGTGCCAAACCCAGGCCTTTCGATCATGTCTAGGATGGCAAATCAAGGTAACAACAAGTAATAATGTGTTATGCAAAATGAAAAGTTTTTTTTGACAATTTACCCTCTCTTACAGTAGTTGGGACCTTCGATTTGGCACTGGCTGGATGGGAGCACTTTCAATCTGGGGGCTTCTGCGCGTGGGCACCTTCGATCTGAAGGACTGCTTTGGCTTGGAAAATTCTGACAACCTTTGATGGATTATATGGGCAGCGTCTCTCCAATGCTTCTCCTTGTATATTTTTCGTCCTCTTCTTGCAGAGTTTTTGTGTGTGTTTCGTGTCTAATTTTCGTGTCTTGTAATGTGATTTTCATGTCCTGGATATGTATTCTGGCCTCTGTATTTATAGGGGTGTGAGGGTGCAGTAATGGAAAGAGACAGCCATTAAACAGGCCATTAAATGCCATGAGACAAGAAACGGACACATTAAATAATTTCCTTTTCTGAAACATTTGTGCCTCTTAAATGAACCTGGACGCTTTTGGATTTCGAATGCTTTCAGGCCATGCTCTTCGATTAGTCCTGATTTGCCTCTTTCGAATGGGCTCCCTGCGTACCCTTCGAAAGGGCCTGGCCCAAATATCAATCGAAGGATTCCAATCGAAAGGCTCTGCTAACAGGCCAATCAAAAGGTGTTGTTCATGCCAATCGAAGGACATGGTTGACATGCCTGTCGAAATTGCCTTGACACAATGCTAAATCGAAGGATCCCTTGGAATGCCAATTGAAGGCCTGGCCCAGGGTGCCAATCGAAAGGCTCATTCAGAATCCCAATTGAAAGGTCTTTCAGAATGCAAATCGAAGTGTCCCTTCAAAGTACCAATCGAAGGGCCTTTCAGAATGCCAATCGAAGGCCTTGACATAATTCCAATCGAAGTGCTTGTCCATGCCAATCGAAATGCTCCTTCAGAATGCCAATCGAAGGGCTCCTTTAGAACAACAATCGAAGGGTCTTTTAGAATGCCAATCGAAATGTACTTGAAGCAACACTCAAAAAATTTCCTTTTCCTTAGGCAAGAGTTTGTGATCAACCATGCAGGGGGAAGGCTTTGGGAAACACGAGAGGGCAAATTTTGGGGTACAACAGTAACTGACTGTGAAACACCTGGACCGGATGAAGGACCTGAGGAAGGATCCTGATGGTCTATGTAATTTGATGGAGCTTCAAACGCTTTGGGTAATGGCATTGGCGCCGTGATCATATCTCCTAAAGGCTCTCATACTCCGTTTACCGCCCGACTATGTTTCAACTGCACCAACAATATGGTGGAGTATGAAGCGTGCATCATGGGTCTTCGAGCGGCTATTGGCCTAAGGATTAAGTTCTTAAGTGTTTTCGGAGATTCCGCTCTCGTGATCAGTCAAATCAAAGGCGAGTAGGATACGAAACACCCTAATTTTATTCCTTACAATGAGTATGTGTTGACGTTGCTTCCGCACTTCGAGGAGATAACTTTTGAACACTTCCCTAGAGAGGAGAATCAGTTAGCGGACGCGCAGGCTATGATGTCTTCTATGTTCAAAGTCAATTGGGACAACGAGGCTCCCCAGATTACCATTGAGAGGTTGGACGAACCTTCACATTGTTGCGACATTGAGACTGAAGAAGTAGCAGATAAACCCTGGTTTCATGAGGTGAAGAGGTATCTTGAGGCTCAAGAGTACCCCGAGGGTGCATCTGTTGATGATAAGAAGTTTCTGAGGAGGTTAGCGGCGAAGTTCTTCATCAGTAATGGTATCCTTTACAAGCGTAACCATGATTCAACCTTGCTACGATGTGTGGATAAGAACGAGGTAGAAAGGATCATGGTAGATTTACATGAAGGTACTTTCGAGACTCATTCTAGTGGACACACCATGGCAAAGAAAATTCTTCGGGCAGGATATTATTGGTCCACTATGGAAGCTGACTGTTATCAGCATTCTCGGACATGTCACAAGTGCCAAGTCTATGCTGATAAGGTGCACATACCTCCAGTACCTCTGAACGTCTTGACAGCTCCGTGGCCTTTTGGAATGTGGGGCATTGACATGATCGGCGAGATCAAACCTACAACGTCTAACGAGCATCGTTTCATCCTGGTAGCAATTGATTACTTTACGAAGTGGGTTGAAGCAGCTTCCTTCTCTACTGTAACCAAGAACGTCGTGGCACGGTTCATTCGGCACAATCTGATCTGTCGATGCGCTGTACCAGAGAGGATCATTACGGACAATGGTACAAATCTCAATAATAAGATGATCACCGAACTCTGCAAACAGTTCAAGATACAGCATCACAACTCTTCTCCCTACCGGCCGAAGATGAATGTGGTTGTAGAAGCAGCTAATAAAAACATTAAGAAGATCGTGCAGAAGATGACGGTGACATACAAAGACTGGCACGAGATGTTACCATTTTCTCTTCATGGGTATCGTACCTCAGCGCGAACGTCAACAGGGGCAACACCCTATTCCTTAGTTTATGGCATGGAGGCAGTCTTGCCCATTGAAGTTCAGATACCCTATCTTAGGATTATGAAGGACGCAGGTTTGAGCGAAGATGACTCGATTCAGACCCGGCTTGATCAGCTGAACTTAATCGACGAAAAGAGACTTACTACTATTTGTCATGGTCAAACGTATCAAAAACGAATGATCAAGGAATTTAACAAGAAAGTTAGACGACAAGAATATCAAGTTGGGGACCTGGTTATCAAGCGCATCATACTACCTCAAGGTGATCCCAGAGGCAAATGGACCCCTACCTACGAAGGGCCATTTGTGGTTAAGAACATCTTCTCAGGAGGAGCTATAATTCTAACCACCATGGATAGTGACGACCTTCCCCAGCCCGTCAATGCGGACATAGTGAAAAGATACTACGCATAATCAAAGACCCGCTAGGTTGACTAGCCTAGGAAAAAATAAGGGCTTCCCGACGAACCAAAAGGGTTCGGGCAAAAATAAGGGATGAAAATATAAAAAAATCTGTACACCCGGCAAGTCGAAAACCTGAAAGGGCGGCTTGGGAAAAAAGGGTATCCCGGTGGACTGAAAACCCGAAAAGGCGATCCAGGAAAAAGTTAGGGATCAAAGTGTAACACTATGTCTCATTGGATCACCTTGCGACCAGACTTCGGTATCGAATATCAAGCTCGGACGGCACTAATCAATCTGATCTACCTTCAACCAAGTAGCCAAGTGATGAGATGCTCGAGGACATAAAGACAATAGCAGAGTTGGAACCCAGTGGGATTATTCACATAGCTGTTTTCTTTAGTTTTTCACAAATTGTGTAAATTCTATTATTCGGCGGCGTTCTCTTACTAGGACGTCAGCCTCTTGTACAAAAACGCCTATTTACAGGCCAAACTTTAAAAATCAATACAATTCATTTTCAGAGAAATTTCAAACTGTTTTTCCTTTTTTTGTTATGTTTTGCAAAGAACATACAATGTTCATTTTTGATATATGCATTTGACATTAATTGCTTCTCATGAATATTTACATGCAAAACAAAAGACGATTACTCGTAATATCAGAAACAGGGGCAATAAGATTTGTACAAGCTTTACAGTTGCTCTATCCACCAGGTACAAAGGTAGATTTAGTTTAAAAATATGACTAAGGTACTTTCACTCTCCGCAGAGTAAGAGAAAGGCAGTAATGATAGCTCTCCCCAGCTGAGATTTGCAACTGTAAATGAATCGGTAATATTCTCCCCAAGCAGAGTTTACTTACCATCGGCACTGAAAGGTCTTAATATTCCCCAGCGGAGTATAAGAATATTCCCCGGCAGAATGCAAAATATCCCCAGTGGAGTTTGAAATTTTTCCCAGCGCAGTCTGAAAAAAGCTTCCCCAGTGGAGTTTGGAGAATTATCCCCAATAGACTTTGGAAGATTGTCCACAGCGGAGCTCAAAGGATTTTCCCCATTAGATTCTAAAAGGTTATCCCCAGTGAATTCGCAACTGAAAGATCATCCCCAGCGAAGTTCTTTCCTTTCACAAACAGGAATTCAATCCCCAACAGGATTCAGTATCACCAACAACGGTAATTCATCCCCAGCGGGATTTATCAGTGGAATCCTCAGCAGAACATCCCTTCCCCACAAAGTAATCTCCTTATCAGTTTATTCCCCAATAGAGTTATCCTCTCCTGCAGGTTTATCCTCACAATCATCTTCATTCGCTATCCCCAGCGGAAACGAAGAATTCAGCTCTTTTCTCTAGCAGCTATCCGGGATTTATTTTCCCCGGCTAAAAACATTACATTTCCATACATCATGACACATGCATATACGCATCATACAACACAATCTCATTTATTTTGAGAATATCATTGCCTGATACATATCATGCATTGCATACGGCTAACCTTTACCTTTCAGGAAGGATACAGTTAAATTCTCCTAAAATTCAAAGCTATGAAGCTTTTATCTCAGTCGAACTACTGACTAGTTCTTAAATCTCAACAAAATTATCCTCAGTTGAATTACAGACAATGTCCTAAATCTCGACAAAGTTCCTCCGTCGAATTACAGACGAGTTCCTAAATCTCAGCAGAGTTTTCTCAGTTGAATTACGGGCAAGTTCTTAAATCTCGATGAAGATGTTTCCCTCAGTCGATTTACTGACCAGTTCTTAAATCTCAACAGAATTATCCTCAGTTGAATTACAGATAAGGTCCTAAATATCGACAAAGTTCCTCCGTCGAATTACAGACGAGTTCCTAAATCTCAGCAGAGTTTTCTCAGTTGAATTACGTGCGAGTTCTTAAATCTCGATGAAGATGTTTCCCTCCAGTCGAAGTACTGACCAGTTCTTAAATCTCAACCTAATTATCCTCAGTTGAATTATAGATAAGGTTCTAAATCTCGACAAAGTTCCTCCGTCGAATTACAGACAGCTCCTAAATCTCAGCAGAGTTTTCTCAGTTGAATTACGGGAAAGTTCTTAAATCTTGATGAAGATGTTTCCCTAAAGTCGAATTACTAACAAGTTCTTAAATCTTAACTGAATTATCCTCAGTAGAATTACAGACAAGGTCCTAAATCTCGACGAAGTTCCTCTATTGAATTACAGGCAGTTCCTAAATCTCGGCAGAGAAGTTTTCTCAGTCGAATTACGGGCGAGTTCTTAAATCTCGATGAAGATGTTTCCCCCTCAGCTGAATTACAGACAAGTTCTTAAAACTCAGCAGAGATATTCTCTCGGTTGAAGTACAAGCAAGTTCCTAAATCTCAACAAGATCAAACTTCCCCAGCGGAATCTTCCTCAACAGCAGCTATGCAAGCTCCCGCTAAGGAATCTCTTATGCGATCGACACCCCTCCAAGTGGAATCTGTAAGCCCATTCTCGACATCACTAGGCTGATACCACTTCATGCGAGTGCAAATTTCTGGGCACTCTAGTGTTCAATCATCTTCCACCTTCGGATCACGAAAGGCATGAAAGCCAATCTACATCCTCAGGTTTAAGAAGATTGAACAGGGGCAGTTGTTGTACCCCAAAATTTTCCCTCTCATATTTCTCAAAACATTGCAAGAAAAATCTTCAAGTGGCTCAAGGTTGCTCAAGAGTTGGTCAGGCAAGCTATCTCCTAAGGTAGTCCACCCCAAATTAGGGTTTTGTGTTGCATCAAGATCTTTGAGTACAAATGACCTAAAGTTATACCCAATGTCCTAATATGTTCTCAAGATCATCCATGTCAAGTTTCAAGCCTTGCAGAGGAAGTTTGCTCAGTCAATTGCTCAAAGGTGCAAAAATCGATTGTGCTAGGGAAAAAGTCAAATGTGACCTACAAACAGTCAAACTTCAAGATTTTTTGTCAACATTCTCATTTTGAAGGATATTTCATAATTTGATCAAGGGTTGATCATGATTCATCAAGGATTGCTCAAGATTCATCAACATTCAAAAGTTGCTAAATTAAGGTTTTGTAAGAAAAGTCAACTCAACTTTGACCAAGCATAACTTTCTCATACTTTATGCTAAATGACCCATCAAAAGCTCATATTTAATAGGATGCAATTCCCTACAATCCATATTCATACCCCAAGATCAAAATATGCACTCACAAGAAGTTATGAATTTAGACATTATAGGTCATTTTTGAAAGTCAACAAAAACACCTTTTTTGCCAAAGCTTATAACTTGAGAATGGAATATAAATATGAGATGCGACCAAATGGGTTGGTTAGAGGACATCTCAAGATTTCTAAAAAGTCAAAGAACACTTCCAAAAGTTCAAAATTGAAGAAGTTATGCATTGTTGAAGTTGGACTTTTTTGCAAAATTGCCAAAAGTTAACTATCCCCAAAACTTTAAATTTTGTCAAATGGGCCCATTCTTTTCCACTTGAATTGAGTTTGCATTATTGACCACGTGCTCTAACTTCAGCCATGTGTCCACATCACATTTTTATTATTTAATTTGATTTTTATTTGAATTAATTTATTTTAAATCAAATAAAATCATATAAAATCTAAAGCTTTGATAACACATGATCTTTTGGCTATTTCAGGCTCCAAATACAGCAATTGTTATCATCAAATTTGTATCAAATCAAATCATGTGCGAAAAGATTGGAATTAGGTAAATTTGGCAAGTTTGTAAATGGAGATCAAGTCAAATCAAATATGCAAGCATTGATAAGGCAAGATTTGGACCAATTTTATTAACCTAATGCACTGAGTGATACATAAGCAAGCTGAAGGACACAAAAGAAGGGTTGAAAATCGTGGGAAGAGGCAGAACAAGAATTGAAAAAATCACAAAAAAGCTTGAGGTCGAAATCCAGGTTATAGGCATTTTCAGAGGTCGAGACTTATTCCAATCGATTCCTGGCCATTCACACAGGCTACCTAGATCCAAGCCATGCATTTTCAGACTCCCTAGTGCACTGTAAGTCTCACGCGACATAGACATATTCTTGAAATCAATTTGAGTTAGTCTGGCATCATTAGAACAAACTAATAGCATATTTTGAATCTACAAACCATTTGCAAGTGTTTGGTATCATTCAATTGCATTTATCTGCCCTGTATAGAAAATCACCATAGCTAGGGTTCTTCATTTGCTTTTAGGGTTTTCTGTTTCAGGTAAAATTGAGACACAAGAAGAACATGGTTTTGATCAGGAGGCCATGACGAATTGAACCATGTTCTTGGAATGCATTTATATGGCCTGGAGAGAATTTTAGAACAGGGTTGCGCTTTTAGCTACGGATTCAAATCCGCAGGTATTTTTTACAGGGGTTTGAGGACAGCGACTGTGATTGGTGGATCTGGAACTGACTGTTTAACGCTGGTTCCCGAAATGTCGCGGAAGCAAGAGTCGCCACCGTCTTTTATTTTCTCCAACATGGACAGGACAAAAGCACAGCAAAATTCCTTATGAGATAGTTTCTCGGTTCGGGAGGTAGATTTATAGAAAGGGAAGGTGTTAGCACCCTTTCTATCCATGGTTATCCATGGGCTCTTAGATACTTGCTCATTTGTGTTTTCAAAAGTGTTTTCTTTTCAATTGTGAGTGAGTTTGAAAAAGTTTCGTTTAAGATTTCAGAATGACTCTTGTATCAGTCCTCAAGAGTGTTTGAAAAATTGTTTTGAAAGCTTTTTGAAAGTGTCGGTGTGAAAAGAGTTTTGATTTGTTTTTGAAAAGAGCAAGTATCTATGAGTCATCTACCTACCCTAAGGAATTAGGCTGTGTAAATGTCCTTAAGGTAGTGCCATCCCACCATTGAGAGGTAGGTAGCACCACCGTTGGAGGTGTTCGGGTCAATTCGTTTGTTAGGGACAGTGTTGTCACCAGAGCAACAGTAGGACACCTTAGAAGCTACCCTTATGCCATGTTCATGGACATAAGGACTTACTAAAACGTCCTATACTCGACGACCACATTTCGAGGGGTAAGGCAACAGTGAGGCGTACCCTAAGAGTGGTGTGTGAATTTGTGTGTTGTATTCAGTTAATGTTTTTGTACATGTTATGGGTGAGCTACGAGTTGTTTTTATTTACCATACATTCTTGCATACAAGTTAACAGTTAAAGGGGGTGCAGAAAATAAATTGCGGAAAACGTAAATCCTACGCTATTACAAGGCGCGGGTCTATACATCGCCAAATCTTTACAAAGACCCGTTTTAAGTAAATAAGTGCGAAAAATAAAAAACAGTAAAAGGTCCTATTTACTATTACATATCCGGAGCAATTACATAATAATCGAACAAATTAAATACGCGCGAATAAAGAAAAGGGAATTAATTTTTTTGTCTTTTTTGGTAATTAAATGAAATTGAAAACTAATTAATTATTTTAATTACAAGAAAATATTTTTTGATTTTTTATATTTTTTTATGAAATAAAATAGAAATAAAAAGAAACAAAGTTAAAGATTAACCTAAATCTAAATCTATTTTAATTATTAAAAGGAATGTTAAAATGGCCTAATTAACAACTAATTCAATTATGATTTATTTACAAAATAAAAATAATAATAAAAATGTTAATTATATTTTTTTGTTTTTTATGAAAATGATTAATTAAATTAATTACTAATAACAAATAAAATAAAAAGGGGTTAGAAATTAAATTAAAGAAATAAAATGAAAAGAAAGAAAAATGAACCCAAATGGAGGGGGTGCTGGGCCAACATGGGGGTGAAATGCTGAATCTGGGCCCATTAAGACAAAGGCCTCGTTGACCTTTCTGCTTGTGTGTGCATCCATTGACTGAAGCATATGGTAAGCTCCTTTTGTGGCCTTTGGATATGCCCTGAAGACACTTGGCTTGTTGGATCTGTGAGGCCTATGATGAACCTCCCTTAGGGCGCTGCACAGGAAAGTCAAATGAAAAATAATATGGGAATTGTGAGGGGACCTGGGAATCGAACCCAGGTCCCAGCGTTTACCAAACGGAAGCCTTGCCAGTTGAGCTATTTGCGCATTTTGGATATTGAATGGTAAACAAATAATATAACACAAAACAAGAATTAGTGATGTGAAACAAAAAAAAAGGCGCTGAAACTTTGAATGCCCCAATCATCATGAGCCACGTCCACCTTCTTCCTCATTTGTGTACCTATAATACAATCAAATAGCGGGGGTTTTAAACCCCCCCAAAACACAACCTGCAAAAAATAGCGAACAACTCATGCTTGCACATAAATTGAGCGCGAGGTCATGGTTATGTCCGTTTGGATGTCACGATTCCAATGGTATACGTTTGGTTGGCCAATTTTACCATATGCGTAAACGCCTAATTTCGAGCTTCTGAAAACCTAATGTCCATCAATGGCAACTTTTGATATGGGATGCTATTGTTCAATTGAATGATACCAAAAGTTTCAGGATGTCCCTATGAGTACAAATCCATTCAAAAAAATGTCAAAAAACGCATGAAAGATTATATAGAATTTCAAGAAAAAATGCAAACCGTTTGGCCTGAGTTATAAGATTATGGGCACGTTTGGATTGGTTTTTGATTGCAAAAGTTTCCTTGAGATACCAGGAAGGTGTTTGGATGGGAATGGAGGCTTGAGAGGCGCTACAACTAGGTTTTCAGATTTGCTTTTTTGCTTGAAAATTTGAAAATGCGTTTGGCTGTTTGGGAGCTCTTTAGGTCGTGAATTTTATTGTGTCCCCTTGCATACATGTTATGTAATGTGTTTTAATCAGAATTAAGGCCAATAACACAATTCATTCATGCTTGGGATTTTCCATAAACTCCATTGAAGCACTTTCCATTTTTGAGCCAAAATTTGAATTCTTGCTTCATTTAGGCCCTTGCACGAAATTGGAATGGTCATGATGGTGATTCAAAGTTATTCAACACAAAATATTCCCTCTTATTAATTTTCTTGATTTTTATTTGATTTTAAAAGATTTAAAATGAATTAAATCAAATAAAATTAAATAAAAATGGAACAATTAATTTTAAATCTTGAAATAATTTGTGGGACACGTGGGAAGCATGGCCAAGCTGAAACAAGTGGAAAAAGTGGGGCCCTTTTGTCAAAAATGAAATTTCAAGGATAATTGATTTTGGCCATTTCACAAATATTTCCCAACTTCTCCAATGCATATCTTGCTCAATTTTGAAGTTATGAACATGTTCTTGGACATTTTGGAAAGGTCTTGAAGTCCTCTAACCAATGTATTTGGTCCCATGTAATTTTGATTTACCAATCTCAAGTTATGATCTTTGACTTAAAGTGCCTTTTTGTTGACTTTTGAAAATGACCTATAATGTTGAAATTGATAACTTTTTTTGAGAGCATTTCTTGGACTTGGAGTGTGAAGATGAGTTGTAGGAAATGTCATCCCCTTCAAAATGAGCATTGGATGGGATTTTTCTGATGAACCATGAAAAAGTTATGCCTTGGTCAAGTTACATTTGACTTTTCAGCTGTTCAAAAATAGAAACTTTTGCATCTTGATGATTTTTGAGCCATTCTTGTGAGATCATGGTCAAGATTTGACCAAATGATGATTGTGGCTTCAAAATAAGATGTTGACCAAAAATATTGACTTTTGACTGCCAAATGACCATTTTGCCCCTGCAATTGACTGTGAAGCAAATAGGGTTTTTGACTGTGCAATTTGATGCTGTGAGTCTTGAAACTTGACATATGGATGCTTGACAATGTATATAGGCATATGGGACTTGATTGAGCCCTTGAAAACTTCAACTTCTTTGCCAGAATCAAAACCCTAATTTTTGACTGATAGGAGGCAAATGGACTGTGCAACCCTTGGGAGATTTTGAAGCATGATCTTAGCAAACCTTGAAGAATATGGGAGGGAAAATTTTGGGGTACAACAGTTGCCCCTGTTCAATCTTCTTAGACCTGAGGATGTAGATTGGCGTGTGTGCCTTTCGTGATCCGAGGGTGGAAGATGATTGAACACTAGAGTGCCCAGAAATTTGCACTCACATAGTTGAGTATCAGCAGTGTGATGGCGGGAATGGGCTTACAGATGCCATTTGGAGAGATGGTGGATAGGGGGATGGGCTTATAGATGCCATCTGGAGATGTGACAGAACCTTGTCGGGAATGGGCTTATAGATGCCATTTGGAACTGTTGGTATGTGGATGGGCTTATAGATGCCATCTGGGTGTCGATCGCGTAAGAGATTCCTTGGCGAGAACTTGCATACCTGAAAAAAAGATAATTACCTGGCCTGTTGCAGGAGTTGATCTTTTAACTCTTTATGTAGATGTGCCCTGGCTGGATACAGGAAGCGAATCTTTAAACTCTTCAGACGTGCCCTGGCAGGATACAGGAATCGAGTCCGGAGAATAGTCGTCAACAGATACACCCTGGCAAGATATAGGAATCGGATCTTCGAACTCTTCAGACGTGCCCTGGCAAGATACAGGAATCGAGTCTGGTAATGTAGTCGTCAACAGATACACCCTGGCAAGATACAGGAATCGGATCTTCGAACTCTTCAGACGTGCCCTGGCAGGATACAGGAATCGAGTCTGGTAATGTTAGTCATCAACAGATACGCCCTGGAAAGATACAGGAATCGGATCTTCGAACTCTTTAGACGTGTCCTGGCAAGATACATGAATCGAGTCTGGTAATGTAGTCGTCAACAGATACACCCTGGCAAGATACAGGAATCGGATCTTCGAACTCTTCAGACGTGCCCTGGAAAGATACAAGAATCGAGTCTGGTAATGTAGTCGTCAACAGATACACCCTGGCAAGATACAGGAATCGGATCTTCGAACTCTTCAGACGTGCCCTGGCAAGATACAGGAATCGAGTCTGGTAATGTATTCGTCAACAGATACACCCTGGCAAGATACAGGAATCGGATCTTCGAACTCTTCAGACGTGCCCTGGCAAGATACAGGAATCGAGTCTGGTAATATAGTCGTCAACAGATACACCCTGGCAAGATACAGGAATCGGATCTTCGAACTCTTCAGACGTGCCCTGGCAAGATACAGGAATCGAGTCTGGTAATGTAGTCGTCAACAGATACAACCTGGCAAGATACAGGAATCGGATCTTCGAACTCTTCAGACGTGCCCTGGCAAGATACAGGAATCGAGTCTGGTAATGTAGTCGTCAACAGATACACCCTGGCAAGATACAGGAATCGGATCTTCGAACTCTTCAGACGTGCCCTAGCAAGATACAGGAATCGAGTCTGGTAATGTAGTCGTCAACAGATACACCCTGGCAAGATACAGGAATCGGATCTTCGAACTCTTCAGACGTGCCCTGGCAAGATACAGGAATCGAGTCTGGTAATGTAGTCGTCAACAGATACACCCTGGCAAGATACAGGAATCGGATCTTCGAACTCTTCAGACGTGCCCTGGCAAGATACAGGAATCGAGTCTGGTAATGTAGTCGTCAACAAATACACCCTGGCAAGATACAGGAATCGGATCTTCGAACTCTTCAGACGTGCCCTGGCAAGATACAGGAATCGAGTCTGGTAATGTAGTCGTCAACAGATACAACCTGGCAAGATACAGGAATCGGATCTTCGAACTCTTCAGACGTGCCCTGGCAAGATACAGGAATCGAGTCTGGTAATGTAGTCGTCAACAGATACACCCTGGCAAGATACAGGAATCGGATCTTCGAACTCTTCAGACGTGCCCTAGCAAGATACAGGAATCGAGTCTGGTAATGTAGTCGTCAACAGATACACCCTGGCAAGATACAGGAATCGGATCTTCGAACTCTTCAGACGTGCCCTGGCAAGATACAGGAATCGAGTCTGGTAATGTAGTCGTCAACAGATACACCCTGGCAAGATACAGGAATCGGATCTTCGAACTCTTCAGACGTGCCCTGGCAAGATACAGGAATCGAGTCTGGTAATGTAGTCGTCAACAAATACACCCTGGCAAGATACAGGAATCGGATCTTCGAACTCTTCAGACGTGCCCTGGCAAGATACAGGAATCGAGTCTGGTAATGTAGTCGTCAACAGATACACCCTGGCAAGATACAGGAATCGGATCTTCGAACTCTTCAAACGTGCCCTGGCAAGATACAGGAATCGAGTCTGGTAATGTAGTCGTCAACAGATACACCCTGGCAAGATACAGGAATCGGATCTTCGAACTCTTCAGACGTGCCCTGGCAGGATACAGGAATCGAGTCTGGTAATGTAGTCGTCAACAGATACACCCTGGCAAGATACAGTAATCGAATCCTCGAACTCTTCAGACGTGCCCTGGCAGGATACAGGAATCGAGTCTGGTAATGTAGTCGTCAACAGATACACCCTGGCAAGATACAGGAATCGGATCTTCGAACTCTTCAGACGTGCCCTGGCAGGATACAGGAATCGAGTCTGGTAATGTAGTCGTCAACAGATACACCCTGGCAAGATACAGGAATCGAATCTTCGAACTCTTCAGACGTGCCCTGGCAGGATACAGGAATCGAGTCTGGTAATATAGTCGTCAACAGATACACCCTGGCAAGATACAGGAATCGGATCTTTAGTTGCGACCGTTGATAGTAATCATCCTTGTATTAACCTTTGTCCTGAAAAGACAAAACGTTAGTTGTATGCGATGTCATGATGTATGAGAAGCATGATGTGATAATGTTCTCAGGGGAGAAATGAGATTGTATATTCATGATGCGTATATGCATGCTATAATGTATGAAGATATGATGTTTATGAGTGTATGTTTTTTTCTAGGAAAGTAAATCCTTGACTGGTGCTGGGAAATTAAATCCTGGGCTTGATGTTGAAGAGTAGCGTTCTTTGTTTCCGCTGGGGATGATGGTTGCAAGAATACCGGTAGGAGAAGAGGACTCCGTTGGGGAATAAACTTGGCGAATAGAATACTCTGCGGGGAGTGCTCTGTGGGGAAAGAGGCGATTTGCTGAGATGCCGATGATAACTCCGCTGGGGATACCGTTGTTGTTCTGTTGGAATATTGGGTGAACTCCGTTGGGGATGGGAAGACTTCGCCGGGGACGATCTTTCCGTGGTTTTTAGCTGAGGATAACCCAGTTATATCCTGGTGGGGAAATAACCTTTGAATAAAACCGGGGAGACGCGTTCGCTCTGCAGGTGATAAGCTTCCACAATCTACTGGGGATAAGCTTACTACTGGGGAGATTGATTGAACTCTCCTGGGGGAATCTTTTCAGACTGGACTGGACTCTCCTGGGGAAATTTTTGGGATGTACTGGGGAAGTGGCTCCACTGAATGTCCGTTTTACCGCCGGGGAACAGTCTTAGATCAAGACTACCGGGGATGCTTGTTAAGAATGTTTGTATACTCCGCTGAGGAATGTTGAGATCTGCTGGGGATGCCCAACTTCCTTAAGGCTGATAGGGTAGGCTATACTCTGCTTGGGGGAGAATATTGTTGACTTGTTGGAGATACGGTGCCTTGTTCAGGGTTGATTGGGGACCAACTGCTCGGGGAGAATTGTTGAATCCTGGCTCACTCTCCGGGGAATTAAGGCATCTTGATTGTTCTTCAGCCGAACCTACCCTGGTACCTTGATGGACAGAGTAATTAGATTGCTTTAGACAACTCAATATTGCCCCTGTTTCCGAGGGAGAAGAAGGCCTGTGGAGGTGTTTAATAACCGTCGATGGACAAATCTTCTTCTGGTAGACAAGTGACGAGATGACGGGACATAGTCGTACGCTTCGATCCCTAATTTTTGCCTGGGCCGCCCTTTCGGGTTTTCAGTCCACCGGGATACCCATTTTTGCCCAAGCCGCCTTTTTAGGTTTTCGACTTGCCGGGTGTACAGATTTTTCATTTCATCCCTTATTTTTGCCCGAACCCTTTTGGTTCGCCGGGAAGCCCTTATTTTTGCCTAGGTGTGTCAACCTAGCGGGTCTTTGATTATGCGTAGTATTTTTTTCGACTATGTCCATGCTCTCAGAATGTAGGGAGTTGCCCCTGTTAGAAGTGTTTTGCCATGCCACCAGAAGTTGTTTGATCAGGCAAGATTCGTTGCTGGAATGCCCCAAGTGACTCAGGCGGAGATTTGCCCCAGGCTGTTTGGCCTTTGAGAGATTCTCCGAATCTTGATTGGACTGCCCCAGATAATGGACAATGATCACGTCTGCCCCTTGATTGGGAGTGTTTCTTGTTCACTAGATATTCTTCGTGCGAATTTCTCTGCTGTTCAAACAAGAAGTCATATGCAAACAAGGTTATGTTGAAAATTCAACGCTTATGTCTGTCTTGAAGTTTTTGAAAATGCATTTTTAGTAAAACAAGCAAGTTTTGTAAATTGTGATGTCAACTCGTTATTTTACCGCAAGCCTTAAGGAGTCAGGATACCTTTCGTAACAGTATGCTTTCGAACTAACCCATGCTTCAGCTAGGACTTTTGAGGGTTATAACGTGGTCTGGTTCACGGTTTAAGAAACAAAGGATAAAGGCTCAAATTATTTGTACCCACCCGCTCTTCGTGATGTTCTTCAAACCTACACTCAGTTGATCGTGCGTTAGACCGTGTTTGAGTCTTTGCTCTGATATTCCAGTGATGGTTCGGATGTTGACAATTTATTTGGAATAGGCAGTCATTCCTTTTTTGGTTGAGGGTTTGTAGGACCTCTTTCTTTTTTGATTTTGTTATCCCTGTTTTTTGCCTGAACTGTTTCTTTCATGATCACAGTCAGCGGGATGCCCCAGTTTTTGTAAGTCTCCTTCATAGGTTTTGACTTATTGGGCTTTAGTTTTTCTTTTTGGTAATGACTGCTTGTCCTTTATGATTATTCAGGACCATCATTGTCTTTTGTTTTCTAAGGACTTCTTCGGTGCCACTCGTTGTGCACTTGGATCAGCTGAGAGAACTACCCTGCCCCAGGTTATGATTAAGGGTTTTAATTTTCGAAAAGAAAAAACTCCTACTTCTTTGGCTCAAAGGGGGTTGACGAGGGATTATCTTCCTTATAACTCCAGTGTTTAGGGATTGAAACAATGCCTGTACCTCATCAGCGGGGTCTGTTCAAAAGCATAATGTAAATGTCGTGGTATCGTTTTCGTCATCCTCCCTCAAGAGGCTTAGAATTATTAATTGAGAGTTTAAACATCACAAAAATAAAAGAAGTTTGAATATAGCGAATGCGAATATATTGATTCAAAGCAGACATATGCGATGCATTGATAAAGTAATAACGTTTGCCATGACAAAAATTGTTTGAACAATCAAAAGAAAATTACCACTTGAAAATTCTAATGGACAAAAAGTCTTCTCATCTCAGGACTTGTCACTTCAAATGGTGAATCCTGCAGGGATGGTAGAAGAACTCAGCCTGACCCTCTTGGGTGAAATCCACTGCTCCTTCATTAATCAGGTCCTGGATTTTGTTCTTCAGAGCCCAGCAGTCAGCAGTGTCGTGTCCAGGACTATCAGAGTGGTATGCACACCTTTTGTTGGGATGATAGTTAGGAGCAGAGATGTTGGGGTTCCGGGGAGGAGCCCTTAGTGTAATCAGATTCAACCTCAGCAGATGTTGTAGAGCTTGAAACAACGGCATGTCGAGCTGGGGGAACTGCCTCTTGGACCTGCTTGGCCTACTCTGATCAACCTGTTGCTCTGGGCGAGGTTGATGCTGGGCTTGTGAAGTGGTAGCAATTTGGAGAGGTCTATTCTTCACCATACCAGATTCTTGTCCTCTTGGAAGATGATCAGTGACCCGGTCCCTGAATTGGGCTGGTTGCTTCATGTCTTGATGAAGCTGACTGATCATGGTCCTCAGCTTTCCTTGCTCCCGAGCTAAACCTTGGATGAGAGCCCTTTGCCCCAGCATCTGGGTTTTCATTGTATCCACCTCAGCTTGCAGACGTTTCAGCCGTTCGTCCTTATCATCTTCGGAGCTTTGCTTGGCCAAATTCCCCATAAGGAGTATCCTCAACTCTTCCTGCCCCTTGGATAGGCTTAGGAAGATCTCCCTGAACTGAGCCTCTTGAGCATGAAGACCCTGGTTATCTTGTTGGGAAGCCATTGCTGAAATAAACAGCGAAACAGGGTAAGTTACCTGCAACAAGGGTACCTGTAACGCAATGATATGTATGATATGCATGCAATGTTTTCAAGGATCTCGCGGGGTAAACAAGGAAATTGTTAGAATTTGAAACTGGTAGCTTGATTGAAGGAACTTCATGTTGTTGAGAGTCCTTCTTCAAGAGTCAAGGCTCACCATATCGAGTGGGTCATAGCCCCTGACTCAAGTCATCATGTTTGTTTTGATTTCCAAATAACCTTGGCTAGGGGAACCTTCATCAAGAGTCAAAGCTCACCATATCAAGTGGGTCATAGCCTCTGACTCAAGTCCTCAACCTGGCTAGGAGAAAATAAATCCCCTTTGCCCCCTTGCTGTACAGTTTGATTCATCATGACCTGCATCACAGACCCTTGAGATCCTTGAAATGGATTAGTCCTTATGTAGGATGTATGCAATGGTATGATGTTGTGCTATGCATGGGGTAATGTAGGTAAACCCTGTTATGAGTCCAGGTTAAGGACTGTAAACAAACCCTGCAAGAAACTCATGTGTTAGATAACAAGCATGCAAATAGTCAAGTTGGAAGGCACACAAGTCACACAAGAGAAGCCCTTAGAGTTTAGGCCAGCATGGGGTCTAGGTATTACCCTCTTTCAGTTTGTTGGTTAAGACCTGTCCTATCAGAAGTAACCGGGTTCTAGAGGATCCCAATATCACTGACTACCCTCAATCGGTCATAACTCCAGCATCGCAATCTTTTCTTGCGGCCAGAGCCATCACGAGAGTTTAGCCTCAATGGGCGTAGCATACTGCTACTGTTCTATTGGCCAAGTTGGGTCATTTAAGGTTCTAAGGTCGGTTGGTGCTTAATGACTCCTCAGAAGACCCATATTCTCCTTGTTGCGACACAAGGGATATCGGTACAGACCAAGGTGCCACACCAATGTAGCCACTGCTTCACCCATGTCGGTCTACGCCGGACAGGTCCCTCACAGCTTATGCTACCTAATAGGGTATCCCCAGATCCGGGTTAGGATCTATGTAACTCTGATGCAGCCCACAATAATAAAGCAAACAAAACATTCAATTGAAAACACAAGTGATCTTAGTCCTAAGGTACACCTCACTTTAAGTATAGTCCCCAGCAGAGTCGCCAGTTCTGTGATTGGTGGATCTGGAACTGGCTGTTTAACGCTGGTTCGCGAAATGTCGCGGAAGCAAGAGTCGCCACCGTCTTTTATTTTCTCCAACATGGACAGGACAAAAGCACAGCAAAATTCCTTATGAGATAGTTTCTCGATTCGGGAGGTAGATTTATAGAAAGGGAAGGTGTTAACACCCTTTCTATCCATGGTTATCCATGGGCTCTTAGATACTTACTCATTTGTGTTTTCAAAAGTGTTTGCTTTTCAATTGTGAGTGAGTTTGAAAAAGATTCGTTTAAGATTTCAGAATGACTCTTGTATCAGTCCTCAAGAGTGTTTGAAAAATTGTTTTGAAAGCTTTTTGAAAGTGTCGGTGTGAAAAGAGTTTTGATTTGTTTTTGAAAAGAGCAAGTATCTATGAGTCATCTACCTACCCTAAGGAATTAGGCTGTGTAAATGTCCTTAAGGTAGTGCCATCCCACCATTGAGAGGTAGGTAGCACCACCGTTGGAGGTGTTCGGGTCAATTCGTTTGTTAGGGACAGTGTGGTCACCAGAGCAACAGTAGGACACCTTAGAAGCTACCCTTATGCCATGTTCATGGACATAAGGACTTACTAAAACGTCCTATACTCGACGACCACATTTCGAGGGGCAAGGCAACAGTGAGGCGTACCCTAAGAGTGGTGTGTGAATTTGTGTGTTGTATTCAGTTAATGTTTTTGTACATGTTATGGGTGAGCTACGAGTTGTTTTTATTTACCATACATTCTTGCATACAAGTTAACAGTTAAAGAGGGTGCGGAAAATAAATTGCGGAAAACATAAATCCTACGCTATTACAAGGCGCGGGTCTATACATCGCCAAATCTTTACAAAGACCCGTTTTAAGTAAATAAGTGCGAAAAATAAAAAACAGTAAAAGGTCCTATTTACTATTACATATCCGGAGCAATTACATAATAATCGAACAAATTAAATACGCGCGAATAAAGAAAAGGGAATTAATTTTTTTGTCTTTTTTGGTAATTAAATGAAATTGAAAACTAATTAATTATTTTAATTACAAGAAAATATTTTTTGATTTTTTATATTTTTTTATGAAATAAAATAGAAATAAAAAGAAACAAAGTTAAAGATTAACCTAAATCTAAATCTATTTTAATTATTAAAAGGAATGTTAAAATGGCCTAATTAACAACTAATTCAATTATGATTTATTTACAAAATAAAAATAATAATAAAAATGTTAATTATATTTTTTTGTTTTTTATGAAAATGATTAATTAAATTAATTACTAATAACAAATAAAATAAAAAGGGGTTAGAAATTAAATTAAAGAAATAAAATGAAAAGAAAGAAAAATGAACCCAAATGGAGGGGGTGCTGGGCCAACATGGGGGTGAAATGCTGAATCTGGGCCCATTAAGACAAAGGCCTCGTTGACCTTTCTGCTTGTGTGTGCATCCATTGACTGAAGCATATGGTAAGCTCCTTTTGTGGCCTTTGGATATGCCCTGAAGACACCTGGTTTGTTGGATCTGTGAGGCCTATGATGAACCTCCCTTAGGGCGCTGCACAGGAAAGTCAAATGAAAAATAATATGGGAATTGTGAGGGGACTTGGGAATCGAACCCAGGTCCCAGCGTTTACCAAACGGAAGCCTTGCCAGTTGAGCTATTTGCGCATTTTGGATATTGAATGGAAAACAAATAATATAACACAAAACAAGAATTAGTGATGTGAAACAAAAAAAAAGGCGCTGAAACTTTGAATGCCCCAATCATCATGAGCCACGTCCACCTTCTTCCTCATTTGTGTACCTGTAATACAATCAAATAGCGGGGGTTTTAAACCCCCCCAAAACACAACCTGCAAAAAATAGCGAACAACTCATGCTTGCACATAAATTGAGCGCGAGGTCATGGTTATGTCCGTTTGGATGTCACGATTCTAATGGTATACGTTTGGTTGGCCAATTTTACCATATGCGTAAACGCCTAATTTCGATCTTCTGAAAACCTAATGTCCATCAATGGCAACTTTTGATATGGGATGCTATTGTTCAATTGAATGATACCAAAAGTTTCAGGATGTCCCTATGAGTACAAATCCATTCAAAAAAATGTCAAAAAACGCATGAAAGATTATATAGAATTTCAAGAAAAAATGCAAACCGTTTGGCCTGAGTTATAAGATTTTGGGCACGTTTGGATTGGTTTTTGATTGCAAAAGTTTCCTTGAGATACCAGGAAGGTGTTTGGATGGGAATGGAGGCTTGAGAGGCGCTACAACTAGGTTTTCAGATTTGCTTTTTTGCTTGAAAATTTGAAAATGCGTTTGGCCGTTTGGGAGCTCTTTAGGTCGTGAATTTTATTGTGTCCTCTTGCATACATGTTATGTAATGTGTTTTAATCAGAATTAAGGCCAATAACACAATGCATTCATGCTTGGGATATTCCATAAACTCCATTGAAGCACTTTCCATTTTTGAGCCAAAATTTGAATTCTTGCTTCATTTAGGCCCTTGCACGAAATTGGAATGGTCATGATGGTGATTCAAAGTTATTCAACACAAAATATTCCCTCTTATTAATTTTCTTGATTTTTATTTGATTTTAAAAGATTTAAAATGAATTAAATCAAATAAAATTAAATAAAAATGGAAAATTTAATTTTAAATCTTGAAATAATTTGTGGGACACTTGGGAAGCATGGCCAAGCTGAAACAAGTGGAAAAAGTGGGCCCCTTTTGTCAAAAATGAAATTTCAAGGATAATTGATTTTGGCCATTTCACAAAAATTTCCCAACTTCTCCAATGCATATCTTGCTCAATTATGAAGTTATGAACATGTTCTTGGACATTTAGGAAAGGTATTGAAGTCCTCTAACCAATGTCTTTGGTCCCATGTCATTTTGATTTACCAATCTCAAGTTATGGTCTTTGACTTAAAGTTCCTTTTTGTTGACTTTTGAAAATGACCTATAATGTTGAAATTGATAACTTTTTGTGAGAGCATTTCTTGGACTTGGAGTGTGAAGATGAGTTGTAGGAAATGTCATCCCCTTCAAAATGAGCATTGGATGGGATTTTTCTGATGAAACATGAAAAAGTTATGCCTTGGTCAAGTTATAGTTGACTTTTCAACTGTTCAAAAATAGAAACTTTTGCATCTTGATGATTTTTGAGCCATTCTTGTGAGATCATGGTCAAGATTTGACCAAATGATGATTGTGGCTTCAAAATAAGATGTTGACCAAAAATTTTGACTTTTGACTGCCAAATGACCATTTTTCCCCTGCAGTTGACTGTGAAGCAATTAGGGTTTTTGACTGTGCAATTTGATGTTGTGAGTCTTGAAACTTTACATATGGATGCTTGACAATGTATATAGGCATATGGGACTTGATTGAGCCCTTGAAAACTTCAACTTCTTTGCCAGAATCAAAACCCTAATTTTTGACTGTTAGGAGGCAAATGGACTGTGCAACCCTTGGGAGATTTTGAAGCATGCTCTTAGCAAACCTTGAAGAATATGGGAGGGTAAATTTTGGGGTACAACAGCGACGATGAGGTGTCCTCCGTCCATTGGCTATTTCAAATCTTGGCGCCTTTTTTTATTTTCTGACCAATTGATTTTGTTTTATTATATTATTATTCCTTTGCATTATTATAACAAACCAAGCAGCGTGGCTCAGTGATAACCTTGGAAATGCACTCTCCTTCAGGACCTGGGTTCGAATCCCAGGTCCCCCACTTTCTCAATAATTTTTGTTTTCAGGTGATTGTATGCATACGCTAGCTTGCAACCTACCATGCTCCCTCACTATCCAAGCGCCAGATGACCTAAGGAGCCAGATCTGGTGGTCCACGTTGGGAGTCCACCAAAGGCCAAGTCAACATGCCTGCACTAGATCCCAAAAAGTCAAACAGATCAGCATTGTTGGGCCTTCAAATTACTACCAACACCTTTCAAAAACAGGCCCAACACTTCTTTTCTCTTTTATTTATTTATTTTTGTTTAAATACTTTAATTGTTTTATTTAATTTTCTAACCAATCACAAAATTCTTTTTTTTTATCAAATAAAATCACAAAAATATTTTTATTCAATCAAATTTTAAACTTCTTATTTTTCTTAATAATTTTATTAATTGATTAGGTTTTTAATTAGAAAAATTTAATTCACTTTTGTAAATAATTTTAATTAATTAGATTTAATTAGATATTAACCACTAATTTAATCATTTTTAATTTCTTTCCTAAATAATCAAAAACTCCAAAAATAATTTATTTTTCATTTAATTAATTTATTAATTTAATTTAGTTATTTAACTTAGGCTTAATTTCTTTCCTTAAATAAAAAACAAAAAAAAGGATATTTTCTTTAACCAAAAGGGTCAAAACCCTAAAATTCGCATTCGATTCATTTTCCCGCGTGCGTTACTTATTTTTATCTAATAATGTACCTGCTTCTGGATTGTAATAGTTAAATAGGACATTTAATTATTTTTATCGCTTTACTTTATTTTTCAAAGGGTTTGTCTTTGGCGATGTAAATACCCGACGCCTTGTAATTTAAATTCCGCATTTTATTTCTGCAAATTATAACTGCTAGATGTTTGATAATAGGGTTTGCATGACAAGACTGAATGTTTTAAGCTAAAATCAAATTAGATCACCCTTAACATGTATAAAGATAAAGATAAATTGAAAACGATACACTCGCACATGCGCACTCTTAGGGTACACCCCACTTGGTTACCTTCATACACGGTCATTGAGTATAGGTCGTTTTAGAGGTCGTCCTCTTGTCTAAAAGATCATAGTCGCCTCGAAATGGTTGCCTCGGATATAATTGCCTCAAACAAATGATCTAAGACATTAGGGTTACCGCTAAGGCGTCCTAATATTGCTTTTGTGACCGTATGTCCCTCTTTCGAATTGACCCTCAAACTGTAACGATGGTGCTACCCACTCATTAATAGTGGGATAGCATTGTCTAAAGAAAAATAGCATAGAATGATTCCTTTTTCGAGTAGGTAGATGGTTCTTAGATACTTGCTCTTTCAAAATAAAACTTTTCACACTTACACTTTTCAAACAAAGTTTTCAAAAACACTTCATTACACTCTTGAGGACAGAAGCAAGAGTTAAATCAAAGTTTCAAAACAAAAACTTTTTTCAAACCCACAAGCACAAAGAAAACACTTTTGAAAACAATTGAGCAAGTACCTAAGAGTCGTGGATAACCACGGATAGAAAGGGTGCTAATACCTTCCCTTTCTATAATCTACCCCCCGAACCCGAGAAACATCTCGAAAAAAGGAGTTTTTCTGTGCTTTTTTCCTTTCCTTGTTGGATAAAATAAAATTCGGTGGAGACTCTTGCTTACCGCGACATTTTGCGAACATAAAACGCAAAATGCAAACCAGCATTCCAAAAACAGTCAGTTCTTCCCACCGTATCACACATAGGTTTTGACTTAACGAGCTTTTCTTTTGAAAAATAATGACTGCTTGTTTTAGTGATTAGGGGAAACCATCACTGTCTTTTGATTTAGAAGAGCGTCTTCGACACTATTCGTTGTGTATGAAGGTAGAGCTTGTGAATGAATGCACATTTAAATTGACTGAGAAAATACCCTGCCCCAGGTTATGATTAAAGGTTTTAATTTGCGTGAAAAAGAAAACTCCTACTTCTTAGGCTCAAAGGGGTTGACTAGGGATTATCTTCCTTATAACTCCACTGTTTAGGATTTGAAAGAACGTCTGTACATCGTCAGCAAGGTCTATTCAAAAGCATACTGAATGAGATTATGGTATTCTTTTTGTCATCCTCCCTCCAAAGGCTTATAGCTTATTATTGAGAGTTGAATATCACAAAAAGGAAGTAAAAGCATGGTTTCAATATAGTGAAAACGAATGGATTAATTCAAGACAAACATATGCAATGCATTAATGGAATAAAAAAGTTTGACATAAAATAAGTGTTCGAAGTAATCAAAAGAAATTATAATTTGAAAATTCTAATGAACAAAAAGTCTCTTTGTCTAAACTTGTCACTTCAGATGGTGTGCCTTTGAGGGATGGCAAAATAATTCAATCGAATCATCTTATGTGAACTCCAGCACTCCTTTGTCGATCAAGTCTTGGATCTTATTTTTCAATGCCCAACAGATATTAGTGTCATGCCTAGGACTATTGGAATGATAAGTGTATCTCACATTATGATTGTACCGAGGAGAGGAGGTGTTGGGATTCTGGGGAGGATCCTTAAACGTAATCAATTCCAACCTCAACATGTGTTGCAATACTTAAGCTGAGGAAATGTTAATTTTGGTGCATTACCTTTTGGGTGTGTCTTTTTTATGCTGATTGCCTTGTCGTTGTTGTTGCACTGGTACTGGATTAGAGGTCTGCACTGCCCCTACAGATTGGTTGAGATCACTCTTATTATGATCCTTCTGTTCTTACACAGTACCAGACTCCTTCTCTCTGTTGTATGATCTCTTCTGAGTACTTGAAGATGCAGTCCCCTGAATTTCACCACTCCTGAGTTTATTTTCAACATGTTCCTGCATGAACATGTCACCCAATTCCCTGTCTGCCAATATAGGTTGATCATTGATGAGGCCCCAAATTCTAGAAGTTTTCCCCAGACGGTCGTATTTATCTTGATGAAGCTTGTTGATGAGAATCCTCAACTCTTCTTGTCCCCGAGATAAATTTTGGATAAAAGCCATCTGACTGCTCATCTGGACTCTCATCCTTTCCATCTCAGCTTGTAGTTGTTCCAACTGGTCATCCTTATTATCTTCAGGATTTTTCTTGGCCATGTTCCCAACGAGGAGGGTTTTCAATTCTTCTTTCCCCTTAGATAGATTTAGGAACATTTCCTTGAACTGAGCATCTTGAGCTTGGAGATCTCCATCGTTCTGTTCGAGAGCCATTTTCCTTGCTGAAATAAATAGCGAGAAAATGAGATACATGTTGTGAGAATACCTGTTATGTAATGACATGCATGCAATGTTTTCAAGGATCTCGCGGGGTAAACACAAGAAGATGTTAGCAACTAAATTTGACTACAGCTTCGATTGAAGAACTTCGTATTGTTGAATATCCTTCTACGAGAATCAAGCTCACCATGTCGAGTGGGTCATAGCCTCTGGCTCAAGTTATCGTGCTTTGGTCTTTTGACAACATTGGCTAGAGGAAAATAAATCCCCTTGCCCCTTGCTAGACGTCTGGTTCATCATAACCTACATCACAGGCCCTTGAGATCCTTGAAATGGTTTAAAAATGATATGGATGTTATGATGCATGATGTCATGTTTGAGCAAACAATCACACACAAGCAAGACACACAAGGCCTTAAGTTTAGGCTTGCATGGGGGTTTGTAGGTAAATACCCTCTTGAAGTTTAGTTGGTTCAACCTGTCCTAAAAGAAGTAACCGGGTTCTAAGGAATCTCAATATCACTGATCTTTCTTCACCGGACATTGTTTCAGCTCAAGCGATCTTTTCTCGCGACCGAAATATCCCGAAAGTATGATCTCAATGAGTGTAGCATCGAGTATCAACCAATCTTCATTTTTATACCGAAGCCGACTATCTCACTACTTTCTAATGGCCATGTTTGTTCAACTAAAGGTTCTAAGGTCAGTTAGTGCTTTATGACACTACACAGTGGCCCCGTATTCTCCTTGATTCAACACAAAGGATACTGATACTAACAAATATGTCACACTAATGAAGCCATCGCTTCAACCATATCGATCTATACCATACAGTCTCCATGATTTATTGCTGCTTACCTAAAAGTGCCAAACATAAACCCGAAAGGTAAAGCACACAAATCAAACAAGGAAATCATTTTAAATATGATCTAGCTCTAAGGCAACCCCACTTTTAAGTGTCTCCCCAGCAGAGTCTCCAGTTCTGTAATACGGTGGGAGAACTAACTTTACTGGTTTTTGCATTTTATCGCAATTGTTGCGGTTAGCAAGAGCCGTCACCAACTTTTCTTTTATCCAATAAAGAAAAGGGTGAAAAGAACACGAAAGACCTTTTTTAAAGATTTTGAGTTCGGGGAGTAGATTATGGAAAGGGAAGGTGTTAGTACCCTTTCCATCCGTAGTTATTTATGGGCTCTTAGTTGCTAGGTCACTTTGAAATGCTTTTTGTGTAAGTGTGTTTTAAAAATATTTTTAAAAAGATGCCTTAGTACAACGAACTTTGTAATGATTCTCGTACCGTTGAGAACGCATACAAAATGTTTTATCTTTAAAATATTTATAAAGAGAGTGTATGTGTGAGAACTTGATTTGTTTTGTGAGCAAGACTCTACAAGTTGTCTACCTACTCGAATGGTCTTTGTTCTTTTCCTCTTTTCCTTTAGACAATGATATCCTACTATTAGTCAGTAGGTAGCCCTATCTTTGGATGTTTTGAGGGACAGGCGCGGGTCATCGTACAGTCATGGATGCAACTCGTAAGATATTTTAGTAATTACCCTAAGGTTTTAAGATCATTTACTAAGGCAACGTCGAAAGGGTCATCGAGGGACTTATGATCTTATAACCAAATGGTCACTGCTAAAATCTCCTACATTCGAGAGACGCAATTGTTTATTCTGAAGGCAACAAGTGGAGGTACCTTAGAGGTGCGCATTTGCGAGTGTGCTGTGTTTCAGTTATGTTTATATTGAGTGTTAGGTTTGCTAAAGTTTTCTTTTAATCTTTATATACAAGCCAATTAGCATACATCTAGCCGTTAATATAGGTACAAAAAATAAAAATGCGCAAATTTGAATCTACGCTATTACAATGCTTCGGGGTGGGGGGAATTACAAACCAAAAAATGGGGGAAAGAAAAAGTAAAAAGGTCCTATTTAAAGTCTATTACATCCCGTGTACAATTACATAATTGTGAAAATAATGCGAATAAAAATAAATAAATGCATGGAGAAGAAAGAAACAAAGGTGTAAAGAACCCTAAAAATCTAAGTGGAAGAAAATGTTTTTGTTGTTTTTTGTTTAGGAAAAGTAATGATTAAATTAATGGAAACATAATTCTAATTGATTAATTAATTAAAAATAAAGTGATTAAAATAATTAATTAAAAATTAAACAAGATTAATTTGATTAATAAAAAAAACTAAGTTTAATATTTTTGTGATTTTATGATTTTATGATTTTTTTTGTTTATTAAAATAAAACTTATTTTTTAAAAAGGAAAATATTAGTTATGCAAATCAAATAATTAAAAAAACAATGGGTCAATCATGACATTTCGTTCTGCCACGCCTGTGTTGACCCCCTCTGCATTTTTCAAACCACCATAGCGGATGGAAAACACCATCATCTCCGATGGGGGGTTTTCTTCAAAACCTACAAAATCAATCAAATAAAAAAAACAAAACTCTAAATCTAGTGTATTGGATCCTACTATCTCAGTGGTGCCATTAGTTTGGGTTAAGAACTCTTGAATCACGAAATTTGAAGCTTCCTACATTCCATTCCCTAACCATGGCATCATGTTATTTCTACCTTCATGCTTACATGTAAAACGTCATATTTACTCACAACATCAATAATAAGAAGAATGAATGCATAAAACTGATTTAAGTTACATGATAAAAGAGTTTGGAATCAAAATTTTACCAAAACACCGTGGGATGGTTGTGAGGATGATCTGAGACACGAGGGGGTTTGTTAATGATATGAATCGCCTCCTGGAGATCTCAGAAGGATGAAGGAGTCGCTGGTTTTGAATGGGAGAAGCTGAAACTCAGGTTTATGAGTTTTGCAACTTTTGAATTTTTTTATAGAATTTGAGAGAGTTTTTTATGTAACTTGTGTGTGTCCTTTTGGCTTGAGGCTTGTGTCTTATATAGAGGGAGAAGAGGAGCAGACTAATATGGCAAGGAATCAAGCTTTCAAGGCCATGAGACAAAAAATCCAACATATTGAAAGTTGGCCATATTCGAATGATTCTTACCAATTCCGTTTTTGCATGAACCTAGACAATTTTTGTTGGTCTTTGCACGAAATATTGGGCTCCATGATGGGTCAAGTTAAGCCCAAATGCATTATCTCATGTTTTAGTGTATTTTTATTTAATTTATTTGATTTTAAATTAAATTAAATCAAGATAAATATAAATTAAAAAAATAAAAATCAAGCTTATGCAAAAATGGACTTAGAGGTCCTATAAGATTTTATGGACATGTTTGAAGTCCAAAAAGTGGGCACAATGGTTCGAAATTGCAATTTTGCTCAATTTGCACTTCATGAATTTCTTCAAAATTCCTCAACTTGTGCAACTCATAACTTGCTCAATTTTCAACTTTTGAATATGATCTGGGACTTTTTGGAAATCTCAAGATGTAATATACAATTTCTATGTTTATATACAATCTCAATATGTCATACGCATGATATTATCTTAATGTAAGTTGCCTTGACAAAAAGTGTCTTTTGTTGATTTTTGAAAATGACCTATAATGTATGAGTTCATATCTTCCAAATGAAGCATTTTTTGGACTTGAGAATAAAAGCAAAGTTGTAGAGAATTGAATTTTCTTAAAAATAGGCTTTGGTTGGGGAAAAGTTGATGAAGCATGTGAAAGTTATGCCTGGTCAAAGTTCAGTTGACTTCTCCTAAGGAAACCTTAATTTAGCAATTTTTGACTTTTGATGATCTGAGGGCTCTCCTTGAGGAATCATGATAAACCCTTGATAAAATGATGAATATCACTTTAAAATTTTTATGTTGACCAAAAATCTTGAAGTTTGACTGTATGTTGACCATATTTGACTTTTTGACCAATATAGTTGATTTTCAATCATTTGAGTCATTGATTGAGCAAACTTGTGATGTAGGGCTTGAAACTTGACATGAACCTTGTTAAGGACATATGAAGAATCATGTCAGCCACTTGTGACCTTTGTAAACCAAATTTCTTTGAGAAACTCCAAACCTAGTTGTAGGCCTTTAGTTTAGGAGGTGCATCTTGACTAGTCAACCCTTGAGTGTTTTCAGAAGCCTTGAAAGAACGTCTTGAAGAAAATGGGAGGGAAAATTTTGGGGTATGTAGCGATAAAAAATGTAGCGGGGTAAATCGGAGATCGAATTATTGATTAATTCGTCTCACAAAAGCAAGAGTCGCCACCGCGCTTTATTGTTTCCAAAGGGAAAGGGAAAAGAATGAAATAAAACCCTAAATATGCAATGTAAATAATAATAAAAATACAAAGCGTTTTTGAAGAGATCTTATGGTTCGGGGGTTGGTTATACAATGGGAAGGTACTAGCACCCAATGCATCTATAGTACTCTATAGGAACCTTTTGAAATATCTGTTTTATTTAAAATTGATTGCTTGATCGAAAATAAATCATTTTGGCCGAAACAGGATACGGACGGTTTTTTTTGAAGATTCGACGACCTAAGGTCGAAATTTTTGCTTAAAAGGTATGAGTTTTGAAAATGGTGAATATTTGAGGAGAAATTATCCTAAGTTTTAATGAAAATGCAAAAATTCGCGCAGTTAGACTTGAGGACATGAAGTCAACAAATTTACTGTTTTTTCCTTTGGATTTAAGCATAAACCGAATAAACAAATAAATACACGAACAAAATATGCGAATAACGATTAAATAACGATAATCTAAATGATGGAATAAATGATGCGAATAATGCGTTTTTTTATGATTTTTTTGTTTTAATGTTAACGGGAAGAAAGTATTCTAATTTTTTACGCATTTGGATAAGGAAAAAAAAGAGAATTATTTAACGAGGACGTAATGTTTTTTTTTAGTTTTAAGTTACTAAGCTTTTGATATATTTGATATTAATATTAATAAGACAAGAAAATGAGTTAATAAAATATTTTTTAGTTTTTTTCTATTTTTTATATGTTTTAGAATTTTTGATTGATAACGATGTAAAAGAGAAATTAATTAATAAATAAAATGTCTACAACCTTAAATTCCATGTTTTTATGTATATAATAAAATACTTATTAAAAAAAGGGGGTTCCAAATTAAATTAAAAATTAACAATTTATCTTAATGAAATAAGAAATAAAAATTCTTAAATTAAAATCCAAAATTAAACTAAGGGGTCAACTAATTAATAAAAAAAACTATTGAGACATATCTTTGTTCTTTTTAAAATATAATTATCAATTAATTAACATGAATAATAGTTCCACAAAAACAAATTATAGAAAAAAAATGACAAAAGAAAATATATCAAAAAATAAAACAAACAAAAGTGGATGGGCCAGGGAGCTGAAGGCCCAACGCAAGGGCTCATAAACGAGAGGGGGGTGCAAAAATCAGGTTGTGGGCTTAAGCTGGGAAATAAGGGTGAGTCCCACCAGTTGACAAAGCATAGGGTTAATTTGTTTTAACAATGAGATTAGGGTTCTGTGTTGTGAGGCAGAAACGGCGCGCCTCTTCTTCGCATCTTCTTCTTCGCATCTTCTTCTTCGCATCTGCCCTTGAACCTTGCTGTCTCTCCTTGCCATGGCCACCCACTCCAGCTCATCTTCCCTCCAGTTGAACAAGAAACGGGACGGCTACGGATTCGGTAAGAACGCGATTGATTAACGCTTAATTCGGTTTTTGCATGTTGATTTTGATTCTACGATTTCTATTATGTTGGTCTTTATTGTTAATTCTTACACTTGGTTGTTAATGTTGATTGAGGTTCCAAATGAGTAAAAAGGAGAAAGGACCGTTACCTAGGTGGAGACGGAGGAGGGGGCCGGGAGCGACGGAGGCTAGACGGCGAGGAGAGGAGAACGCGAGCTCGCTTCGGTGACCGGTATTACGCGATTGTCTTCTTCTTCTTGAAACTGTACTGTACGCTTCCTCTTGTTGAAACTGTACTTTGTTTTCCTTCTTCTTCTTGAACGTGATGCTGCTTCTCTTTTTTCTTTGAATGAGTTACTGTTTCTCTTCTTCTTGAACGTGATGCTGTACGATATGTATGTTGGCCTGAATAGTTGTTTTTTGGTATGATGTTGGCTTGAGAAATATGCTTTGAAAGGCCAATGATGTTGATACTGAGGCCTAGCCGGTTGCCTTAGAAATTAGTTCTAGCTTGGATCGTTTCAGGTTTTTTTTGGTGGAGGATATTCAGGCTTGGTGTAATGGACTTGACATGGTTATGTGTATAGGGATTTCGTGTTGGTTGGACAGGTTGATGGAAACACTGGTTTTCTGTGAGATTTGTTTTGATATCTCTTTGACAATGGGATGATGATGTTGGCTTGAATGGCTCAATCCATTTTGCAAAGTTTTTGTGTGTGGTTGGAATAGTTTTTGACAGTATTGGTGTGATTATGCAGGTCTGCTGAGTTTTTTGTGTTTTTTCTGGTGACTATTTTTTTCTCTCAGTTTTTTCTTGAAGGCTTGGATATATCTCTTTATATTGGTTCCCTTTGGTTATATGTTATAACAACTTCCCTCTCTTCTTTTTGCTACAGGCTGGAAGTTTGAAATGCTTGGGATTTCCTGGGCATTCTGCACTATACTGTCCCTCCAATTTGTTTCTATTCTTCTTTTATGTTATTATCTCTACTGGCTATATTTTATAATTTGTCTTGTATATCCCTTTTCTGCCTATGCCAAGCCTGTAAAACCCACACTTCTCCCTCTCTTTTTCTCTCAGTATAGCTTTGATAAAAGAGTGATAAGCTGTACTTTTTCTGAAACTGCAAATGGCCAGAAAATGATGAAAATGGAATGTCCATATTACTTGCATATGTGGTTAAACTGCATGTTTTCCTTTAATACAAAAGCTTGTTTTGTTTTTTTGCTGTGTGGGCATTGGTTACGTGAGCATGCTGGCATATGTAGTTCATGCAGGGCTTTGTATGCTTATGCTGTATGTTTTTGAAATTGCATTTGGGATTTGAAAATAATGCAGCTAATTTAAACATGCAATTTTTTGGAAAACATAAACTTGTGCATTTATTTAAAATTCCTTTCTTTTTTGTGAACCGGGAGAAATCCCGTGATTTGCAAAAAAGAGTAACTGATTCCGGCCATTGCTTTTAATGATGAAACTTTAATAATTTCTCTTTTTAATCATTTATTCGAATTCTAATCTCTTTTTTTTTAATTTTGCAGGTAACATTAAGCGAGCAGACAAAACGCATTGGATTGGAAGTTTTAGAATTAGGAATATTATATTAGTTTCTTTTATTTCATTTTAGTTTTTTGTAAATTTATTATTGTAATTTATTGTAATAGATACAATGTTTACATAATAACTGTACAATTAGAAAAATGAATAAAAAAACTATTTGCCAATTAAACTCTTCTTCCTCTTTAATCATTTATTTATCGTTTATAGTTCTTTAAACGAATCATAATTGAAAACGAATTTCAATTACTTACATTCAGAAAATAAACAGATAAATAAATAAGTATCATTGATCAATTAATAGCCTCCATTATTTAATTCTTCATCCATAACTTTCTAAATTATAATAATTAAAATAAGGTTTCAATTATTTAATTTAGAATGACGAATGATTAAATAATCGTTATTGACCAATGAACTTTTTCCGAATGCTTATTATATTATTCATAAACCTTAAATTATGTAATAACTAAGAATAAATTCCAGTTATTTAAATTTAAGATAATGAGTAATAAATAAATACTGTCCGCACAAATTAATGCGCCTCTTTTCTAATGTTTATTTTATTATCTATACATCTTTAAACTACATAATAATCGAAAACGAATTTCAATTATTTAGATTTAAGATAATAAATAATTAATAAACATCGTTTTAGCGCGAATCGATTAAATGATTCAATGTTCAGCATAAATAGCTCTTGGCCTGAAAAAAGTTATGAATTTTAAAATCGATGGATCAAAACACTTGTAATGTAATGATGCGGGTAGGAGACGATATCTTAGGTCAAAATTTGGGGTACAACAGCTGCCCCTATTTAAGTTTCTTCTATCCGGAAATATGGAGATTGAAATCTTCGTTTCGACGAGATTGAAGGTACTTAAATACATAACTACGCAAATTTTGTCCTAAGATGCCGTCGTCATGTTTGATATGAATGCAGCGATCGAACTCACAGAGAAAGATATTGTGTGAAGCAAGACAATGTTGGGGGAATCGAACACCAACAAAACACAGCGGTACTGATTATACATTACTGGGGAAACAAGCTATTGACTTCAAACGACAGGCTCCTGACAGCGAATAAAATTGAGGGGATACAACCTCTAACCCTAACAAAGAGAGCATCTTGCATAGGCCATAACAGATCATTGATCCAAAACAGTGAGTTCGCAACTCAAGGTCGATGGTGGACAGAGAGTATCAAATTGCTGATAACGGATTACCGACTTCTGGAGGTATAGATTCGTAACAGACTTCTCTGCTAGATTTTCAGAGGTATACTCATTAATGCTGAGGTAATAGGACTGTAGATACGAACGTTGTTCAAATAAAGAAAACCGCCATTTGTTGTTGTCCAGAGAGAATACCGATAACATACAAGCTACTCAAATAAAGAAGCTGCCGCTTGTTGTTGTCCAGAGAAAATACCGATAACATACAAGCTGCTCAAATAAAGAAGCTGCCGCTTGTTGTTGTCCAAAGAAAATACCGATAACGTACAAGCTGCTCAAATAAAGAAGCTGCCGCTTGCTGTATTCCAGAAAAGTAATAACGTCTTGGTAACTCATGAAGAGTTTGCTGCTTGTCGCTTGCAGAAAAATAAAATGACGCACTAGTAGTTCGTGAAGAACTGCTGCTCGGCGCTTTCAAAAGAGTAAATAACGCGCTAGTAGCTCATGAAGAACTGCTGCTCGGCGCTTTCGAAAAGATAAAATGACGCACTAGTAGCTCATGAAGAACTGCTGCTCGGCGCTTTCGAAAAGATAAAATGACGCACTAGTAGCTCATGAAGAACTGCTGCTCGGCGCTTTCAACAAGTAAACGTACAAGTTGCTCATGAAGAGCTGCCGCTTGTCGTTTTCCAACGGTGTCTATAACGCACAAGTTGCTCATGAAGAGCTGCCGCTTGTCGTTTTCCAAAATAATTCAGAAGGAAACTGCGATGATATTGGCAGAGAATAAAAATCTTCGCCAAGGAGAACCCTGAATCAATCCTTCCCGAGGAGATCATATACTTAAATGTGCAAAATAAATGCACCAACCGTCTGGATCGATTTCACTGGGGAGAATCAAAGAAATAGCCTATGCAAGAGGCAGCAACTTCATCCAGGAATAACCTAGAAAGAAACAGTCAAACAAGACTCCACCCGGTGAGAAAGTAACTCAATTGGGGAATTCATCGTATTCAGAAATGGGCAAGGTAGGCTAAACCAAAATCATCCATGAGGATTAGCTCAGTTGGGGAATTTAGAAAAAGAAACACATTTTCTACCTAAGCTGACTTTCTACCTGGAAATAACATATGTACGTTGTTCGAACAAACAAAGTACGACTCAAAATCAACGGAAAATGTGGATATGCATGCTGATATGAGTGTAAATGAATAAATGAATGTTATGCTGACAAAACAGACAGATGGAATATCTTGGAGATAATAGGATGTCACAGCAAAAAAGATACTCGGCCAATCTTGAAAAGACGGAAAATAAACGGAACTGGAAACACAAAGCAGCGTCGAAGGGTGTCACGCTACAAGGTCCAAGTCTTCTGAGGAGAAAAGCATCCAAATCCAATCTTCTAACACCAATAGACCACGGTATGAGACAAAATGTACCACACTTCAGAAATCGCCCAAATAGGGATAGCCAAAACAATGCTTAACTGGGACAGCTGGGGAGTTACCAAACTTAGTACCACTAGAAACACAAGTTTACACAACCAACACCTCATGGAGATTTTGAAACGAAACATGCTCATCATGCAAGGATAAACTACTGTACTGCTTCGCATTTCATGCCTTGACCATCCTTGGAACAAACTGTTAATATTCCTTTCATGATTCGCGACACATTAAAAAATAAGAATACTTTGTTTCAAATATTTCCGTAAAAATTAAAATTTTGCCCACAAAAGTTAAATGCTCAAATTTCATTAATAAGAGGTTGTTCGCTAACAATGCGACTCCAACGGCTTACAAAAGCTTGGGGAAATAATACATGAAATAACAGGTCATACAAAAACAATGATCGCTATTCTCCCTAACAACTTTGAATTCCAGAATGTGTTCAGATGCTGAGACTGATTTGACCAGAAATTTGCCTAAGCGAAATACTTCTTGACTGCATCGGCGTTCAAGGGACGTGGGAGTTCTTCACCGTCCATATTGGTGAGAATCATGGCACCCCCAGAGAAAACTTTCTTAACAACATACGGTCCTTCATAATTCGGAGCCCACTTGCCCCTAGAATCAGGTTGGAAAGATAATATTTTCTTGAGTACAAGGTCACCTTCTCTGAACTCGCGCGGTCGAACCTTCTTATCAAAAGCCTTCTTCATCCTCTGCTGGTACAACTGACCATGACACAAAGCTGTCAATCTATTTTCTTCGATTAAATTCAACTGATCGTATCTACTTTGACACCATTCAGCCTCAGAAAGTTTAGCTTCCATCAACACTCTCAAAGACGGAATCTCCACCTCCACGGGGAGTACTGCTTCCATACCGTAAACTAGGGAAAAAGGGGTCACGCCCGTTGAAGTTCAAACTGAAGTACGGTACCCGTGTAAAGCAAACGGAAGCATTTCATGCCAATCCTTATAAGTTACCACCATCTTCTGGACAATCTTCTTGATGTTCTTGTTAGCAGCTTCAACAGCCCCGTTCATCTTCGGTCTGTAAGGAGAAGAATTATGATGTTCGATCTTGAACTCTTCACAAAGCTCCTTCATCATCTTGTTATTCAAATTCGAACCATTATCAGTGATGATCTTGCTCGGGATGCCGTATCGACAAATGATCTGATTCTTGATAAATCTGACTACCACATGTCTGGTTACATTAGCATAAGATGCTGCTTCCACCCATTTGGTAAAATAATCGATCGCTACTAAGATGAAACGATGACCATTTGAAGCTTTGGGTTCAATCATCCCAATCATATCAATGCCCCACATGGAGAAAGGCCAAGGTGAAGATGTAACATTGAGGAGGGTCGGCGGCACGTGCATCCTATCCGCATAGATATGGCATTTATGACACTTCTTCACATACTTGCAGCAATCAGATTCCATTGTTATCCAATAGTAACCAGCTCTCAACATCTTTCTAGCCATTGCATGTCCATTGGCATGAGTGCCGAAGGACCCTTCATGTACCTCTTGCATCAGCATGTCCGCTTCACGTCTGTCTACACATCGGAGCAAGACCATGTCATAATTCCTCTTATACAAAACTTCTTCATTGAGAAAGAAACTGCTTGCTAATCTTCTCAACGTCTTCCTATCTTTGTTGGATGCCCCAGGCGGGTACTCTTGAGTTTGAAGAACACGTTTAATGTCATAGAACCACGGTTTGTCGTCGGTGACCTCTTCCACTGAAAACACATGAGCAGGTCTGTCGAGGCGCATAACTCGGATTGTAGGCACGTTGTTCCCATCATTCACTTGAAACATTGAAGACAAAGTAGCTAAAGCATCAGCCATTTGATTCTCATCTCTAGGGATGTGATGTAATTCCACCTTGTTGAAGAAAGTTAACAACCTTCTAGCGTAGTCTCTGTAAGGGATCAAACCAGGATGACGAGTCTCCCATTCTCCTTTGATTTGATTAATCACCAATGCCGAATCTCCGTAAATATCAAGAATCTTAATCCTTAGATCCACTGCTTCTTCGAGACCCATAATACACGCCTCATATTCCGCCATGTTGTTCGTGCAGTCGAACTTCAGTCTCGCTGTGAACGGAATATGAGTACCTCGGGGAGTAACGATGATTGCCCCAATTCCATTTCCATAGGAATTCACAGCTCCGTCAAAAATCAAACCCCAACGGGATTCAGGATCAGGTCCTTCTTCAGGTAACGACTCTTCACAGTCTTTAGCTTTCAAGTACATAACATCTTCATCTGGGAAATCAAACTTGATGGATTGATAATCGTCAATTGGTTGGTGAGCCAAATGGTCGGCTAAAATACTCCCTTTGATTGCTTTCTGAGTGTGATACTCAATGTCATATTCCGATAACAACATCTGCCAACGGGCTATCCTTCCAGATAAGGCGGGCTTCTCAAAGATATACTTGATCGGGTCCATTTTGGAGATCAACCAAGTAGTGTGATTAATCATATACTGGCGCAGACGGCGAGCAGCCCAGGCTAAAGCACAACAGGTCTTCTCAAGCAATGAGTACCGAGATTCACAGTCTGTGAATTTCTTACTCAGATAGTATACAGCATGTTCCTTTCTTCCAGTCTCATCTTGCTGACCAAGCACACATCCCATGGAATCTTCCAATATAGACAGGTACATAATCAAAGGTCTTCCTTCCACCGAAGGAATCAAAATGGGAGGTTTAAGCAAATATTCTTTGATGCTATCAAAAGCTCTCTGACAATCTTCTGTCCACACACATCCCTGGTTCTTTCGGAGAAGCTTGAAAATCGGCCCACAGGTAGCAGTCATATGAGATATAAACCTAGAAATGTAGTTCAGTCTCCCAAGGAATCCTCTTACTTGTTTTTCTGTCTTGGGCGCGGGCATCTCCCGAATGGCTTTGACTTTATCAGGATCTACTTCAATACCTTTCTGACTGAAAATGAAACCCAGAAGTCTTCCAGAACGAACACCAAAAGTGCACTTGTTGGGATTCAGACGGAGTTTGTATTTTCTCAAACGCTGGAATAATTTCAACAAATGTTCCAAGTGATCCTCCTCCGTTTGTGATTTGGCAATCATGTCATCCACATACACTTCGATCTCCTTATGCATCATGTCATGGAACAAAGCAGTCATGGCTCTTTGGTATGTTGCGCCAGCATTCCTCAAACCAAACGGCATAACCCGATAACAGAAAGTTCCCCAAGGTGTAATGAAAGCGGTCTTCTCCATATCCTCCGGCGCCATCTTGATTTGATTGTAACCAGAGAAACCATCCATGAAAGAAAAGACTTTGAACTTGGCGGTACTGTCGACCAATACGTCAATATGAGGTAATGGGAAATCATCTTTCGGACTAGCTCTATTCAGATCTCTGTAGTCTACACACATCCGAACTTTACCATCTTTCTTTGCAACAGGCACTATATTGGCTAACCATTGAGGATAGACCGATGTAACAAGGAAACCTGCATTGATCTGCTTCTGAACCTCCTCTTTAATCTTGTCAGCCATGTCGGGACGAGTCCTTCTCAATTTCTGCTTGATCGGTGGACACTCGGGTCTCAACGGTAAACGATGCTCCACAATGTCATTGTCCAGCCCTGGCATATCTTGGTAGGACCAAGCAAACACGTCAACATACTCTCTGAGAAGCTCCAACATTTTCTCCTTAACTTCCGGGATAAGCAAAGCTCCGACTTTGACTTCCTTTCTATCTTCTTCATCACCCAAGTTGACCAACTCTACAGGTTCTTCAAATGGTTGAATAACCTTCTCATCCTGCTCAAGCAAACGGGAAATCTCAACAGGAACCTCTTCATCATCCTCTTCTTCGGCTCTGAACACAGGGAATTCAAAGTTGGGAGAGGGCATAGGATCATTGTTTTCGATGGTTAAGTCATGAAGTAATCTGCACACATGATTATGCTTTATTTTAGAAATCGATTTGTGCAAATAAAACAAAATGTTATTAATTAATTTTCATTGTTATTTCCCAGAAAAAGTGAAAAATAAAACAGCAGTGGACAAAATAACATTTTTATTCATTAAAGGGGAAATACTTTAAACAAAAAAGCCCAGACATTTCTCTTTTGCCTTGGGCAGAGCAAAAGGAGTTATTTTTCATAGCCCGACACAAAATACGTTTCGCCTTGGGCAGAGCGAATTTTCAAAGGAAAATAAACAAAACATTACTCGGAAATGTGCATAACCACAGGAACATCAACAACTATCCAGTTTTGGCAAGCCAATCCAGGCATCACAAACACGGGCAAATCCTCCTCGGAATCATCATCTATGATAGCATCAACCTCAGGATGCACAAACCCTGCACTTCGGAAGACCTCTTGAATCGGACGAACAACCACCTCCTTCTTGACCCTTGCAGATATTGGATGAAAACCAAAACCTTCCCCAGACTTGTTCTCGGGTAACGTCAACACCTGGCCCCATCCTTCGGCCGAACCACTTTCCACCACTCGCCGCGCATCCTCAAAAGAAGAGATGGATGCCCCTTGCTTCTTCACTGTATTCTTAGCAACAGATAGGCCCTGGAACTGGGTCCCAACATCCTCGTCAGCATCAATAAAAGAAAACTATGACAAATGGCTCACCACCATAGCCTGTTCTCCCCCAATCATCACTAGCTTCCCATGTCTTACAAACTTTAGTCTCTGATGGAGCGTGGAGGTGACTGCCCCGGCATCATGGATCCAGGGACGACCCAATAAACAGCTGTAGGCAGCACGGATATCCATCACTTGGAAAGTGATTTGAAAAGTATGGGGACCAATCACTATGGGAAGATCCACTTCACCAATAACTGTCTTCCTGGAACCATCAAATGCTTTAACAATTACTCCACTAGGCCTCATAGGAGCACCTGGATATGAAAGTCGAGACAGCGTGGTCTTGGGCATCACATTCAACGACGAGCCCGTATCCACCAACACACTTGATAAGGTATCGTTTCCACAACTTACTGAAATGTGCAAAGCCATATTATGGTTTCTCCCCTCCTCCGGGAGTTCTTCATCACTGAAACCCAGATTGTTACACGAAGTTATATTTCCCACAATCCCATCAAACTGATCAACTGTCACATCATGGTCTACGAACGCCTGGTCCAAGACCTTCATCAAAGCTTCTCTATGTGCACCAGAATCTCTCAATAAGGCAAGCAAAGAAATCTTGGAAGGTGTTTGCAAAAGCTGGTCCACAATCTTATACTCACTTCTTTTGATAAGCTTTAAGATCTCATCCTCTTCAGGGCGAGGGATAGGTTCGCTGGATCGGCCTATCTCAACTCTTGGTTCAACATTTCTTACGGGAATCTCCGCCGGTATGGGCCTCCTAACTTGAACTTCTGGTCTCCTCGACGGTACTGCTGCAAAAACACGCCCACTTCTTGTAACTCTACTCACATCGGCAATATTAACAAAAGACGGTCTGGTTGGTATGGGGACTTCTACCCCATTCTCAATCATTGTGGCGTTATACTTGTACGGCACAGCTTGGTCTGAGCTGTAAGGCACAGGGCCAGGTGGGTAAATAATCAAAGGATCAACAGGCGCAACCTGACTGTTGTAAGCAATCTCCACTGGTTCTGGCAAATTAAATTGTGGGGTGATAACATTCACTTCATCTTCCGGATTTCGGTCATAGGTAATAGTGATAATTATCTGATCTAGAAACTTCTGAATGTCCTCCTTCACAATAGGACAATCATCCTCTCTTGAACAAAACTCACAAACGTCATAATCATGCTGGTGCCTAACAAAGGCAAGTCTTCTCAAACTCTGATGTAACCTGATCAATGATTCTCTTATGTGCTCGACTTGAAAAACTCAGAACTTCCCCGGACAACCTTCCACCATATTCACAGAAGCTGCCCCATGTCGAGGCAAAGGATTATCTCTAACATTTGGATTAACATCCTTAAAAGACAAGATGCCATTCTTAATTAACCTCTGCACGTCCGCCTTCAGAGCAAAGCAATTCTCAAGGTTGTGCCCCGGCGACCCTTGATGATATTCACAGAATTGATCCGCCTTGTACCACGGAGAAGCACTGTTCGGTGCGACAGGAGGAGGCTTTGTTGTGATGAGATTCTTTCTGATGAGAGCAGGGAACAATTCAGTATACGTCATAGGAATGGCATCGAACTGCGGTTTTCTGGGTGAACGGTTCTGATTGTTGAACGGATAAGCCTGTTGTCGAGGCTGCTGCTGAAAAGGCCGTGGTTGAGTTGGTGGAATTTGATGAGCTGGGGCCATCAAAGCTGGGCGGACAGCCGGAGTGACTGCCGCAACGTGAGAGTAACCTCTCCTAGGCCTACCTGGAAATAAAGCATTGACATCCTGCTCTTTTCTTTTCGGGAAAACACCTCCAAACTTCTTCGCACTGCTAGACGGACTCCCTTCTTTAACCAAACGCCCTTCGCGAATCCCTTCCTCTAATCGCATGCCCATGCTCACCATTTCGGTGAAGTCACTGGGTGCGCTGGCTATCATTCTCTCATAGTAAAAGGACCCTAAAGTCTTCAAAAATATCTTAGTCATCTCTTTCTCCTCAAGAGGTGGATATATTTGAGCAGCAATTTCACGCCACCTCTGGGCGTACTCCTTAAAAGATTCTCGGTCTCTCTGCGACATCGCCCGGAGTTGATCCCTGTCCGGCGCCATGTCAACATTGTACTTGTACTGATGGACAAAGGCTTCACTAAGATCGTTAAAGTTGCGGATTCGAATGCTGTCTAAACCCATATACCACTTTAGAGCAGCACCCGTCAAACTGTCTTGAAAATAATGAATCAACAAATCATGATCATCGGAGTACGTAGACATCTTCCTCACGTACATTGTCAAATGACTCCTAGGACACGAATCACCCTTATATCTCTCAAAGTCTGGCACTTTGAATTTCGCTGGAATCTTGACATTCGGAACTAAACAAAGGTCATGCGTACTTTTCCCAAACAAATCCTTCCCTTTCAATGCTCTAAGCTCCTTCTGCATTTCCTGGAACTGATCCTGAAATTCTTCCATTCTATCAAAAAGACCCAAACTTTCAGCGGGCTCAGCAGGATAAATTGGTTCATTCAAGTATGGCACTGAGTGGACCACAGGAGCAACGGTCGTCATAACTGGTTGCGGAAAAGGTGTTACAGACGGAATTACTGGCGGCATGGCAGTTGTCTCTGGTTGAGGAAGAGACAATGCAGGCTGAAATAGAGGTTGTACGGTGGGCTGATACCCTTCTGGCACAAAGTTATAAGGCATTCCCCACGGAAAACCTTTCGGCATCTGATGTTGAAGCGGAGAGTTGATTTGAGTCGCGGAGGCAGGAACTGTGACAATTTCGGAAACCACTGGAGTTGAAGTCTGAATCTCGGCAGCTGTAGTCGATGGCTGATTCTGAACAGCCACCAAACTTTCCACCAACGCTGTTAACTTTTCCATCTCGGCACGAAGTGTAGCAACTTCCCCACGAAGCTCGTGATTTTCCTGTTCCAAATCTTCCATTCTCCTCTGACGATTGGCCCGAGTGTCGTATCGGTGAGACAGCTTGACAACCTTCGGTGGAAAAAGAACAAGGATGAGACTCTAGAAAACATGTGAGGTGGAATGTGAAATGATGCATGATGGCGATGCAAATGATGACTCATTTTAAAAGTTTTTCAAGGAACTTTAGTAACTTTGCATACATCAATGGTAAAGGAATTTGGAACAACAAAAACTCAATCCGTTAATCGAAAGCGATAAATTACAACTTACAATTTGGAATAGTAAATTACAACTTTGGGATAACAAATCCACTAATGAAAGTAATAAATTACAACTTGCAACACGAAAACCATAATAAAGTGATAAATTACATTTTTAAAACATGAAAGCAGTAAATTACAACTCGGAGCATGAAGCCCAAAATAAGACAATAAGTTACAACTTCGGAGCATGAAGCCCTTAATAAAACAATAAATTACAACTTCGGAGCATGAAGCCCTTTTACATAGTTTTACAAAATGACATCAATAAAATAAACTAAAGCTAAAGCTCACTCGGAATCCTCAGATGACGGACCAAACACCAGCTGTAATCGGAGCTTCTCGATCTTTTCTTCGTAAAAATCTTCCATATCCTGCTTTTCCGCTATCAGTCGATCGATGATTTCTTCCTGCGGATTAGGAACGAGAGCCACGCTTACCGAACCCTCCCTTTTTCTTTTCCTTTCACTCGCATACTTCTTCAGCAAGGCATCCTTCTGACAAAGCTTCTCATCGTGGTCAACGAACCGGCCGTCTTGAATAAGCAACAACTCCTTCTTTTCTTTCAGCTGTCGAGTCAGGACTCGATTCTCATATTCAGACATATGGTACTTTTCCTTCCAAGCATCCCTCTCGGACTTCATCCTAGCCAGGTTTCCTTGATATTCTCCTACATCCGCGATAGGGATAACAACTGATGATGGTGCGATGGCAGGGAATAAAGGTTTCTCAAGTTTATACGGCATCTTGAGAGCACAAGCCCTAGCACGGACCCACTGCAGGTAAGGTTCCAAAGAGACGGCACCTCTATGTCCCAGCATATCTCTCCCTTTCTTATGGATATGGCGCCAAGCTCCTTCAATCTCCCTCTTAGCAGCCTGATGATCTTGTCCTTCCTGAAGAAAGAAACCACTCACATGGATACTGTTCGGCTTATCTCTCATCGGGTACCCGAACTGACGGCGCGCTAGAATAGGGTTGTAGTTGATTCCACCCCTCGTACCAAGAAGAGGTACGTTGGGAAAAGCACCACAGCTGTCAATGATCTCCACGTCATGGTAAACTCGATTGTACCAGTCAATATCGAAATGAGTGAGAGCCATAATCTTTGGCGCCCAACGCGGTTCCTTCTCGAGATCCCAGAAAGCATCGGACCCAGGTAAATGCGAGACGTACCACTGATACAGCAATGGCACACAACAAATAATCATCCCTCCTTGATAAGAGTTTCGAAGATGGATAGAGTAATACGTGTCCCCTAGCAGCGTAGGGACCGGATTTCCAATCAGGAAAACTCTGATGGCATTAACATCTACAAATTTATCAACGTTAGGGAATAAGAAAAGACCATATGCGAGTAAAGCAAACACGTCCTCGAAGGCAACAGTATCCTTTGTATCAGCAAAATAACGAGCTTTCTTCAACAGAAACTGCGCCGGCAAACCCCGGATTCCTCCTTTCGTAGTCATATTCTCCTCTATCTCTGACTTCTTCAGGTGGGTGATGGTTGCTATCTCGTGGGATTTAGGCTCCTCTTTTAATCCGGAAAAAGGAACACGGTCGGCGATCGGCAAACCAAGAATATAGGAGTACTCCTCTAAAGTAGGCATCAACTGATAATCCGGGAAGGTGAAACATCGGTACAGGGGATCATAGAACTGAACCAACGTGTTGAGGATGCCTTTCTTCATCTTGCGCTTCATGAGCGGTACGATGGACCCATACTTCCTCTGAAAATCTGTCGGACTCTCTATCTTCGGAATCAAACTCTTCAATTCTTCAATCTCGGGCTCCTTGAAGCTAAAGCTTCGAGTATTTCTCCTTCCAAGTTCCATAATACCCTGAGACATTTGCAAAATCATTCCAAAGTTCCTTGAAAAATGAATTTTTTTTTACAAAGATGTTGATGAATGCATGAATGAATGATAATGCCACAGTCACACACAAGTTTGCAAACATGGGGTTTAAAGGTTCAACGTTCAGCATGGAGTCGAGGGTAAAGCCCACCCAAAGGTATGTATTAATGGTTCAATCGCACCTGTAAGACAAGGTTCTAAGAGTTCCCAGAGTCTACATCCCTCCTTCGGATATTACCAACGTCTTGATTACTCAATAATTAGCAATATTCTCAAGAGAAACTCGTCCGAGCGTAGCATCGCGTAACAACTACTTCCGAATTACTCCGTTATAGTTTCCGCGCTACACCTAAAAAAGGCCAAGATGGGTTGGGGTTCTACGGTCCTCAACTTCTCGGGCTCCTAGGTCGAAAATAATAATGTCTTCCCGATTACTCGGTAAACAAATATTAAGTTCAAGAGGGCCTTCCATTGAGTGGGGGATCTCATGCCTCCTTCTTCGGGATTACTCCCTCAAAGTTAACATGACTATACCGCCCGTCCTATTCCTTAAGTGTTACTTAATCCGGGTATAGGATTCGTCCCTTTGCAAAAAAAACCCAAACACCCCAATTTAAACATATAATCAAGCAAATCAAGTAATAGTAATCAGATAAAACAAATTAGGCTTAACCCACTTAGGGATGGACCAGCAAGAGGTCAATCTGTCCCCAGCAGAGTCGCCAATTCTGTAGCGATAAAAAATGTAGCGGGGTAAATCGGAGATCGAATTATTGATTAATTCGTCTCACAAAAGCAAGAGTCGCCACCGCGCTTTATTGTTTCCAAAGGGAAAGGGAAAAGAGCGAAATAAAACCCTAAATATGCAATGTAAATAATAATAAAAATACAAAGCGTTTTTGAAGAGATCTTATGGTTCGGGGGTTGGTTATACAATGGGAAGGTACTAGCACCCAATGCATCTATAGTACTCTATAGGAACCTTTTGAAATATCTGTTTTATTTAAAATTGATTGCTTGATCGAAAATAAATCATTTTGGCCGAAACAGGATACAGACGGTTTTTTTTTAAGATTCGACGACCTAAGGTCGAAATTTTTGCTTAAAAGGTATGAGTTTTGAAAATGGTGAATATTTGAGGAGAAATTATCCTAAGTTTTAATGAAAATGCAAAAATTCGCGCAGTTAGACTTGAGGACATGAAGTCAACAAATTTACTGTTTTTTCCTTTGGATTTAAGCATAAACCGAATAAACAAATAAATACACGAACAAAATATGCGAATAACGATTAAATAATGATAATCTAAATGATGGAATAAATGATGCGAATAATGCGTTTTTTTATGATTTTTTTGTTTTAATGTTAACGGGAAGAAAGTATTCTAATTTTTTACGCATTTGGATAAGGAAAAAAAAGAGAATTATTTAACGAGGACGTAATGTTTTTTTTTAGTTTTAAGTTACTAAGCTTTTGATATATTTGATATTAATATTAATAAGACAAGAAAATGAGTTAATAAAATATTTTTTAGTTTTTTTCTATTTTTTATATGTTTTAGGATTTTTGATTGATAACGATGTAAAAGAGAAATTAATTAATAAATAAAATGTCTACAACCTTAAATTCCATGTTTTTATATATATAATAAAATACTTATTAAAAAAAGGGGGTTCCAAATTAAATTAAAAATTAACAATTTATCTTAATGAAATAAGAAATAAAAATTCTTAAATTAAAATCCAAAATTAAACTAAGGGGTCAACTAATTAATAAAAAAAACTATTGAGACATATCTTTGTTCTTTTTAAAATATAATTATCAATTAATTAACATGAATAATAGTTCCACAAAAACAAATTATAGAGAAAAAATGACAAAAGAAAATATATCAAAAAATAAAACAAACAAAAGTGGATGGGCCAGGGAGCTGAAGGCCCAACGCAAGGGCTCATAAACGAGAGGGGGGTGCAAAAATCAGGTTGTGGGCTTAAGCTGGGAAAAAAGGGTGAGGCCCACCAGTTGACAAAGCATAGGGTTAATTTGTTTTAACAATGAGATTAGGGTTCTGTGTTGTGAGGCAGAAATGGCGCGCCTCTTCTTCGCATCTTCTTCTTCGCATCTTCTTCTTCGCATCTGCCCTTGAACCTTGCTGTCTCTCCTTGCCATGGCCACCCACTCCAGCTCCTCTTCCCTCCAGTTGAACAAGAAACGGGACGGCTACGAATTCGGTAAGAACGCGATTGATTAACGCTTAATTCGGTTTTTGCATGTTGATTTTGATTCTACGATTTCTATTATGTTGGTCTTTATTGTTAATTCTTACACTTGGTTGTTAATGTTGATTGAGGTTCCAAATGAGTAAAAAGGAGAAAGGACCGTTACCTAGGTGGAGACGGAGGAGGGGGCCGGGAGCGACGGAGGCTAGACGGCGAGGAGAGGAGAACGCGAGCCCGCTTCGGTGACCGGTATTACGCGATTGTCTTCTTCTTCTTGAAACTGTACTGTACGCTTCCTCTTGTTGAAACTGTACTTTGTTTTCCTTCTTCTTCTTGAACGTGATGCTGCTTCTCTTTTTTCTTTGAATGAGTTACTGTTTCTCTTCTTCTTGAACGTGATGCTGTACGATATGTATGTTGGCCTGAATAGTTGTTTTTTGGTATGATGTTGGCTTGAGAAATATGCTTTGAAAGGCCAATGATGTTGATACTGAGGCCTAGCCGGTTGCCTTAGAAATTAGTTCTAGCTTGGATCGTTTCAGGTTTTTTTTGGTGGAGGATATTCAGGCTTGGTGTAATGGACTTGACATGGTTATGTGTATAGGGATTTCGTGTTGGTTGGACAGGTTGATGGAAACACTGGTTTTCTGTGAGATTTGTTTTGATATCTCTTTGACAATGGGATGATGATGTTGGCTTGAATGGCTCAATCCATTTTGCAAAGTTTTTGTGTGTGGTTGGAATAGTTTTTGACAGTATTGGTGTGATTATGCAGGTCTGCTGAGTTTTTTGTGTTTTTTCTGATGACTATTTTTTTCTCTCAGTTTTTTCTTGAAGGCTTGGATATATCTCTTTATATTGGTTCCCTTTGGTTATATGTTATAACAACTTCCCTCTCTTCTTTTCGCTACAGGCTGGAAGTTTGAAATGCTTGGGATTTCCTGGGCATTCTGCACTATACTGTCCCTCCAATTTGTTTCTATTCTTCTTTTATGTTATTATCTCTACTGGCTATATTTTATAATTTGTCTTGTATATCCCTTTTCTGCCTATGCCAAGCCTGTAAAACCCACACTTCTCCCTCTCTTTTTCTCTCAGTATAGCTTTGATAAAAGAGTGATAAGCTGTACTTTTTCTGAAACTGCAAATGGCCAGAAAATGATGAAAATGGAATGTCCATATTACTTGCATATGTGGTTAAACTGCATGTTTTCCTTTAATACAAAAGCTTGTTTTGTTTTTCTGCTGTGTGGGCATTGGTTACGTGAGCATGCTTGCATATGTAGTTCATGCAGGGCTTTGTATGCTTATGCTGTATGTTTTTGAAATTGCATTTGGGATTTGAAAATAATGCAGCTAATTTAAACATGCAATTTTTTGGAAAATATAAACTTGTGCATTTATTTAAAATTCCTTTCTTTTTTGTGAACCGGGAGAAATCCCGTGATTTGCAAAAAAGAGTAACTGATTCCGGCCATTGCTTTTAATGATGAAACTTTAATAATTTCGCTTTTTAATCATTTATTCGAATTCTAATCTCTTTTTTTTTTTAATTTTGCAGGTAACATTAAGCGAGCAGACAAAACGCATTGGATTGGAAGTTTTAGAATTAGGAATATTAGATTAGTTTCTTTTATTTCATTTTAGTTTTTTGTAAATTTATTATTGTAATTTATTGTAATAGATACAATGTTTACATAATAACTGTACAATTAGAAAAATGAATAAAAAACTATTTTCCAATTAAACTCTTCTTCCTCTTTAATCATTTATTTATCGTTTATAGTTCTTTAAACGAATCATAATTGAAAACGAATTTCAATTACTTACATTCAGAATAATAAACAGATAAATAAATAAGTATCATTGATCAATTAATAGCCTCCATTATTTAATTCTTCATCCATAACTTTCTAAATTATAATAATTAAAATAAGGTTTCAATTATTTAATTTAGAATGACGAATGATTAAATAATCGTTATTGACCAATGAACTTTTTCCGAATGCTTATTATATTATTCATAAACCTTAAATTATGTAATAACTAAGAATAAATTCCAGTTATTTAAATTTAAGATAATGAGTAATAAATAAATACTGTCCGCACAAATTAATGCGCCTCTTTTCTAATGTTTATTTTATTATCTATACATCTTTAAACTACATAATAATCGAAAACGAATTTCAATTATTTAGATTTAAGATAATAAATAATTAATAAACATCGTTTTAGCGCGAATCGATTAAATGATTCAATGTTCAGCATAAATAGCTCTTGGCCTGAAAAAAGTTATGAATTTTAAAATCGATGGATCAAAACACTTGTAATGTAATGATGCGGGTAGGAGACGATATCTTAGGTCAAAATTTGGGGTACAACAGGGTACAACACAACAGATCTAGGATCAGTGTTCACTAGTCGAAATATGCAAGAATTTGCGAAAGAAGCATGGGTTAAACTATTAACATCCACGGCTTATTATGCTCAGGTGAATGGTCAAGTCGAAGCGACAAACAAAGTAATGATTGGATTAATAAAGAAGCATGTGGGGTAAAAGCCAAAGGACTGGCATAAAACTTTAGATCAAATTATTTGGTAATATATGATATCTCCAAAGGAAGCCATCAGTGCTACACCCTTTCATTTGACATTTGGTCATGATGCAGTATTGTCAGTTGAAGTCTGTCTCCAATCAACCAGGGTACAAAGACAGTATGAGATTCCATTAGAGTCTTATTGGAATATGATGTTAGATGAACTGGTTAATCTATACGAAGAAATTTAAATGCCTTGGATTTGTTAAGGAGATAGAAGAGAAGAGTAGAGAAAGCTTATAACAAAAAGGTTAATATTAAAGTCTTCTCGATTAGAGAATTAGTATGGAAAAGGATCCTACCTATGGATCAAAAAGATAGAACATTGGGTAAATGGTTCCCAAATTGGGAAGGTCCATTCCATGTTATTAAAATATTTTTGAACAATGCCTATGAGATCGAAGAGTTAGCAGAAGATCAAAGAATTTTGAGGGTAAATGGTAAATATTTGAAAAAGTATAAACCTATACTTCAAGAAGTTAAAATATCAGCGGAATAATCGAAATGCAAAATGAAAATCCAAGCATGCTAATACAAAGATTTCCGGAAATGGCTTAGTTGTTCGTTACAAATTCCAAAAGACTTCAAAGTTATAAATAAAAGTTTAAAAGTGCCATAATATTCTTCTAATTATCAAAATCAGTGGGAAGTGAAACCTTCATTCGTCTGTACTTCCCAGCAGACACAGATGGATGGTGTTTGATCGTGGACTAGTTCAGAGTCAAAGTTCAATTTCGATCCACAGTTTTTGTGCTCTCTCAGTATGATGTACCCCCACCTTGATCTCTTCATCAAGTTCCTTATGATCAAGCTTTTTGAGTTCCTCTTGACGAGCTTTGGCTTTCTCGATATTAGCTTGCAGCATTTTGATTTTTTCTTCCCAAGAGGAAATGTTGCCAGCATAATCTTTGATTTCTTTTTAGCTTTGCGAAAAATATTTCTCCAACTTTTCAACTTTTTTGTTGGATTAAGTGGTTGCATCCCATTCGGTCACTAGAGTTTCCAGTTTTTTACTAATCTTGTTCAAAACTTCTTGCTTACGTAGAAGATCCGCATTAACTTGATCCATGAGAAATCCAAGGTCAACAATGATGTATGCATCCTCTGGAGAAAGCTTCAAGATGTATACTTGTCTCACCAACTCCTTAATGATATAACAAGCATGAGTGTTATTTTCTAGCAATTCAAGTAAATAAACATTGAAGGCTTTTGCCTTAATCTGTCGTAGGAGATTATTAGCAGGTGGTGCAGAGGACTGGCTTCTAGACGTAGTTAGAGAGTTTGTGCCTTTCTCATAAGAACTGGTCCTTGCATTATTGTTTGCCTTCAAATATCCCGCATGATTGTTGACCTTCATTATATCTAAAGCCTCTTGGGAAAGAGGAGTTGTAGTAGTACTCGAATAAGCCTTAAAATATTTGATAGTTCCAAAAGGTTAATGAGGGTCGCATGAAACATATGGCTGGGACTTCTCTTTCTGTATGTCTTCTTCATTTTGAATGTCCACATCAAGGTTGGACAAGTGTTCATATTCTTCTACCATTTGAGTTTTGTTATGATGCAGAATTAGGGGTGAAGAGTCATCTGGCTTCTCCTGACCCTGGTCATCATTGGTTTGGATCTCCATCTCAGCATGCTCTTCATTTTCGCTTTCACTTGAGGAGTCAAATGATTGGGTTAGTGGAGGGGAAGCGGGAATTGGTTCCTTTTGTTGGACTTTGTCAAGGAGGTTGACGTTTTTGTTAGACCCTTTGTTCGATCCTTTATGGGATGTAAGGTGAATAGAAGGGGAATCGGTGTTTACGAGAATATCATATTTGATACTAGAATGCAGTACTAGGTTGATCACCATGTGAAAAGAAAAATAAATTCATGTTATTCGAATAAGAATGAGGTATAACGAAGAAAAAAAAAAGTAGAATCATATTACCTTAAGTCCTCCAGCCCCAGGGCAAGAGTTATCACTCTCTGCTTGTTTAGAAATCACTGAAGTTGGTTTAGGATCAATGTTAAATGCTCTCTGAGCACTGGACTTTGTTGGCTTGGATGCAGCAGATTTTTATTCAGGAATGAAGTTAGTAATTTTCGACTTCTTCTTCTTCTTAGCTGGTTTTGTTGTATCAGGCGAAAGATCTTCAGGGCCTGATTCAACTGGTATTGGTTGAGGTGTAGGTTATTTTCGTTTCCTTGGAGTTGGTGGAGGTTTCCGATTAGTCTAAAACAATGAAAAGGTTAGTAAGAATGGTACCAGCAAATATGGAAGTATTGAAGTGTTTGAAGATATACCTTTGCAATAACCTTCATCAAGACAGGTTCTTAGATTAGATCATCTCCTTTGGATGAAGCAGCAACAAATCTCTTTACAACCGCAGCGACAACTTTGTCTTTTATACTTTGTTTCTTCTCAACAGTTTTAAAGTACTTTTGGAATTCTTTTATCTCTTTGATGTGAGTAGTTTTACCTTTCTTGAAACACTCTTGTATGGAATCAAAAGCATGAGTTAGATGTTGAGAAAAGGCATCTACATCGAAGATTTCATTGGTATAATATTAGCCACCAAGTATCATACTCTTGTATGCAGAGGGTTGATGGTTGAAACGAGATGGAAAGGAGTATGGTGAGATTTGCATAACGAGAAATTTGTTTTGTATAGTAAGGTTCATGGTACCACTGGCTATAGAGGAAAAGAGCACCTTTTTTTTTTCATAAAGTGGTTTAGGAAGTGGCTGAATAAGGCCAAATTATCGAGAGACTAGGTTGAGCTGATAACTAACCAAAACAATCTGGTCCTTTGAAGGTCTCAACCTAGTGGCCAGTAATCGAGGGGTGAGAAAAGACTCCCAGATGGCCATGTATTCAACCTCTTGATCCTCCGAAGGAGCAGGGAATTCACATGTAAACCATTCATGACCACACATCCTTTGAGCAAAAGGATCCATCGAAGAGGTGAAGTTATAGTGCTTGGAAAACATCATTACGAACCCTGTAAAGGTGTCTCGTAAGATTGTCTCATCGTCATCTGGAGTGAGTTGGACTAATCTTGTCCCTTTGTCCCTTCTGTTCTTTATTTTTTTCATCTTCTTCATTGATGACGTTGTGCATTGAGAGTGAAGGTTCGGAAGTGGCATTCAGGCACAATTGAAGTAGCCAGAAGGGTCCAGCGAACATAATGTTTGTTCTTGGTTGGTAACTCCTAAGGATTTCGGAAAACTCTCCTAGTGTGTGAAAGTTGGCTTGCCCTTGCTGAAGCCAATGGTGTCTTCATCTAATTCATAAGGTTCAAAGGTCTCACCAATCGGTCGAAGACCAGTATTGGCAGCAATATCAAATAATGTTGGGGTCATCATTTCACAAGGGAAATGGAAAGTGTTGTGGATATAATCCTAGAAGTATAGTGAAGTCATTAGCATGCTTTGACGATACCCAGGATCATATTTCGACAATTGAATCATGTCATAAATCTCCATGTTCTTCCAAAAATCGCTTTTCTGACTTTTGACTTTAGCAAGCCAAGAAATATAAGATTCAGGGACTTTCATTAGAGGACAAGAGCGAAACACTTTAAGAGTGTTTCTCATATAATCGAGATTAATCTTATCTTCTATTTTCGAAGCGTTAGTCGAAGACTTTGCTTGGTTTTCTACAGATTTCCGGGTTTCAGGTTTTTTACTACCTTTATCATTGGATTTTTGTTTATTAGCTAAGGGTTTTGTGCGATCGTAAACATGGAATAAATTTTTTAGTATTTCCGTATCTGCATTAGGGTCAGGCAAAGGACCCATGAATGCATGTGTTTCCCATAAATTAAAGGAATAATTACCTGGGATTCATAAATTTTGTGTTTCTCCTAAAGAAGAGGAGGTTCTAGAGCATATTCTTGGTTCCCTACTAGCAGTGGAGTTTCTATCTTGGTGACTGGAACATAAGCTTTTTTTTGTTGTTGCTTGGATGTTTTAATCCTAGGCGTCATTGTTGAAGATAGAGATTTCGAAGGTAAATATTTTTGTAAGGATTTGTGAAGAGAAAGCTTCGGAATGCAAATTCAGGATGTAGGAAAGATTGGAAAAGTTTGAAACAATAAAGATGATGGTATTTATAGGGAGGAATATAAAACGTTTAGAATTTCATTATGGGAGATGAACAGGAGTTACAGGGGCACGTGGAAGAGTTCACAAGATATACAGGCGGTTAACTTTTCAAGTTATCTCCATACTCCTATTTTTTAGGGGTAATGATTCAAAGCAGTGGTGCACGTCTTGATGAGACGTTTCAGAAAAGTGGTCATCATGACCATGATGTCACAACAGTAATTGTTGATGCGTCGAAAAGATTTCAAAAATGCCTTTTTCTCATTGTGATCGAAAAAGACATTTTTTGGGGGAAATTTGTTAGCTGGAAAATTCGACACTCAAAGTTTCATAAAAATGTTAAGGTTTTTAAATAAGAATCAAGAGTATAATAAAATTTCTTCGGGGGAAGTGTATAATGGTCTTTTTGACCAGAATTTCACTAAAATAAGACAACTTCGAAAACCCCAAATTCAAAAGATACTTAAGGCGGGTTCGACGAATAGATTTTAAATAAAGTTGAACATTATAATTTTGGCGCTTACTTGTTCTTTTTGAAAAGTGACGCGTGGAGGCCTTTGAAGGATCAAGTGCATGCAAGCGAGAACGTGTCATCTTCTGATAAGAAGACCGTTCATTTAGTATTAGTATAAATAGGAGTCTTTGGTTTAGATTTCTTGGTGTTCAATTGTTGTACAAATTACTCTATTTACTCAAAGTATCAAAGTTAGTCGAAAAACAAATTCTGAGTAATGTACGTATGAAACACCACATTAATTTCCAGTATTTATTTACTTTTATTCGAGTCATTTACATTCCTTTAAAGATTCCGTCAAAACTCTTTTACATTCCTGTCATTTTTATAAATCGCATTGCTATTTCTTTTCGATTTACTTTTACTTTTGAAGAGAATATTACCCAGAAAACTTAGAAAACACAAAATATACACTATTGTCCTAGGATCAATCTAGTCGGTCTTGTAAGTAACCAAAGTCATTAGAATTTGGAAGACTAGCAGTTGTTTACTAAATTTCACGGTAAACAACAATGCGCGTTATCGAAACAACGTGGAGATAAAAGGTCCAAGATCCGAAATGCAACAAATTTTGAATCTTTTAGATGACAACCATTATGTTTCTACGTAGAGTTTGTGAGGATAAAATCATTGTTCGTGACATATTTTGGACTTATCCCAAAAGTATCAAGTTGTTCAACATGTTTCCCACTGTCCTCATAATTGATTCAACGTATAAGAACAACAAGTATAGGCTTTTGCTTTTGGAAATTGTTGGTGTCACTTCTAAGGAGAAGACTTTTTCAGTGGGATTTGCATTTTTGAAATCTAAAAAAGAGGACAATGTTACATGGGCATTAGAAATGTGCAAGACCATGCTGAAGGACCAAGAAAACATGCCGAAGGTAATTGTCACAGATCGAGACACCACACTAATGAATAATGTTACAAAGGTGTTTCCTACATCTTACACATTACTTTTTCAATATCATATAACAAAAATTGTGAGATTCAGGTCAAACCCACGATATACATAAAACAAATCAAGGGTGAAGACAGAAAAATGTTCAAACCTGGTGTGGTGTTTGAAAAGATAATGGATGCATGGAATGTTATATTAAATTCATCCATAGAACACTAGTATGTTGCCTCTGTAATGCATTTTAGGAATGTGTGTTCCAGATATCCAGGTTTCATGAAATAAATTGAGAGTACTATTCTAGACCAAGTGAAGGAGAATATTGTTTGTACTTAGACCAATCAAGTTAGACATATCGACAATATAACAACTAACAGAGTTAAATATGCACATTCAGTACTGAAGAAATGGCTGAGTGATAGTAAGGGTAATTTTTGTAGAGAGTGGGACCCCGTGAACCAAATGCTCCAAACTAACATAATGAAATACAAAAAACTTTTAGTCTGAGCATTATTGTGTTAGAACACAGATTCAAAAACAACACCCTTTATTCATGAATGGTTGACAACGTATCTCGGGCGGGATTGAATTTCATTTTTCACGAAGTGAAGTGAGCAGAGATGATAAGTTCGGATAGTTTGAAGTGAGGATGTACTTTTAGGACGACTTACAGTCTTCCATGTGTTTATCTCATTTCAAAAAAGATGAAGCTTGATTCCCCGATACGTATAGATAAAATCTATATTCACTAAAAAAGGCTCTGGTTTGATGATAATGTGATGAAGGATGGTAAAACAGGTATAACTATCATGATCGAGTAGGAAATATTCTAAGATCGATTTTCTAAAGTAGATGACACCATGAAATTGTACATCAAAGATAAGTTGCGGAAGATTTCATATCCATAAACCATAGATTTGAAACCTTCTTCAGAATCGGTTAAAACCAAAGGTACCCCTAAAAAGGTGAAACTAACACAAGATGATTATTCAATGAAGCAGTCTCCTTCATACTTTGAACATGTTGATTCACATTTCTCGGATTCTTCAACTCTAAAATCTCAAAAAAGTGTTTACAAAGGATGTGCATAAGATGTATTTCCGAATAAACCTCATTCTAATTTAACAAAAACACAACAGGATAATTTTTGGATGTGCGTATCCGAATAAACCCTTTCTTTCGTAATTTACTAGGGTTTAATCATATATGCACCTCAAAGAAGTGCTTTGAATATATGATAAGGTTTCTAAGGTCTAAAGTGATCTAACACTTGTATAAATAGGGTGTCTATCATCCCATATTTTCTACAAAATACCCAAAATATAAAAAAAAATGAATACATATCCCCACCTTGCATTTGTGTATTTCAATGGTGAGAAGTCATCACTTCAGTTTAGGGTCTACGAGGACATCACTCTCGCTGACTTGATATCCAAACTGAATATTATACTGTGATATCCAAAAAAATTGAAGAGTTGTCAAGCTCGAGTATCATTCACCTTCGTTTCACAACGAAGGGAAAATAGAGTTCACCAACTTCGAACTGAAGACATATGAAGATTTAGATATTATGTGGAGTACTTTTCGTCGTTATACAACAAAGAGTTTGATTGAAGTGGATGTGAAGATTGTAAGATTCGTCAAAGATATTATCAACATGTTGCAACCTCCTGAACTACTCTTTGATATGTAATGTTAAATTTCTATTAATAATTTTTTATGTAATGTTGAGTTTTTTAATTTAATGTCAAGTTGTTATGCTTTGTAGAGCTTATTCACACTCATATTGTCTCTGTTTTTGTTTTGAAGTATCAGACATATTTTTAAATATACATCTCCAAAGTATACCATACATAATTTTAGAAGTACATTTTCGAACTAAAATTAAATATAATAAAAAATAGATACGTCAGAGATGCATTTATGAAGTCTATAAATATTTTTGAATTTTCACCAAATATTTATAAGAAGACATAGGAGTGAAAAAAGAAATTGTTTTAAAAAATTTCCATTTCACTCTAGCACTTCCATAGGTTAGGGGCAGGCCCATGTTTAGAAAAGTATGGTAGCCCCTTTTGAAGCCCTATTTTACGCTTCCAAGTGTTACATCTTTGAAAAATTAAGTTCATTGCACCATTTCTTTTCCTTTTGTCAGACTCCATCTCCATTTTTTACATAGAATCTTCAATTATTACTTCATTTCCTTGTCCAATAAAATTCCACATCGTTCAAGTGTAATATAGGTAGCATGCTTAGCTATGGCTAGCTAGCACAAAATTTATAGAATATGCTTGGAATAGCATGAAATGCATTATTGACGAAGATATCTTGATATATGTATGTACGACACAATTTAAGTGAATTCACAATGATTTTGATGGAATCTCAAGAAAATACTAAGTTGAATATTTCCTACATGGTTACATATAGCTACGTTTGATTGTAAGAAGAGACCAAGAGATAAGAGAAAGAGGTGACAAAACGTGTAAAATAGATAAAAGTGTGAGGTTTAAAGTGAAATTTTATATTGTTTAGTATAAAATAAAGAAGACAGAAATTGAAGAGAAAAAAGTTTTTTTTTCCTTCAAAATTTTTTTTTGGGAAATGAAGTTTTTTAGATTTCAACATGTCCACATCATTTATATAAAGGGAAACAAATGTTTTGATTTTTAAAATGGACTTGAATACCAGTTAAATAGAGGGAAAAAATACAATATTATTTCTTTTAGATTTAATTTTCTATCAAAATTAAATTTATTTTATATTATCTTAGGTTTTTGTTTTATTTTAATTAAATTAAGATATTAAATTTATCTTTAAAACCATGACTTCAGATGCAAAAGATCTTAGATATTTGGGTTGAGTTTTAACTTAACTTACAAATCAGTAAGTGTCATTCTTTATAAATTATTTTAAAAATTTATTTATTTTTAATGTGGAATTTAGAGTTTTTTAAATACACTTTTCATATTTAATATTATTGAATTTGATGTGCCAATAATTATATTGTTGGTCAAAATAAATAAATGTTGATATCATGCTAGTAAGAAATCCATGTTATCTTACGGATCCTGTCTGAATTTATATTAAACGTCTATCAAACTATCATTTATAAAATATGAATTTATTCTTCAATCGATTAATATTCAAATAATATAAATATAGGTTAATAATATACAACAACCTTTAAGTATTGATTCGTACTTATAATAAATAGTACAATCGATTCTCTAATTTCAACTATATAAGCATCATCAAAAGAAAGATTAAAAAGATGAATATTAAAATAAATAATCTATATCGGATATCTCATAGATACGTTCACATTTATCCGTGAAAAAACAATACAATCATTTGTATCAACAATAGAATTTTTTCCAACTATAAATGTTTTTGTATCAACGGTACATCTTTCCCGTGTATAAAAAACAACGAATCATTCCAACAATAAATAGTTTACTGTTTATAAAAATATTTGTAACTTATTCTAGTTTATAAAAATAATTATATCAATAGTTAAATTTTTTCTGTTTATAAAAATATTTATCATATCATCTTAAATTATTTATTTAATAGTGATAAATATATGTCTCTTATTTAATCATGTTTATAAATAAAAAATCACATATTAATGATAAATATTAAATTTTTATTTTAAAGTCTAGTTAATTTGGTGTCAAGTAAAATAAAATTCTAATTAATTAAAATAAATATTATATAGATAAAAAGATGATCCATAAAATTTTATTTTTCTTTATATTATAAAATTTTATGAATAAAAGAATAATTTATTTTTTATTATATTATAAAAATACAAATAAAATTTTAATTTTCATATTAGAAATTATTCCATATTAAAAAGAAAACACTCCATATTAAAAATTAAAGATTTTTAATGAAGAAGAATTAGTATTCAATTTAAGACGTTAATCAAAAGAAAATTTTTTGTTAGTTTCTTTTATGAGTAGAAAGAAAAGAAAAAGTGGATAGTAAAATGGACTGTTATACTGTTGGAGCAGTGTCGTTAAAATTATATCTAAAGGATATGGGCCTGGAAGAACAGACGCTCAAGATCTCCTCCTCGGAGAGCCCGAAGACGAAACTCCCCCAGTACATCACCACCCAGGCGTGGTCCACCGCCCTGAAAGAAGAGGCGTGACATTTCTTTCTTCAAGAAACGCAATCACACACCTCCTCCCAGAGATCAAGACTCCCCTTCATTCAAGAAGAGGAAGGACAACAGGAAAATCGATCGAGCTCAACTACCCTCTCCCGAGCCGAAGCAGAAACGAAGGAGCCCCTCCCTTCGACGAGACCGTGACGACCGACGGGGGAGAAACTATCACTCTCCTTCTCCATCTCCTGTTGATAGTGAGGATGACGAGCCCTGTGGCCCGCTATCAAGAGAAGTCACCGAAGCTCCGCTCCCTGTCGGCCTGGAGAAGTCGCCCACTCTAGGGACCACGGCGAAACAACATACCCTGATGAACACATCAAGAACATCGATGCCCTCCTCGACTACAAAGGGGTCAGGGGAGCCATCAAATGCAGACTCTTCCTAACCACTCTCAGGAAGGGGGCGATGGCATGGTACAAAATCTTGCCCGACGAATCCATCACCTCATGGAAACAACTCGGGAGGATATTTTCAAGGCATTTCACTGCCTCCCGTCGACACCCTAAATCAGAAGCTTCGCTCGAAGCGATCATACAAGGTAGGTACGAGTCTCTCCATGCATATATTGAACGCTTTAACAAAGAAGCGGTCCAGGTCCCGACAACAGACAATATGAAGAAATACATACTCGAGCGCGGGCTCCGTCCCCGTAGTGACTTTTCCAAGGTTATAGGCATAGAAACACCAGCCACGCTCGATTCCCTTCTCCTAAAGGCCCAGGCATACATACATTACGAGGAGAAGGAAGCGGCCAATAGCGCCTGAGAATCCATGCACAGAGAGAGTGACAAACCCTCAAAGAATGATGAACCCTCGACATCCCGTCGAGGGAAGAAGAAACGGGAAGACAGGCCCCGTGATCCTAAAGACTGCAAGGGGTCGATCGATCGTTTCCACGACTACACCCCCTGACAACCCCAAGGGAGTGTATTCTTTCTGAATGCGCTAATTCTGAATTCAAGCAAGTCGGGGTGTGCTTCTCCCGATAAACACTGTCAAAGTCTGGAATCGGAAAGAGCAGGTACAACAGGTTCCACAAGAGTCACTGCCACAACACAGAGGATTGCATTCACGTCAAGAATGAAATTGAAATACTAATCAGGGATGGGCACCTCAAGCAGTATAAGAAAAAGTAGGTCGCCCGTGACGAAGCATCAGAGACCAAGAATGTCGAGGAAAGGAAGAAATCCCCCGACCTCGACACCATTCCGATCGCCTTGAGTATCTCACGGCTGGAAGACTTCTACTTTATGGACATGGAGAATGCCCCCTTGAACTTCTCCACCCACAGTCCATGGGAATCCTTCCTCGCAGCCATGGTCATCTCCGACGGAGGGTTCAATAGACACACAGTTGGATCGGTGAAGAGAAGGTTCGACCAATTCATCGAGGCCAACTCTGAGATGGACACCACGCTCGAAAATTCTGAAGAGGATCTCACCCCCTCGCACTCTACAGAGAAGAGTTACCTGGAGGAGCCCTAAATTCTAGCATCCTACTACTCGTGAGAGCTCGGATTTCTAACTTTGACGTGCATCACATTTTGGTCGACCAGGGCAGTTCGGTGCACATTATGTACGCCCAATTATTTAACACTTTATAGTTGAACGAGATCCACCTAACCCCCTATGTGGGTTCTGATCTTCAAGGTTTCAACAGGGCCAGCACGAAGCCATGGGGATACGTAGAGCTGATCGTCACTTTTGGGTGGGGGATAACGGCCAGAGCCATCAAGACCCAATTCTTGGTGGTAGACTGCCCATCTCTCTACCAATGCATCTTTGGGAGACCCATTCTCTCCGAGCTCATCGCAGTTCCCTCTACTGTTCATCTCAAGATGAAATAATATACAGCCGAGGGCTTGGTTGCCACTCTTCACGGGGACATCCAAACATTCCAGAGGTGCTTCGAAGCTTCTGCTAAGGGCCTCAGCTCCATCAACGCCCAACCTCGGACGATCATTGGATCCACACTGCCCTCCAGCTCCAAAAAAGCCAGGCCACTGTCGAGGGTTGACACCATTGACCTCGACAGCCGCTTCTCCACAGAAGACCGGGTCGAGCAGAGGAGGAGAGGGAAGAAGCTGATGGTCGAGGACGAAGAATCAACCTCCTCTGCTGGTCACAACGAACTCTCAAGTCACGCACGGCCGATCCCGGGCGGTAACTTGGAGCTAGTTCCTCTTGGAGAAGACCCCACCAGGGGAGTGAAGATCGGAGCAGACCTCCCCGACTTGGAGAAAAGGTAACTCAAGGCTTGTCTAAGGGAAAATGCTGATCTGTTCGCCTGGGGTGCGACCGATATTCCCGGTTTAGACCCTGAGGTCACATGCCATCACTTGACCGTTGATCCTGCCATCAAGGCGGCCGCGCAGAAGGAAGAAGTCGACTGAGAAAGCAAAGGCTGCTGAATTAGCTGTAAAACACCTCCTAGAGGCACACTTTATTTCTGAAGCCCAGTGCATAACCTGGCTCTCTAATGTAGTCCTCGTTAAAAAATATAATGGAAAATAGCGTATGTGCATTGACTATACTGATCTAAATCGGGCTTGCCCGAAAGATACTTATTCCCTCCCTAATATTGACAAACTGGTCGACAACTCGGTCGGTTTCAAACTACTATCGTTCATGGATGCATATTCTGGTTACAACCAGATCCCCCCATGGAAAAAATAGACAAAAAATATACCGCTTTCATGACCGAGTCGGGCAACTATTACTATAACGTAATGCCCTTCGGCCTAAAAATGCAGGCGTTGCTTACCAATGCATGGTGAACAAAGTCTTTCATGACGAGATAGGCGACATGCTCGAAGTCTATATGAACGACATGATCATCAAGTCCATCGAAGAGCTCGACCATTCCGCCCATCTGAAAAAGGTGTTCGAGCAAGCTCGAAAATTTCGGATGTGATTCAATCCGGAAAAATGCACCTCTGGCGTACGGGCATGAAAGTTCCTCAGATTCTGTCTAACAGAACGAGGCATCGAGGCGAACCCCGAAAAATGTCGGGAATTCTCCGAATTTTCGACGACAACTTCGAAAAAATCCATCCAGATCTTGAATGGCATACTCACTTCACTCTCCCGATTCGTGGCGAAATTTGCTCAGCACGCGCTTCTCTTATTCAAGCTACTGCACAAGGAAGCCACCTTCGAATGGACGCCCGAGTACGAACAAGCCCTCATTCATTTGAAAAGAGCACTCTCACTGCCGCCCGTCCTATCTCGGCCCGAGAAATACGAAGTCCTCTACCTTTATCTGACTGTCGCCTTCGAAGCGATAAGCGTGGTGCTGATAAGAGAAACCCCTGAATGACAAAGGCCAATTTATTTCACGAGCAAGGCCTGGAAGCAAGGTACCAACAAATCGAAAAACTATCTTTGGCTCTCGTTACCGCAGTGAGGAGACTAAGACATTACTTCCTGGCCCACGCTCTATTGGTCTGGATAGATCAACTAATAAAACAACTTCTCGGAAGACCAGACATGGTCGGAAGAATGTGGAAATGGTCCCTGGAACTCTCTGAATTCGATATCCAGTACGGAAACACGAAAGCCCTTAAGGCTAGGGCCTTGGTCGACTTTATAGCGGAAATGACGTCACCCGCAAGCCCCGACGGATCACGTCGTTGGACGATCTTCATTGAAAGCGCCTCTAGTTCGACCGAAAGCGGTGCAGGCATCATACTAGAAAACGAAGAGGGTATCCTAGTCGAAGTCTCCTTGGCTCTATCTATTCCTACCTCCAACAATCAGGCCGAATATGAGGCATTCCTTGCGGATTTGTGACTGACCGGAGATCTGGGAGCCGAGGAAGTAAAAATATTCACCGAATCTTAGTTGGTTGCCTCTCAAGTTCGAGGTGAATATCAGGTCAAAAACGACCAACTCGCTGAATATTGGGCCCTAGTCCAAGAGGAAAAAAGGAAGTTCAAATCGGTGGACGTGCAGCACGTCCCCCGCGAGCATAATGCCCGTGCAGACGTCTTGTCCAAATTGGCAAGCACAAAGAGAAAGGGAGGAAATTAATTCGTAATATAGGAGATACTACCTCGACCAAGCACCCAACAGCCATCGTCCACCCTAGGAGTATTCGCCATCGGGGATAACGATTGTTGGATGACCCCCGTACACGATTACCTTACTAAGGGAAAAATCCCTAATGATCCAAAAGAAGAGACCGTCGTCAGGCGGAGGGCCTGCTCGTACGTCTTGGTCAAGGGAAAACTTTACAAAAGAGGATTTTCCATTCCACTTTTCAAGTGTATTGATCGAAGCAGAATGGAACGCGTACTGCTCTAAATCCACGAAGGCATCGACAGTCAGCATCTGGGCGGGAGATCCCTCGTAAGGAAAGCCTTGCGGGCAGGATACTATTGGCCCACTATGTAGCACGATGCAAGAGAGCACGTGAAGAAATGTGATAAATGCCAATGGAACGGAGACATGCATTTAGCTCCTCCTAGCGAGCTTAAATCCCTCTCCTCTCCCTGGCCCTTCGCCTGGTGGGGACTAGACCTCCTCAGCCCGTTCATGGTCGGAACCAATCAGAACAAATATCTAATAGTAGAGGTCGACTACTTCACCAAGTGGATAGAAGTCGAAGCCTTGGCCAAGATCGCCGCCCAAAACGTCCTTCGCTTCTACAAAAGAAATATGCTGGCTCGTTTTGGCATCCCACAAGCGATGGTCACCGACAACGAGACCCAATTCACAGACCAAACGTTCCATGAATTCGTCACTAAACTTGGCATGACCCAACATTTTCCCCTGTCGAGCACCCCCAGACAAACGGCCAAGCCGAGGCCGCCAACAGGGTAATACTTAGAGCCCTCAAGCGAAGGTTAGACGAAACCAAGAAACAATGGGTCGAAGAGTTATACAGCATGCTCTGGGCGTACCGAATAACCACACACTCGTCTTCTGCGGAGTCTCCATTCCAACTAGCATACGGGACGAAGGCAGTTATCCCCATAGAAATCGAGGAACCTTCCAGGAGAACTGAGGCACCTCTCAAAAAGGAGATGAATGACATCTCCCTCAGGGGAGAACTAGGTCTGGTGGAAGAAATCAGAACGGGGCGGCCCTACGAGAGGCCTCGCTCAAACAAAATAAACATACGCTACTACGCCAAGGTCATACATCTAGAGTTCGAGGTCGGCAACCTTGTCTTTAAGAGAAATCGCAAAGAATCTCGTGAAGGCAAGCTCACAACAAACTGGGAAGGTCCTTATCACGTCTATGCGAAAACGGGGACCGGAGCATACTACTTAGAGGACTTACAAGGGGAACAACTCATTCGATCATGGAACACTAAAAAGCTAAAACAATACTATAGTTGAAAACACTGAGCAATCGGCAAGTCGGTTGATAAAGACAGACTCACCTAACCCGACCACGCGTGCACGCCTAGGCACAAGCGTAGCACCCAAAATATTCAGAAGGGGCGAGGCTCCGCTCAGTTGACAAGCGCGCCATCAGCCCGAGATGGATAACTTGACCGAGCTCCATAGTCTTTATGCCACGATGGTAGAACACCCGACTCGTGACGGGATGTTCACGCCGCCGAACCCGTGTCCCTTAAAACGAGACCTAAGTTTCGGCCCTCACCCGGTATTCACCCTGGTCGTTTGATCGGTTTCCCTGCACCGACGAACATACAAGCATGAAAATAACACAAGTTATGAAAGTCCTAATTGGGATAACTTGTCAACAAGCATACAAATAACACAAGTTAAATATTTAAAGCAAAACGACCAATGGCCGAAAAATAAATAAAGCGACCACTTGGGCCGAAATTGTGTGAATATTACATAAACGAGCAACAACCCGGGAAAATAACAAATATTACAAAATGGCATGCAGGCCGAAACAAATACACAATCACCCCTCCACTTCTCCTTCGACGATAGGCGACAATTGAGCAGGACCCCAACCGGTTGATCGATAATATCCCTCAGGTAGTCAGGAACCAGAATATGACCGTCAGCCACGTAGTAGTTGACCCCCATGCCCGAAGTGTTGAGCTCAACACCGGGATTCAACACATGCATCTCACTCACTACATTGTTGAAGCTCCCCTCATAAGTAGCCTGAGCATCGTCCACGGCTAGCTGGAAATGGGAAACTAATTCGGCCCGAGTCTTCAAGTCCTTGGTGTCCTCTGGCTCATCCTCAGTAGGCGCAATCTCGACAGTCAATGCCGCTACCTTCCCCTCAAGACTCTCCCCTAAAGCATAAGAGCGCTACACTCCTCAGATAACTTCCTCGATTATGCTTCAACCAGCTTTAGGGATTTATCTTTCTCGACCAAGGCCTTCTCGGTCGCCACCAGCTTGACCTGAAGATTCTTCATTTCTATCTCCTGGGATGAACTCCCCTCCGTGTACGCAACGACCATCTCCAAGATCCGCATCAAACCACCCGCATCTTGAGCCAGCTTCGCCCTCTTCTCCAGACGACTCGTTCCCTCGAGGAGGAGAGATTCAGACCGAGGGAGACAGAGAGTTGCGCCCTTGAAAAAACACTTCTCCATCCAGCAAGGAGGTGGATCGTGAGTCCCTTTCCCCGTCTCCCCGGTAAGGTCAGCGTTTCCCTCAGGTCAAGGTCTCTTCGCCTTCGAGGAAACAACAGCGGGAGACAAAGCAACTGTGGCTTGGGCCAAGGATGATCCACCTGACCTAGAAGCAGGAATTGGCCCCGCGCCAGTATGTGCATCCTTCTTAGCCTTTCTCGCCCGAGCAGCAAGTGTCTTGGCCAGATGTTCCTGGGAAGGATTCATGTTTTCTGCAAAACAAACAAAAAAGAGAAGAGTAAGTAAAACGGGGAGTCAAACAACCGACGACCATATACAGGAAAAGAAAATATATACCCAAATATCTAACGGGGTCCTCTATTTCGAGGAGCTCCCTGACGTTTATGAGACCCGGATCGAACATGGGCTCCTCGTTCCTATCCAGCACCGGCCTACCTACCCGACCGACTCGCTGGACTGAAGGGATTTGAGCTACAAACAAAGTCAGAGTGGCGAAGCTCTCCAAGTCCTTATCCCGGAGCTCCCCCTCTATCCAGACGTAGGAGCTCAATTCTCGCTCAAAGTACCCGCTGGTCCATTGAAACGGGAACTTGCAAATCAACATTGCAGTAGGCTCCCCTAGTTCGTTCATACGAGGAGTCTCATCCTTGTTAAGCGACAACACTGTCCTAAAAACGCCCAACATTGACTTTGTCGATGAGGGCTGCACATATATTTGTCCTTAAAATAACGGACAGATTCCAGATAGGCCTTGAATAACTTCCCGTTACCTTATTTGAGGGAGACCCATCCCCACTTTCCATCGGTCATACTCCTCTGGATGTGAAAACAATAGAAAAACAATGGGATCATGGCCCCTATCTTCAGATAGCCGCACACTATCTGGAACGCCCGCACAAACGCAATATCGTTGGGATGCAACTGAGAAGGTGCCACTTGCAGATGTCAGAAAACTGCTACCTCAAAGTCAGAGAAGGGAAGGCGGAGACCCGTCTCTCAAAAGACGATATCATACATCAGGATCCGTCTCCTATCATACCTCCAGCATATTCTGTTGGCCTTCCCCGGGATATACAATGACCATTCCCCCGGGGGGCCCTCCTCGCGAGTATACACATCAGTGAAAACTTCCTCCCCGTGCTCATAGAAATATGACTTCCACTCCCAGGGGTCTTTTGTGACCCATTCCCGAGGGTTCTCATCATCTCGAGGAGGAAATAAGATTTCATGAACCATAGGGGACGCCCCCGCATCGGGCTCCCCCATCTGCTGATCCGTCCGGTTCGGAATGTCCCCAGAGACTTTCAAGATGTTTGACGAGCTGCTGGTCTCGCTCGAAGAACTCCCGTAGAATTCTATAGACTCGCTCGAAATAACGACTTGAGCATCGTCAGCCATGGCACCTGAAAAGCAGAGGAAAATGATGAGCTCGATGTCAATGCCAGAACCACCTTTCCATCGCTAAACAAGCCAAAGGGCACTGGGAAATAAGGATCGTATCCCCGACCAAAACCCTCACTGAGGTACGCTAATAGGCATAAATTACAGGAAAAGCCCTAGACCCTCAATGAGGTACGCTAACGGGCATAAATTATAGGAAAATCCCTAGACCCTCACTGGGGAACTCTAACGGGTGCGGATTGCAGAAAAAATCCTAAGCCCTAAATAAGCCACGTACGACACAATACCAAATCCTCGAGGAGAGCCCACGACGGCTCCGACGGTCATACACCACGAAAACGACATCCACCACTGTGAGTTTCTAACAATCTCCTCCCTAACGGAACCCTAAATCCTAACCGCGTGCATCTTTAGAAAGCAAGAAGCGAAAATACAAAAGAGAACAACAATGGTAGATCAGAAACTTACCAGTAGAAGAAGAAGAGATGAAACTGGATAACAACGAGCGAAGGAACTAAGCAAACACTGGTGGTCGATTGTCGAGCTAATGCGAGCATGTGAAAGAAAAGGCAAAAAATACTAAACGCCATGTTCCTCTCGTATTTATAGCTGAAATAGCCCGCGCGTACAAAACACGCGCCTGGGGAACCCTAGGGTTTTCATAATGACACCCTAGCCCTAGGTCATCATTGCGCCGCTTCACTGGCACGCTTCCCAAAACATGCTACCTCTCAAAATTCAAAATTCCTAACGGCCAAATGCATCACCTCCCTGGTAGACTTGCCCGTAATCGAGCAAATATCAAAGCCATCACTCATGTGCCCAGAAGCAACAACTTGGGGGGCTACCGTTCTGGACTGGCCCGACAGATTGATTGAGCCCAGCCCCAAAGATCTCCACGGGTCGGGCCCAACCGACCATAACCCGGATCTCCCGCACGATTATCCCCTGTCGGGAAATGGAAACCATTTTCCCTTCCAAACCGCCACTGGCCCATGATGATCGACGAGCATCCTCTCTGCCTGCCTGACACCAACATCGTGCAGGCCACCAGGAATCGGCCAGAGTGAAGCCCGTAACTAGTCCCCTCCTCGGAATCAACAACTAGTTACAGGCACATCCTCTCGGTCTGACCAAGTCCTGGCAGTTACCTGATTTTCCGGATCCACATATCTAGGCGGGAAATCAGGAACCAATAGCCACGCGCCAGGGACATTATATAAACCCTCACACCTGTGAGGGCCAGGTATCTAATATTCATTACTCACTACCTGATATTTCTGCTTGTACCTCCCTATTGCCGCTCTTACTTGATCGTTGGAGTGCCTTGCAGGTACAACCCCCTTTTCTCCTCAGCATACAGCACGACTGAAGATCTTCCTCCGACCACTCTCCAGGTTCTGATCAACCGTCAGGATCATATTTCTTTCCAAAGTTATGACCCTTAAAGTCTGGTTCAATATATGCTAATCATGGTTTATCTTTTATTATTCACAAAAAATTTACTTCTAATTCTAGTTCATTATTTCATGATGTAAATAAAGCAGATATTATGGTTTTTTTTCTTCATGTCTGCTACACAATTATGTTTCAGTGTATATGGAATACTCAATTGCCTATTTATACCATTTTCATTGCACAAGTCAATGAACCCTTGGGATGTAAACTCTCTACCCTCTGTCAGTACATAAAATTTTTATGAGTATATCAGTTTCTTTCTCCACATGATTTTTAAAGATTCAAAAACTTTTAAAAGCTTCATATTTTTCTATTAAAAAATACACCATGTTTTACGACTATAGTAGTTTGTTGGTGTAATCCCTAGAGACCAATATTTTATTAGAACTTGGTACTTGTATCAAGTTATTTATTAATAGTTAAAAGGTGTTTTTTATTATATTTGGTTTTCCTAAATAATAGTCCCTAAATAGCTAGTTTATTTAATGAAACATTAAGTGTGACTTAATCATGGGATCCTATTAAACATAAAGATGTTATTTTAAAAGTGTCTGTAGTCCAGATTTATTATGAAATGGGATAACATTAAAACTTTGAGACTATTGTATGGATAGACTGATGATTACATTAAAGTATTAAGACTATTATGTGGATAGACGGTTATGTAAAGTGTCATAAGTTATTATCATCCTGATAGTGGTACATATCACCCTTCAACCTGAAACCTCTATGGACCCTAGATGTGGAGTCGAGTAATTTATTGTTGATTAAACATTGTCCATAAATGAATGACCATAAAGACAGATGATGGGTACTCCACAAATCATGTTGAGGGACATGGATGAACTAGATGGAATTTGTCCATCCATCATAATAGGATAAATATATAAGGATCCAATCTTGAACTGGACAAGGGTGACACGATATATGCCTTGTGTTCAACATAGACATGAGGGAAAAAGGGTAGTTGTACTTACGAACATTATCATATAAAGGTTTTGTCATACCACATGACATTTTCGTGACTTCAGTAGCAGTGATGTGTTTCTAGATACTGCTTATTGTTTATTATATTAAATATGTGATTTAATATAATTGTCAGCATCATGAGAATCTAAAAAGTCACACGCATAAGGACAAAATGATGAGAGATAAAATAAATAAGGAATACCATAAGGTACAATGTACTTAAGATAATTACGGAACATCATAAGGTACAATGCGCTTAAGTGAATTGTAGAAGACCATAAGGTACAGAGTACTTAAGTGGAATACAAAATACAATAAGGTATAATGCACTTAAGTGAAATATGGTACATCATAAAGTACGATACGTAACACCCTATTTGAATATTTAGTCATTATTTGTTGACTTTGGTTTATTTTGGCATAATTAAGGGTAGGTAGGCATGGTCAAGGGTATGTGAGAACTTAATTTTAATTAGAAAACTAGAATAAAACTTATCCTATGGTGTAATAATAATAATATTGATAAGTGATGGAATAAATTATAATTATTAATGAAAATATTATTAGATATATGGTATAGTTACCACTAATAATATTATTATTAATAATAATATAGTTATTATTATTATTATTATTATTATTATTATTATTATTATTATTATTATTATTATTATTATTCCATTATTATTATTTATTAATCAGAATAAAACAATTATTAGAAGAGTAGTAGGAAATTATTGTCACGTAGAAACAGAGAAGAGAAGAAAGAACTAGGGCAAGAGAGATTCCACCATCTTTGAAGGATCAAATCTTCAAACTAAGGTAAGGGGGTGAATGGGTTCTTTAAATGGTGATTATAATATGAGATGGTAGTGAGGGTTCCTTTCTATCTTCAGGTTTTGTGTAAAATTGATGTATAATTCTTCTTTTGATTGATTGATGTTGTTTCTATGTGATTCTATGTGGAATTGTGAATTCAATGATGCCAATGTTATGATTGTTGCTGTTAATTGTTGTTGTTGTGATGTTGTTCTATAAAAATCCCAAATCTAGAAAATATAATGTTAGGAAGATGATGAGCAATGAGGATTTAGATGTAGAAAACTGTTATAGGATGATAGATTAACGAAATTAGATGATGCCTATAAGTTATTATGTGTAGAAACACTGTTTTAGGTCTAATTTGGGAGGATGAAAGTGTGAAAAACAAACATAAGTCGTTCTGGTGTGATAGCAATTTTCTAGAACACGTGAGTTGGTCGTACGCGTATGAGGGGACGTCCCAGGGGTTGTACATGTATGATATGTGCCCTATCCCTAGAACCAGCACGACCATCTGCTGGTACGCATATGGTACGCGTACAGGGAAGTGCCATACGCGTATACATGGATACATACGCGTGTGGGAGTTTTCTGAGTGAGATGGTAGGTAAATCACCTCTAGTGGTATGCTTATGAGGTTGGCAGTTTGGACCCAACGCGTATGCGATGGGCGGGGGAAGAAGTCGTACATATATGGTACACGTATAGGCAGGCTGATGTGCATAAATTTTTGTTTTTGCAATTTCTTTCTCGCTTTTGCGTGCGATGTATTTTTCCTTGATCTGTAATGAATAGTGTGACTTGAGTAGATATAGGAAGGATAGTAAAAATGGATATTGGGTTAAAAATTTAGAACCATGTGTGGATTTGTATGTTGCATGATGATAATAATGTTGGTGTCCTTATTGGAAAATGAAGTGGGATTATGCCTTGTGGTTGCAGAGTTGTGGTGTTGCATGTTGATGATGCATGCATTCATTGGTGAGGGCCTATGCCCTGTTGTTGTACCCAAATTTTTGCCCCTAAGATTCCTCTATCATCTCATATCAACTCAATCATATCATGATCACAATTGGGTTTTGGTTCTTCCCCTCTATCTCTAGGTTTGCTCATGTGGAATCACCAAGAACCTTGATTCATGTTTTGTATTGATTAACTTTTAACTAATAAATACAATGAATGTTTGCTCTAATTGATGATATTATAGGTAAGGGCACAACACATTTCATCAATTTGATTTATAGGTTCATGATTTTATTTTCATGCCTTCTTCAACAAATATTCATTGAGAGTCAAGCTTCATCATTGGAGATAATTTGAATTAATATCATGAAAAGGTATACTATGAATTATCATGCCTCAATTTGTCAAAGAAAATCAAAAGATGCAAGAGTTGATTGAAGAAGTTTGACCTAATTGGACAAGTTCTTGATTTCTTGGTCACAAGTGCATGACTCTCTCATTTCTTAATATTTGAAGGTGGATTTTGTTGCTATGAATTCTTATTATCATCCACAACAACTTCTATTAACATGGAAAAAGTTATTATGCAAGAAAGTTGGTCAAAATTGAAAGAGGTTTCCAAGTCATTTTGGTGCTCTAGGAGATAGGGTTTTGAACTTCTAAGGGCTATATCTTGCTCATCTTTTGGTATTTTTGAGTGATTCCAAATACATGTTTCTCTTTAAAGAGTTATCAACCAATCACTTAAAAATTTTCAAGAAAGTTTATGTGGAAGATGCCTAATGATGAAGAAAGATTACAAGTCCCCTAGATAGGCCATCAATTTCCCTTATGTAACTTCAAAAAGTCATAACTTGATCAATTTTTATCTCCTTGAGCCTATTATTTTTCCACAATCATATTAAGGATGTTAACTTCAACTCTTCTTTCATGATCAAAGCTTGAAAATGGATGGAAGATGCCCTAGGAATGCAAAAGGTTATAGGTCATTTCATGGATTTACCAACTTCACAGAGTCATAACTTTCTCAATTCTTGGTCTTTTTAAGTGGTTCAAATCTCAAAATGTCATCTAAGAGATCTACTTCATGCCATCTTTTTGGTCAAAATAAAATTTTAGGTGGAAGGCCATGTTTTGATGCAAAACATTATAGGTCAATTTTGAAGAAAAACTTAGAATTTTTCTAAGTACAAAAAGTCAGTATCTTTTTCTCAACTTTGACTCATCACAACTCCTAGCTCAAGTATCCATTTGATCCCATTATTTTCACATTGTAAAATTTGTGACCTTATCTTTCAATTTCTTCAAGAATCATGCCCTAAGACTCCTTGATTTGTGAATACCATCGGTTCAAAGTTGGTACTTTGAAATTGACTTTTTCCTCCAAGTCAGAATTTGAAATGCATAATTAAGCTTCTAACCACTAAATTTATGCGTGTTTTTACTTCTAATCATGTTTAATAATCTTTCAGAAGTGATTAGAACCTTAAAGCGCAAGTTTTGGTTGAGTTTTAAGCAAAATACGAGTCACACTTTTCATGCTTGCAACTTCACACGATTGTAAAAGCAAGCTTCTCAAATGCACTTTTTGTTTTGATGAAGACAAACCATGATTGACAAAGAAGGCAAAGATTTTTGACTCAGATAAAAGCATTTGTGAATAACGTCTTCAGTTCAAGCAGTTAGCAAAATTTCAAGGTATAATGATAATACTTACTGTGAACTTAAGACAAAGATGCTCAATGGTCAAAAGAAATATTTTATATTGTCCAAACCTTTACTCATGTTTTTTCTAAGCTAAAAAACATTTTTTACTTGATTGAAATCGATTTCATGCTTCAATTTTTAAAATATTTTTCTACTGTTTCTAAGTGTAATCGATTTGCATGTTTATGCAATCGATTGCACTCAATCAATTTTTGCTATTGACTTCACATGCAATCGATTTACAATCTTGTGCAATTGATTGCACATTCAAAACATTTGAAATTCTAGCTGTTGAAACCCCGTGCAATCGATTTACACAAAGGGTGCAATCGATTGCATGTTGCACGATTTTGAAAAATAGCAGCTTTGCACATGCCTGTTCATAACACCATTTCATGGAAACCTTTCACTCAATCTTGGCAATTGTTCATGATACATCTCCAGAATTTTATGTTGTTTCAAAAAGGTTCTATGAACATATTGTTGTACCCCAAAATTTGCCCTCCCATATTCTTCAAAATTTGCCAAGTCAAAGCTTCAAAATCTCCCCAAGGGTTGCACAGTTCAAGGGCCTCCTAACAATCAAAAACTAGGGTTCTGGTTCTGACAAAGAAAATGAAGTTTCCAAGGATCCAATCAAGTCCCATATGCCTATAAACATGGTCAAGCATCCTCATACCAAGTTTCAAGACTTACAGCACAAGATTGCACAGTCAAAAACCCTAATTGCACTACAGTCAACTGTAGGGGCAAAATGGTCATTTGACAGTCAAAAGTTCAAATTTTTGGTCAACCTCTCATTTTGAAGCCACAAACATCATTTGGTCAATTCTTGATCATGATTCTCAAAGCTTGGCTCAAAAAGTCTCAAGATGCAAAAGTTTCCATATTTGGATAGTTGAAAAAGTCAACTGTAACTTGACCAAGGCATAACTTCCACATGGATTATCAAAAAAATTCCATCCAAACCTCATTTTGAAGAGAAAGACATTTCCTACAACTCCTCTTCACACTTCAAGTCCAAGAAATGCTCTCACAAAAAGTTATCAATTTCAACATTATAGGTCATTTTCAAAAGTCAACAAAAAGGGACTTTAAGTCAAAGACCATAACTTGAGATTGGTAAATCAAAATGACATGGGACCAAAGGCATTGGTTAGAAGACTTCAAGAACTTTCCAAAATGTCCAAGAACATGATCAAAGCTTAAAAATTGATCAAGTTATGCCTTGTGGAAGTTGGGAAATGTTTGGATATTTTGAAAAGTCAACTTTGCTTCAAATGTCTTAAAAATGCTAATGGGCCTCTTTTTCTTCCAAGAATAATTATCCAAGGCATGTGCACGACCATTTGGCCCAAAGGGAAGTTTTTCATCATTTTTATTTATTTATTTGAATTTTTAAATGCTAATAATTCATTTAATTAAAATAAATATGTGGAAAATACTAAACCTAAGTTTTTAAATCTTTTTATGCATGGAATACACTCAATATTTCGTGCATGATCAGATTTGGAAAGAATCATGGTGATTGGACATGATTTGAATCAAATTAGCTTGAAAAAGATTGAAAAAATTATGGCATGGAAATCAAATATTTTCTCATCAATTCATTGATTCTTTGGACCAAAATTTGAACCCTAATCATTCACACATATATACTCATGCAAACCCTACTCCTCAGAACCTCCCAGCTGCGCAAGAACATCATCACCACTTTTTGCATTTTTTGTGAAAAACTCAAATACTGAAAACCATCTTCCAGTGCGATTCAAAGCCAAATAATTATTCTATCGTGTTCCTGAAGCTTCAAGGAAGGAGTTTGAATCAAAACCATAAGCTCTAACACCAAGAAACGTGAGAACAATCGTGTCCTGTACAGAATTTTTTTCACATTCTTGCATCATGATTCATGCGTTTTCTATAGTTTTTAATATTTGATTTGTGTTATTTGACTCATTACGAAGCTAACCACATGATTTAATTGAGTTTTTAAGCATTGTGCGTGATTTCACCATGGATGCATGCTAGGGTTACCAAGCTGTGGAATTGGGCGTTTTTGAATCTTGTAAAATTAGGACACTTTAATACCATGGATGAAATCAGGGAGCTTGGACGAATACAACACACCCCTCGCGCCTAATTTATGTGATACCATAGCCTAATCGCTATTTTGAAAAACGGCATATTTTGGGGGGGTTTAAAACCCCCGCTAACCTTTGTTATGTTTCAGGAAAAAGAAAAACGAGGAAGAAGACGCTGATGTGTAAGGCAATGATTGAGTCATTTGAATTTTCGCGCTAAAGTCCCACTAACGCTTATTTTACCTTATGTTAATTGTTACCCATTATACATACAAAGTGCATCAGCAGCGCAACTGGCAAGGAACGCGTTGGTAACCCCTGGGACCTGGGTTCGAATCCCAGGTCCCCCATCCCTTTCCATATTATTTTTCTACTCACGCTTCTGTGCAGTTTCATTACAAGGGTGCATCATACATCCACAGTCTCAAGCGTGCCACGCACATATCAAGATCAATCAAAAGCCTATGATCTGAAGAACATAATGGACATGAGTCAACGCATATGCATGCTACCCTGGGAAGTCAACCAGGCCAAAGGTCAATGGGCCAAAGATGCTGGACTTTACCTCCAATATTGGGGACAGAACCCCCCTTGGTATTGTATTTCTTTATATTTTCTTTGTTTTATTTTTATTATTTGTTTTAACTCCCTTATTTTCTTTTAATTCCATAAAAATTAATTTCACATAAAAATAACAATAAAAATCAGAAAGTCATAAAAATCAAAATATATTTATTTAATTAGTATTTTTGTAAATAAATCTCACTAATTAATTAGATTTAAATTTAGGGTTAATTTTAATATCTTTCCTTAATAAATTAAAAAACTTGTAGAATTAGGTTTAAATTACTTTAATTATACTTTTTCTTTTCTTTTCACTAATAATTAATTATTTATTTTTATAAATCAAATTTCCATTAATTAATTAATCTAATTTTAGGTTTAAATTTTAACATGTTTTTCTTAATAAATAAAAGTTGTAGAATTAGGGTTAATTAGTTAATTTCATTTAATTCACATAAAAAACCATAAATCCAAAAAAATCTCAAAATAATTTCTTTTTTCATCTTAATTTAATTAATTTAATAATTTAATTTAATTTCATTAAAAAGGGTCCAATGCCTTCGCTTCCAATTTTAATTCCAATTCGCGCATTTTATTTTACTTCTTATAATATTAATGTAATTCTCCCAAAGCCTTGTAAACTCGGACATTTAATTTCTCGCACTTTCCTTTATTTCTTTATTTTATGTCAAATCGGGTCCTGGATTTAATTTGGCGATGTGGACCCGCGCCTTTGTAATAGTTTAGAACTTTTAATTTCCGCATCTTTTTTAACTGTTAATAATAGCATGCAAGAATGAATGATTAAATAAAAACAAACGCGTAGATCACCATGACATGAACAAGACATAAATGTAAATGAACATGACACACAAATCACACACCACCCCTAGGGTACGCCTCACTGTTGCCTTGCCTCGAAAGGTGATCGTCGAGTAGAGGATGTCTTAGTAAGTCCTCATGATCCGGGAACCTGGCATGAGGGTAGCTTCTAAGGTATCTTCCTATTGCTCTGGTGATCCTCATGTCCCGAACCTTCGAATTGACCCGAACACCTCCAACGGTGGTGCTACCTACCTCTCAATGGTGGGATGGCACTACTTTAAAGGACATTTACACAGACGAATTCCTTAGGGTAGGTAGACGACTCTAGATACTTGCTCTAAATTTCAAAACAAATTCAAAAATACTTTTCACACCAACACCTTTTCAAAAAGCTTTCGAAAGCAACTTTTCAAACACTCTTGAGGACCGATACAAGAGTCGAACTGGAATTTTCAAAGAAACTTTTTAAACCCACAGTTGAAAAGCAAACAAAACATTTTGAAAACACAAGTGAGCAAGTATCTAAGAGCCCATGGATAACCATGGATAGAAAGGGTGCTAACACCTTCCCTTTCTATAACCTACCTCCCGAACCGAGAGCAATCTCTATAAGGAATTTTTCTGTGCTTTTGTCCTTTCCATTTGGAGAAAATAAAAGACGGTGGCGACTCTTGCTTCCGCGATATTTCGCAAACCAGCGTTAAACAGTCAGTTCCAGATCCACCGATCACACATATAAATACTCATTTTCAAAATTAGTTCAACACCTCTTCCAATAATATTTTCTGAATTTTAAAAAAAAATAAACTCAAGCTGTTATACATTTTCATACACAAGTTTTCTGCATACTTTCACATATTGTTAACCAGAAAACCTTGAGCATTATATATCTCGAGTCATTGTATACTATTATCATTGGAAGATAATATCAATTCATTGATTAAATCACTCAAAGTGATCATTGCTACTCAAACTCACTCAAATCAAATACTGTTATATACTTGCTTATTTTTCAGGATTGTTGGAAATAAGTTTAAGTGGTTTTATAAATCTTGTTTTTCCAGGATTGTTGGATACAAGTGAAGTCACTTTGAGAGGATTGTTCTCATTGTTGACATAGTGAAAATCCAAGAGGACTGTTCTTGGTTTTGGGTAGTTCTTGTTTAAGTTTTCCACAATAAGGATATATCTTTCATGTTGAAAGGGGACTGGAGTACTATCGGACTGTGAGGGGAACCAGGATATGTCGCTTGTGTCTCTTTATTTTTCTGCACTTTACTCTTTCATAAACTCACCATAATCCAGAAAAATAATATCCATCATCACTAAAACCAGAATTTTTTTAAGTACCTAATTCACCCCCCCCCCCTTCTTAGGAGCACTTCGTACTTACAATTGGCATCAGAGCAGGTTATAGGTAACATGTTCCTAAAAGATCTAGAATGGCTTTCGTAAATCAAAATCTCGTTTTCAGAGATGGTGGTAGTAACAACAAGCCTCCTCTATTTTATGGTGAATATTTTGACTTCTGGAAAATACGCATGAAGACACATCTAGAAGCACAAGGAGAAGAAATGTGGGGTTGTGTCGAGAGTGTTCCTTTTATCCCCATAATGGCAATAAATGGTGTTGGCTCATCAAAGCCTAAGACTGCATGGGACGAAGATGATAAGAAGAAGGTTCTCTATGATAAGAAGGCAATAAATCTTCTTCAAGGTACACTTAGCATGGATGAATTCTTCCGTGTCTCGGTATGCAAAGCAGCGAAAGAAATATAGGATACTTTAGTACAAACTCATGAAGGAACTGTTGAAGTTAAATGATCAAGACTAAATACCTTGAGTCAAGAGTACGAATTATTTCGAATGCAGCCCGGAGAAACCATCTTTGACCTACAAAAGAGATTCGTGCACTTGAAAAATCATCTAAGTGCTCTTGGTAAGACTTTGACAAATGATGAACTAAATCTGAAAGTACTCAGGTCCTTGACTAGGGAATGGCAACCAAAGGTAACAGCAATTTCAGAAAAGAAAATCCTCTCCTCAATGACTTCCGCAACGTTGTTTGGGAAACTTCAATAATATGAAACGGAACTCAGAAGACTTAAAAAACATGAAAATCAAGAGAATAAATCCAAGAATATTGCTTTAAAGATAGATTCCAAGGAAGTTGAAAAGGAAGACAATCTGGAAGAAGATGAAAATTCCATGCTTCTAGTTAAAAGGCTTGGTAAGTTCTTTGGTAGAAACGATAAACCCTTTTCTAATTCAAAAGGAAAGAAACAATTCAAGAAAAAGGAAGCTTCCACATAAAAACAAGAAGTCACATGTTATGAATGTGGTAAGCAAGGTCATATCAAGCCGGATTATCTGAAACTCTCCAAGAAAGGTGGCTACAAAAGCAAAAAGGGATTCAAGAACAAAAAGGCCTATGTTGCATGGGAGGATAATGAAATAAGTTCCTCATCTGATTCCAATAGTGATGAAACTGAAAATCTAGCATTGATGGCCTCACACCATTCCGATGATGAAGACAATAAGGTTAGTAATGAATTTTCTCTTTTTGATAGTGATGCACAAGGTGCTATGGATGAACTATTAAATGAATGCAAAATTCTGTATAAAACTATTTCATCTCAAAAGAAACAAATTTCATCTTTAGAAGAAAAATGTGAATCTATGGAAAAAGATTTCAAAGAAGAAAAACAAAAATTAAGTGATGAACAAAAATAGAATTTTGTATGCAAAAATTGTGAATCACTCTGTTTCCAAATTGTCCAATTAAAAAGAGTCATTGAAAGATATGAAAAAGGCCAAATTGTATTGGAAGTTGTTCTTAGCCAACAAAGATACTCCAATGATAAAAGTGAACTTGGATATTCAAAGTTTTCAAAACCAAGTTCTAATAAAAACTATCTTTGTTAAGGCTAGTGATCAATCATCCAAAGAGAAAGTGAACAAACCTAAAATAGTTCATCACTATCCTAAAAAGAAAACATTTCCTAAGAAGAAATCTTATCCTTCTAGATATAGAAGTAACTTTGAACCTACTTGTTTTTATTATGGTATTAAAGGCCATACACCTAATGCTTTCTATGTTAGAAACTTTAGTGTGGCAACTGGGCATTATGTGTGGGTAAAGAAAGGCACTAATTATGAAGGACTCAATGCAACTTGGGTACCTAAAAAAGCCTAATTTGTTTTACAGGTATGCTTGAAGACCACATGCAATCTTTGATATCTTGATAGTGGTTGTTCAAAGCATATGACGGGAGACATAAACCAATTTTCAAATCTAGCTCTAAAGGCCAAGGATTTTGTCACTTATGGAGACAATAATAAGGGAAGAATTATTGGCAAAGGCAAAGTTGGTGCTCCACCTTTCATATCCATTGAAGATGTTCTTTATGTTGAAGGACTAAAGCACAATCTTCTTAGTATTAGCCAACTTTGTGACCAAGGCTTCAAGATCAAGTTCACCAAGGATGAATGCTTGATAGAAGACGAAGTCACACATGAGGTTATACTTAAAGGTAAAAGAATCAATAATATATTAATTATTTCCCTTGATGATCCATCTTTGAAGGTAAAATGTCTCATGGCGAACAACAATGATTCATGGCTGTGGCATAAAAGAATTGCTCATATTCACATGGAACACTTGAATAAACTAATCAAGCATGATCTTGTCATTGGGTTGCCTAAGAGAAATTTCGTCAAAGATAGACTTTGTGATGCTTGTCAAAAATGGAAACAAACAAAATCAACTTTAAAATCTAAGAATGTGATGTCTACTACAAGGCCACTACAATTGTTACATATGGACTTATTTGGTCCATCAAGAACAAGATGTTTCGGAGGTAATGTATATGCTTTAGTTATTATTGATGATTTCTCTAGATATACTTGGACATTCTTTTTAGTGTAGAAAAACGATGCATTCACGGCATTCAAGGAGTATGCTAAACAAATTCAAAATGAGAAGTCTCTAACAATTGCCTCCATAAGAAGTGATCATGGCGGAGAATTTCAAAATGCTCTATTTGAAGAATTCTGTGGAGAACATGGAATATCTCACAACTTCTCGGCACCAAAGACTCCCCAACAAAATGGAGTGGTGGAAAGAAAGAATAGGTCTCTTGTAGTACTTGCAAGAATGATGCTTAGCGATTCAAATCTTCCAAAATACTTTTGGGCGGATGCGGTGAGCACGACATGTTTTGTTAGCAATAGATTTAACATAAGACCGATCTTGAAGAAAACTCCATATGAACTCTTCAAAGGGAGAAAACCAAACATTGCTTTCTTTCACATTTTCGGATGCAAATGCTTTGTCTTAAACAACGACAAAGATAACCTTGGTAAGTTTGATGAAAAATCCGATGAAGGTATTTTTCTTGGCTACTCTCTTTCTAGTAAGGCATATAGAATATATAACAAAATAACTTTAACAATTGAAGAATCAATGCATGTATATTTTGATGAAACTAATCCCTTCAAGGAGGATAATATTGTTTGTGATGATGATGATGAAATACTAGAAGGACCTCAAGAAAATACTTCCAAAGATCAACCAATTGAACACGAAGAATCATCCCAACAAGAATTAAATCTCAATGATCTACCAAAAGAATAGAGAACTCATACAAATCATCCTATCAATAAAGTAATTGGTGATATAAGTCAAGGTGTGACAACAAGACTAAATCTCAAGGATGCTTGCCTAAACATGGTGTTTGTATCTCAAATTAAACCTTCCAAAGTTGATGAAGCCTTAGGCGATGACCAGTGGATTATCGCTATGAAAGAAGAATTAGATCAATTTGAAAGGAATCAAGTTTAGGAAAATGTCCCTAGGCCAAGCAACAAACACATTATTGGAACAAGATGGGTGTTTAAAAATAAACTTGATGAAAATGGAATAATTGTTCGGAACAAAGCAAGGTTGGTAGCACAAGGCTACAATCAAGAAGAAGGAATAGATTTTGAAGAAACTTTCGCTCCAGTTGCAAGGTTAGAAGCTATTCGTTTCTTACTTGCCTATGCTTGGTCATTAAATTTTAGCTTTTCCAAATGGATGTCAAAAGCGCATTCTTGAATGGATATATCAATGAAGAAGTCTATGTTAAGCAATCCCCGTGGTTCGAAGATTTCAAGAATCCATCCCATGTATTTAAATTAAGAAAAGCTCTCTATGGGTTGAAACAAGCACCAAGGGCATGGTATGATTGGTTAAGCAACTTCTTATGCGAAAAAGGTTTTGAAAAGGGTAAAGTTGACAAGACTTTGTTTATCAAGAAAATCAAAGATGACACTTTTCTAGCTCAAGTCTATGTTGACAATATCATTTTAGGATCTTCAAACCAAGAAATGTGTGAAGAATTTTCAACAATGATGCAAGGAGAATTTGAGATGTCCATGATGGGTAAAATGAATTATTTTCTTGGACTTCAAATCAAACAATTAAAAGATGGCATCTTCATCAACCAATCCGAGTATTGCAAGGAACTCTTGAAAATATTTGACATGGATACCTGTAAGTCAATGTCTACACCAATGGGTTCCGGTACATATGTTGATCAAGATGAATCAGGTGTTTCTACTGACATTACAAAGTATCGAGGTATGATTGGCTCCTTATTATATTTGACGGCAAGCCGTCCTGACATAATGTTTAGTGTTTGTCTATGTACTCACTTTCAAGCAAATCCAAAGGAATCTCATCTCACGGTGGTGAAAAGGATCATGAAGTATCTCAAAGGGACAACAAATGTCGGATTATGGTATCTGTGATACGGTGGGAGAACTGACTATGGTTTTGCGTTTGTTTTCGCAAATGTTTCGGTTGAGCAAGAGTCGCCACCGACTTTTTATTTTATCCTAAGGAAAGGTTAAAAAGCACAGCAAAAACCTTTGAGATGTTTTCTTGGGTTCGGGGAGTAGATTATAGAAAGGGAAGGTATTAGCACCCTTTCTATCCATGGTTATCCATGGGCTCTTAGTTACTTGCTTAGATCAACTTGCCTTAATTTTCAATTGTTTGAAATGGTGCTCTTGTGTGTGTGGGTTTGAAAATGTTTTGAAAAGAGGCCAATGTGGTGGCAACCTTTGTAATGATCCATGTTGGGATGTATACAAAGGTGTATGTCTTTTGAAAAGGTTTTCAATGTTTTTGAAAGTTGTTTTGAAAGTGTAGTGATGTGTGGTTTTTTTTAAAAAATAGGCAAGTGTTTTGTTTTGCAAGTTTGATTCAAGTAACTAAGAGTTTGTCTACTCCTAAATTTCTCAAAGATTTCTCCTATGTTTTTAACCCTTTTAACAATTTTGTTCCACCATTGCATTTGGTGGACAATCTTGTGTTAGGATGTGAAAGGGACGGGCACGGGTCATCGTTAGACCATAATTGCAATGGTGCCAAGTATCTTTGGGCAATCTTTCCTTGAAAGGGACTTAATCATTTTTTAAGCAACTTTCGAAATCGTCATAAGTTATGTTGGGGAGCTTTGATGAACTCCGCTGGGGATAACAATGATAAACACCGCTGGGGATACCAAAGATAAACTCCTCTGGGGATGACAATAAATAAACTCCGCTGGGGATTGTGTTGATAAGTTATGTTGGGGAGCTTTGATGAACTCCGCTGGGGATTGAAAGAATTTCGCCGAGGACGATCTTCCATGGTAATTAGCTGAGGATAACCCAGTTATAAGCCCTTATGAGGAATAACTTTTGAATAAAGCTCGGGAGAGACGTCCGTACCCTGCAGGGGATAAGCTTCCAGAATCTACTGGGGATAAGCTTCAAGACCTGCTGGGGATAAGAATTCCACTTTCCTGGGGAAACCTTCAGACTGTACTGGAAAATGATTCCACTGGAGTGTCCGTGTTCCGCCGGGGAACAATCTTAGATCAAGACTACCGGGGATGCTTGCTGATGAATGCCTATACTCCGCTGGGGAATGTTGCTATCTTGTCTTACTCTGTGGGGAGTTGAGATAACTTGATCACATACTTCAGTTAAATCTACCTTGGTACCTTGGCGGACAGAGCAACTAGACTGCCTGGACAACTCTACATTGCCCCTATTTCTGATGTCACCTGTAATTAGTCTTTTGTTTCATATGCAAGTACTTGTGAATTAGCAATTTAATGTCAAATGCATATATAAAAAATGAACATTGGACGTTCTTCGCAAGACAAAACAGAAAAGGCAAAAACAATTGGCAATTTGTTTGAAAAAGTGAATTTGTATTGATTTTGAAGCTTGCCTGAAAATAGGCGTTTTTTGTACAAGAGGCCGACGTCCTAGTAAGAGAACGCCGCCGAATAACATAGAGTTTATACAATTTTGAAAAGGAAACAAAACAGCTATGTGCACAATATTCCCACTGGGTTCCAACTCTGCTATCGCCTTTATGTCTTCAAGCGTCTCATCACTTTGCTGCTTAGTTGAAGATGAAGCTGATTGATCGATGCTGAAGTCTGAGCCAGATAGTTGATGCCGAATTCTGGATGCAAGGTGACCCAATGAGACATAGTGTTACGCTTTATCCCTAACTTTTGCCTGGACCGCCCTTTCGGGTTTTCGGTCCACCGGGATACCCATTTTTGCCCAAGCCGCCTTTTCAGGTTTTCGACTTGCCGGGTGTACAGATTTTTTTCATTTCATCCCTTATTTTTGCCCGAACCCTTTTGGTTCGCCGGGAAGCCCTTATTTTTTCCTAGGTATGTCAACCAAGCGGGTCCTTTATTCATGCGTAGTATCTTTTCACTATGTCTGCATTGGCGGGGTGAGGAAGGTCGTCACCATCCATGGTGGTCAGAATCATGGCTCCTCCTGAGAACACATGTTTAACCACAAATGGCCCTTCGTACGTAGGGGTCCATTTGCCCCTGGGATCACTTTGAGGAAGGATGATGCGTTTGATTACCAGGTCCCCAACTTGATACTCTTGCAGCCTGACTTTCTTGTTAAATTCCCTGGTCATCCGTTTTTGATACATCTGACCATGACAGATAGCAGTGAGTCTCTTTTTGTCAATTAGGTTTAATTGATCAAGTCGAGTCTGGATCCAGTCATCTTCACTCAAATCTGCATCCTTCATTATCCGGAGAGAGGGTATCTGGACTTCGATTGGCAAGACTGCTTCCATGCCATAGACCAAGGAAAAAGGAGTTGCCCCGGTTGACGTCCTTGCTGAGGTACGGTACCCGTGAAGAGCAAATGGTAACATTTCGTACTAATCTTTGTAGGTCACTGTCATCTTCTGCACAATCTTCTTGATATTCTTATTAGCTACTTTTACAGCCCCATTCATCTTCGGCCGGTAAGGAGAAGAGTTATGGTGCTGTATCTTAAATTGCTCACAGAGCTCAGTGATCATCTTGTTGTTAAGATTGGTACCATTATCCGTAATGATTCTTTCCGGGACGCCGTATCGACAGATCAGGTTATGCCGAATGAAACGTGCAACGACACTCTTGGTTACCGTGGCGTAGGAAGCTGCCTCAACCCACTTCGCGAAGTAATCAATTGCTACCAAGATGAAGCGATGCCCATTAGATGCAGTCGGTCGGATCTCGCCGATCATATCAATCCCCCACATTGAAAAAGGCCAAGGTGCCGTTAGGACGTTCAGAGGAACCGAAGGGATGTGCACCTTATCAGCATAGATCTGGCATTTATGACAAGTTCGGGAATGTTGGTAACAGTCGGCTTCCATCGTGGACCAGAAATATCCTGCCCTAAGGATTTTCTTTGCCATGGTGTGTCCACTGGAATGTGTTCCGAATGTACCTTCATGTAGTTCTACCATGATCTTCTCTGCTTCAGCTTTATCCACACAGCGCAGTAAAGTTGAATCATGGTTTCGTTTGTAGAGAATGTCGTTGCTGAGGAAGAATTTTGCCGCAAACCTTCTCATGAACTTCTTGTCGTTGACAGATGCACCTTCAGGGTATTCCTGAGCTTCCAAGTATCTCTTCACCTCATGATACCAGGGTTTTTCAGTCACCTTTTCGGCCTCAAGATCGCAGCAGTATGCAGGTTCGTCCAACTTCCAGATAATGATCCGGGGAGCCTCATTGTCCCATTTGACTTTGAACATTGAAGACATCGTAGCTAGTGTGTCCGCTAACTGATTCTCTTCTCTTGGGAAGTGTTCAAAAGTTATCTCTCCAAAGTGGGGAAGCAAAGTCAACACATACTCCTTGTAAGGAATAAGATTTGGGTGTTTCGTATCCCACTCGCCTTTGATCTGATTGATCACGAGAGCGGAATCTCCGAAGACACTCAGAAACTTGATCCTTAAGTCGATTGCAGCTTGAAGACCCATGATACATGCCTCATATTCTGCCATGTTGTTGGTGCAGTTGAAACACAGTCGGGCGGTGAGCGGAGTATGAGTACCTTTGAGGGATATGATCACAACGCCGATACCATTACCCAAAGCGTTGGAGGCTCTGTCAAAATGAATAGACCATCGGGATCCTTCCTCAGGTCCTTCATCCGGTCCAGGTACTTCACAATTAGTTACTACCATGATATCTTCGTCCGGAAATTCAAAGTTCAATGATTGGTAATCGTCCACAGGTTGGTGTGCCAAATAGTCTGCCAATACACTTCCCTTGATTGCCTTTTGAGATGTGTACTGGATATCATATTCTGTCAAGATCATTTTCCATCTTGCTATTCTCCTAGACAGAGCAGACTTTTCGAATATGTACTTGATGGGATCCATCTTTGAAATTAACAAAGTAGTGTGAGTCAACATATACTGTCTCAGCCGGCGAGCAGCCCATACCAGAGCGCAACAAGTTTTTTCGAGAAGTGAGTACCGAGACTCACAGTCGGTAAACTTTTTGCTCAGGTAATAAATAGCGTGCTCTTTTCGGCCAGACTCGTCATGCTGCCCCAGCACACACCCCATTGAGTTGTCAAGCACTGTCAAGTATAGTATTAGAGGTCTACCTTCTACTGGTGGCATAAGAATGGGTGGTTCTTGGAGATACTCCTTTATCTTTTCGAAAGCGGCCTGACATTCATCGTTCCAACGTACTACTTGATCTTTCTTCAGTAATTTGAAGATTGGCTCACAGGTAGCAGTTAGATGTGAGATGAATCGGGCAATGTAATTCAGTCGTCCCAGAAAGCCTCTGACTTCTTTCTCTGTCTTGGGAGCCGACATCTCTTGTATGGCTTTCACCTTGGCAGGGTCCACCTGAATACCTTTATCGCTTACAATGAAACCTAGCAATTTTCCAGACCTCACCCCAAAGGTGCATTTGTTGGGATTCAACCTCAGCTTGTATAACTTCAATCGGTCGAACAGCTTCCACAGATGGTCAAGGTGTTCCTCCTCAGTTTGAGACCTTGCAATCATGTCATCGACGTATACTTCAATATCATGGTGGATCATGTCATGAAATAAAGCAACAATGGCACGTTGGTAGGTTTCCCCAGCATTTTTCAACCTGAATGGCATGACCTTGTAGCAGAAGGTGCCCCACTGAGTCACAAAGGTAGTCTTTTCCATATCTTCCGGAGCCATCTTGATCTGATTATACCCTGAAAAACCATCCATGAAGGAGAACACCTTGTGTTGAGCAGTATTGTCAACAAGAACGTCGATGTGAGGCAGAGGGAAATCATCTTTGGGGCTTGCCCTGTTCAAATCCCTGTAATCGACACACATCCTGACCTTACCGTCCTTCTTCGGCACTGGCACTACGTTGGCAACCCACTGAGGGTAAGAAGTTACTGCTAGAAACCCGGCATCGAATTGCTTCATAACCTCAGCTTTGATTTTTTCGGACATCTCTGGACGCATACGGCGGACCTTTTGCTTTACCAGAGGGCAGTCTTCCTTGGTAGGTACGTGATGAACCACAATGTCGGCATCCAACCCATGCATGTCTTCGTAAGACCAAGCAAAGATCTCCAGGTAATCATGCAGCATCTGGATCAATCGTTGCTTCACGCTGAGCTCTAGATTGGCACCAATCTTGACTTCTTTTCTATCTGTCTCAGTACCCAAGTTCACTGTTTCCACGGGCTCTTCATGCGGCTGAATGGCCCTCTCTTCCTGGAGTAGCAGTCTTGCGAGTTCACCAGGCACTTCGCAATCATCTTCACCTTCGTCTTCGGCCAAGTTGATCGGATTCTCGAAGTCATAACTGGTGGTAGCATAGCCGTTACCAGTGAGATCCAGAGTGGATTGAAACCTGTATAAGTGAGTGTGTGTAAATATAGCTGTTTTGCAATATATAACACAGAAAGAAAAAGAGCACAAGATTTGAAATGCAACAAACATCCAATGTTTTGATTAATGATATATGGAAATGTCATACAAAAATCCCTCACAAATGGAGCTACGGTGCCCCGGGTAGAACACCGAGCCAATAAAAGTTTCAACATATTGTTTGTTACACATTGAAAATAAAAGAGTTAATTAGTGCGTGACAAATGTAATAGGTGTAAAATCCTTTGTCGTCCAGTTGCTTGGCCCGTTGTTGGTGGTTGGATAGATCCAACTGTCAAATTCTGCTTCATATACGTCCTCCTCGATAGCATTCACCCTTGGGTTGGTGATAAACACCGGAGCCTTTCTGATCCTTTCTTTGCGCACAACCCTCTGAGCCTCTGCAGTGAAGCCCAGCCCAAACTTGTCGGTCTTTTGAGTGAAGTCAGGAAGCTGACCCTAGTTTGCACATTTGCCTTTCTCAATCACTGCCCGAGCATCCTTCAGGGAAGCCATCTTCAAGGGAAAGTCTTCTTCAACCACTGTTTCAGCTGATGCCAACGTTGGAGGTACCTCTTCAAAATGCTGAAAGGGGGTTTCAATAAACTCCCCGTCCATCTCGATATACCGGAATGAATTCAAGTGACTTACCATGTATTCCTCCTCACCCTGCACAGTAACAATCTTCCCTTTGACATGGTATTTGAGCTTTTGGTGTAAAGTGGATGTTACTGCCCCAGCCTTGTGAATCCAGGGTCGACCCAACAAGCAGGAATAAGATGGACGAATATCCATTACATAGAACGTTGAGTCGAAGACTTGGGAACCCACACGAATGGGAATGTCTACCTCACCGTGTACCATCCTCTTAGAACCGTCGAAGGCTCTAACAATGATGTTACTAGGTTTCAATTCCAGGCCCTCACAATCCAAGCGATCCAATGCCTTCTTGGGCAAAACATTCAGGGAAGAACCGGTGTCCACCAACACGTGTGCGAGAGTAGTGCCCCTGCACTCTATAGAGACATGCAGGGCATCATTGTGATTTTTTCCTTTGGCGGTAAGGTCAGCATCTGAGAACCCCAAACCATTGTCAGCTGTCAAATTAGCCACACAGTCAGTGAACTGATCTGCAGAGGTCTCTTGTGGCACATGAGCCGTTTTCAGAAATGAAATCAGGGCCTTTGCATGGGCCTCTGAGCACAGCAGCAATGATAGCATAGAGATTTTGGAGGGGGTATGCCCCAGCTGTTCAACGACATTGAAGTCACTCTTTTTAATGATTTTAAGGATTTCCTCCATCTCTTGTTGGGAGGCTTCAACAACAGCCTTTTTTGGTGCCTCCGTCCTGGCAGGCAAATCGGTAGAAACTTCTTTGCCCCGAGCATCAGAGGACTCAGCGGCAGTAGTAGACACAGGAACTTGATTTGGAACATGCACACTTGCGGGTGTGATGATAAGAGGTTTTCGGATAACTGGCGGTGCAATGTCAGGCGAGAAAAGCCTGCCACTGCGAGTAATCTTGGCGGGACCAGTGATGTTACTGATACTGGTACCGGTGTTGAACTCCTGCTTCACTCCAAGCACATACACGTCTGCCCCATAGTGCCATGAGACAGCCTTGTCAGATTCATAGGGGAGAGGCCCCGGAACAGTAATAGTAATGGGTGCAACAGACATAATTTGGACTGGCTTCCTTGGGAGAGCCTTGGTAGGATTGTTGAAAATTGTGACGACAGATACTTCTTCAGCGGAAACAAACGGAACAGCAGTTTTTTTGAACATAATTTCTTTGCTATCCATCAGGCTTTGGATGCCTGATTTCAGCAGCGGACAACCGGTAGGGATAACAGCACACATGAGGCAACCCTTGCTACAACCCGGAAATAAACCGGCTAGTAGTAAGTTCCTCTTAACAGTCAAAAGAGGGGTAGCAACATCATTCACCGAAACAGCATACAAATCTTCCTCGACGGCATTTACTCTATGCTGGGGCATAGGAGCAGTTACAACATTTTGCCTCTCAGGCGCCTCAAACTGAATTTCCTTCGCATCGATAAGGTCTTGAACCTTATTTCTCAGGGCCCAGCAATCATCAGTAGTGTGCCCGGGGCTATCAGAATTATAAGCACAACGGGCATTTGGGTTATACTTAGGAGATGCAGTATTCACGACCTTCGGAGCCTCTTTGATGGTCACCAAGTTGGTTGATAACAGTTGCGGTAAGATTTGTGACAAGGTCATACTCAGCTGAGTATACTGCCTCTTGGGCCTTTCACCTCTTTGTTGATTGTACTGCTGAGGAGCAGCAACAGGCTTTGAAATGACCAAGGCATTGACGGCTTGGCGGCTTTCTGGCTTGACTTGTCTTCTAGGACCATAGACGGCACTTGCTTCCTTCTTGAAAGGCCTCTTATCAGTACTTCCGGAGGCAGCTTTCTGTATTTTTCCTGACCTGATGCCGGCTTCTATCCTTTCACCCGTCAGAATCAAATCCGTAAACCCAACTGAGGAATTGCCAACCAGATGATTGAAAAATGGACCAGACAAGGTCCCTAGAAACATATCAACCAGCTCACGATCAGTCAATGGAGGCTGCACCCTGCCAGCCAAATCTCTCCATTTTTGTGCATATTCTTTGAACCCTTCACCCGTTCCTAGAGACATACCCTGAAGTTGGGTACGCGTAGGAGCGAGGTCAGAATTGTATTGATATTGTCTATAAAATGTGGTTGCCAAATCTTCCCAATGTCGGATACTGGTTCCATCTAGCTGATAAAACCACTCAAGCTGTGACCCCGAAAGGCTATCTTGGAAGAAGTGGATCCAGAGATTTTTATCTGCCGTGTAAGGTTGGATCTTCCTTACGTACGACCTTAGATGCAGCTTTGGACAGGAAGCCCCGTCATATTTGGCAAAGGCAGACGCCTTAAACTTGTGTGGGATTACCACCCCAGAAGATAACCCCAAATCTCCGAAATCCAGCCCCGGCACATTCTGAATCTCCATGGCGCTCAAGCGGTCTTCTAATTGCTTGTATCTGTCAGCAGCGGGTGGGTATTGTTCGTCATTGTAATCCGTCTCATTGTCAGAGACTGCAGGACTAGGAGCTCCTCCCCCTTGGGGACTGTCTTTCTCTGCAGAGGAAGTAGTTGGATCAGCCTCGTTATGGAGTGTGTTCCCAAACCTGCGTCCAGTGTTGAATAACACAGTCCTCTTCTTCTTCTTCTTCTTTAGGAGCAGAGCCTTCAACTCTTGCTGACCTTGGGCCAGGCTCATGACCATTTCTTGAAACTGGGCACTTTAGGCCTGAAGGGCCTTGATTGCCTGCTCACTGGATGAGTCTGGATTCATGATGACTGTTCCAAATAAACAGCGAAGAAGATTAAGCAACCTATAGAAAAATGGGTACCTGTTATGCACATGATGCATGAGATGCTATGCAATGCATTCAAGGATTTTAGAAATTCACAATTGTTGCAGACAAAAAGAACGCACGTCATATTAATAAGAAAAGATTTGTTAGTACATAAATGCCCCATGGGCCAAATATTACAAAAACAACTTCTCAAGGTAAAAAGGCGTTGCGCATCCTCTTTGGCGCAATGTAGGTGTTGAGGGCCTCTTGCTCATGGAGTCGACGAGTGAGCTCTAAAACCTTCTTCTCGCTGGTGTAGAAGCTGGCTTCAAAAGTGTTCCGTTCCTCCTTGAGTTGGATCCAACTCTTCTGCATCTCCTCCCACGATGTAGGCATGTCAGGATGTAGGATGGTGTAGGGAACCTCTCCTTCCTTGACGGGCTCTTTAATCACAGGGAGAACATGAGGATAAGGCATCATTAGACTCTGGGCTTGGGCTCGTACCCACTTGAGATAAGGCTCAAGAGGGATGGATTTCTTGTGTCCCAGTGTCTTGCTATCAACCTTGTTGGGCCTCCCCCAAGCTCTGATGAATCTTTGGCGAAGTCCTTGTGCATCGTTGTCGAAGTCAAAAACTAGGTCAGGAATTAACATGTCGTGAGGACCATCTCTTCGTGCATATCCAAATTTCCTCAAAGCTAGGCAAGGGTTGTAGGTGATACCTCCTCTGATTCCAAGTAAAGGAACATTAGGAAATTCTCCGCAACGATCTACGATGATGACATTTTCTCTTGACCGAGAACACCAATGTACATCAGAGTAAGTAAGAGTCATCAACCGTTGGGACCACCTTGAGCCTTGGTCATTCTTCAAGACAGATCGTGGAAGGTGAGAAATAAACCACCTTGCAAGGAGAGGAGTACAGCACATGAGAACACCCCTCTTTCTCATTGTTCGTGTGTAAAATGAGTGAAGAATGTCCCCAAGCAATGTTGGTATTGGATTTCTGGATAAGAAGATTTTGACGGCGTTGACATCTACCAATTGGTCAGAATTTGGGAACAAGACCAACCCATAGATAAGGAGTGCCACAATCTCTTCAAAGGCTTGTAGGTCCAATGAATTCCAACACTCTTGTGCCTTCTCAAACAAGAATTTTGCTAAGAAGCCTTTGACACCGCTTCTGGTTTCCCAATGCCCTTTGATGTCAGAAGGCTGTAGATGTAATGCTCGAGCAACATCTTCAGGCTTTGGTTCCTTTTCCGTACCGTTGAAAGGTAGTTGATTAAGGATAGGAATTCTCAAGAGTTGAGAAAATTCCTCCAAAGTGGGTACCAACTGGTAGTCAGGGAAAGTGAAACAGTGGTGAAGAGGGTCAAAGAACTGGAATAACACTTTCATCATGTCTTCTTCAATGTTGGTGTTGACTAAGCTGAGCAGTCTACCATGCCTTTCACTGAAGGATGAGCTTTTCGGAATTCTTGAGGTAAGCTCCTTGAGTTGAGGAGAGATTCTCACAAGGTTGACCTGGATGGTTTTTCTGCGAGGAATTTCCATGACCTACAAAACAAGAACAAAGATGAAGATCTAAACCCTTGAAGTGGTTAGTAAATGCATATGATGCTTTATGATGTTCATGATGTATGCACAAACATATGTACAAGCAAATCACACCAAACCCTAGTTTCAGGCTTGCATGGGGTTTCATAGGTAAGTACCCTCTTGAGTGTAGTTGGCTTAAAAACCTGTCCTATAAATAGTAACCGGGTTCTAAGGAGCTTAATATCACTAGATTATTTTCATTGTTCATTGTTTTGGTTTAGCCACTTAACTAGCGACCAAAATATTCCAAGAAAACAACCCTCAATGAGTGTAGTATCGAGTATCTACCAACTTCGGACTGCACCAAAGCCGGTCATCTCACTACCCCTAATAAAAGGCCAAGATGGTCAAGTAAGGTTCTAGGTCATTAGTGCTTAGTGACATCACTCAGCGGCCCCGTACTCTCCTTGATTGAACTCAAGGGTTACCGGTACTCACAAATATGTCATACTAATATAGCTATTGCTTCGACCGTGTCGGTATACCCCACACAGTTTCCACAACGTATTGCTATCTATGAATGTTTCCCAAAATCCGGGTGTAGGATTGTAAACCCAAACAAGAGAGCCAAGATATAAAGCAATCAATTTAAACAGTTAGTCATGCAAGAGGGTGATCTAAGCCCTAAGGTTACTCCACTTTTAGAATTTTCCCCAGCAGAGTCGCCAGTTCTGTGATACGGTGGGAGAACTGACTATGGTTTTGCGTTTGTTTTTGCAAATGTTTCGGTTGAGCAAGAGTCGCCACCGACTTTTTATTTTATCCTAAGGAAAGGTTAAAAAGCACAGCAAAAACCTTTGAGATGTTTTCTTGGGTTCGGCGAGTAGATTATAGAAAGGGAAGGTATTAGCACCCTTTCTATCCATGGTTATCCATGGGCTATTAGTTACTTGCTTAGATCAACTTGCCTTAATTTTCAATTGTTTGAAATGGTGCTCTTGTGTGTGTGGGTTTGAAAATGTTTTGAAAAGAGGCCAATGTGGTGGCAACCTTTGTAATGATCCATGTTGGGATGTATACAAAGGTGTATGTCTTTTGAAAAGGTTTTCAATGTTTTTGAAAGTTGTTTTGAAAGTGTAGTGATGTGTGGTTTTTTTAAAAAAATAGGCAAGTGTTTTGTTTTGCAAGTTTGATTCAAGTAACTAAGAGTTTGTCTACTCCTAAATTTCTCAAAGATTTCTCCTATGTTTTTAACCCTTTTAACAATTTTGTTCCACCATTGCATTTGGTGGACAATCTTGTGTTAGGATGTGAAAGGGACGGGCGCGGGTCATCGTTAGACCATAATTGCAATGGTGCCAAGTATCTTTGGGCAATCTTTCCTTGAAAGGGACTTGATCATTTTTTAAGCAACTTTCGAAAGCGTCATCGAGGGACTATGATCATTTGATTGTTTTGTTTTTCCCAAAGAGACCTAACATGCAATATGGCCCATTTATTGAAGGCAACAAGTGGAATACCCTAGGGGTGCAAGTGTGATTAGTGTTGTCCATTTTCATGCTTGTTTATCTTGCAATTAGGTCAAACTATTTTGGTTAATTGATTTGCATACAAACCCTAATTCTAGCATGGTATAATTAGAAAGCATTAAAGTGCGAAAAATAAAGTTCCTAAGTTATTACAACACAACATATGGGAATGGGGGTACAAATGTTCAAATGGGGGGTATTTTGACAAGGAATTTAAACCTAGACTATTACATCAAATATTGAATTATACAAATTATTCAATATACAATAATTAAATAAAAATGGAATAAATATGCAAGATGCAAAAATGTTTTTTATATGTATGAAAAAAAAGTATTTTTATATGTCAAATAAACAAAATAAAAAGTATTAGTTTTTGGATTTTTTATGTATTTAGGGCAAAACCCTAATTTATTAAATAAAAGGTATTAATTATTTAATATATACAATATTTAATAATTATGTACAAAAATAAAATAAAAATGAAGTATATTTGTCAAAAAGGTATTTTTAATGTTAAATATTAATAAAAATAAAAATGTATATATTTTGTATTTTTTTTCCTAAATATGCTAATAAATATGTATGTATTTATATTATATGATAAATATATTAAACATGTATAAAAATAAAATATTTAATATTTACAAGAAAAAGTATATTTTCATAAAATATTTTCACAAGATAAAATAAATTAGAAATCAGAAAAATAAAATGTATTGGTATTAATTTTAGTATTTTTAAATAATAGTATATAAGTATTTATTTATGTACAAATATCAATTTAAACAAATAAAAGCCTAATAAATATAAAAATGGTGTAAAAATATTTTTTTATATTTTTAATATTGTGAGGAAAAATAAATAAGTGAGAACAAAAAAGAAAAGGTCAAAAAATCATAAAAATAAACATAATGGGCCAAGGGGGTTTAAAAGTAACAAAAGGGTGCAAATAGAAATATGAAACAGAGCCCAGCCCAAAAAGTCCTTCTTCAACCTCCAGACTGTATGAACAACAATCAACACGCGTTTTCTATCTTCCAATTCCTGGACTTTCAAGCAAAACTCACAACATGAAAAATGTAGAGCATTAAGAGACGAATCCAGACATATAAAGAACTTGACTTAACTCTCTAAGATGAGAGAGAATTTCTTCTCCCCCAATTCCTGACCTAGTTTTTGTTCCATGTTCAGACATTAAATTCTCACAGCACACATAATATAAATGAAAACTAATTACATGAGCATGTTCAAGGCTATGAATGTGACATATTTTCTTCACAAACCTAAAGCTAACAATGCCTGGATAGAGAGATACGAGTTCATAAACTTACCTGTTCAGTTGGAATCGTATCTGGTGATGTAGGTGCTTTCAATGCAAGGTGATGATTGGCACAACTTCCTTGATGTCCAGGGATGTTATTCCAAGCTTTACTTTGCTTTGAAACTAGCTGAATCGAGTTATAGAACTCCACCTGCAAAACAGAAAAATGAAAATGGTGATGTTGATTGGGAGTGTTACAGATCGTGTTTGAGGTTTGGAATAGCTTCAAGGGATGTTGTGGGATGTGTTTGAGGTGGTTTTAGCAGGAATGCACGAAGAGATTGAGTTATGGAACTCAATCTGCAGCCAGTCCCCTGTTTAGGCAGTTTCAGGGTGATTCTGTGTTTGAGAGGGTGTTGGAGATGGTTGGCTCGTGTTCTAGCTCAGGATGGATGTTTAGAATGTGTTTGACAAGTTTTCTTAAGCCTGTGTTAGCTGAGATGAGAGTTGTTAGATGTTATGCTATGTTTCTTCTTACTTAAGCAACAAAAGGCCAAGTTGAGTTTTAGACTGATAGAGGCCCCCCTAATGTGCTGCATACCTTGGCCTTGATCAGTGTAATTAGCTCATAAACTTGTGCCAAAGAGATTTGCCCTGTACTTGCTTGGATTGCTAATTGACATAAAGTTCACTTTTGCAAAAATGGACATTATGCTTTTTCTATTTTGGGACTAAACCTTTATGTAAATCATGAACACATAAAATATAATCTTGGCACAATGAGTTTGCATTAAATTTATGAGTGCAAAAGGGATATAGGACCTGTAATCAAGTTGTGCAAGCTGATTTCAAAATGGCCTAGATGTATGAACATGTAACTTGGCCAAATCAAAAGTGAGTTTTTCCCAACTTGCCAAATTCGATTCTCCCTAACCATGAGGTTGTTTGATGAGTTCTTGGACATTTTGGAAAGCTTGGAATGTGTACTACAATCCATCTTTGAAATGCAAATTGAAATTCCAAGTGGAAGTATGTGAAAAATGGTCTTGAAGTTAGGTAAAAACCTTGCCTAAAATAGGTCAAATTTTCTCTGTTAAGAATGGTTTGGTACCCTTGTTCCAAAAATCGTAACTTGAGCTACAAGCTTCTTTTGGGAAAACATTGTGAATAAAAGTTGTAGATTTTGCAATAGGCTACAACTTTCATGTTTTGACTTTTGCTTGAATCCAAATGAATCTTGGTGAGAAAGTGGGACAAAGTTAGGAAAAAATTAGGGTTTTTCATAACTTAGAAAAATTCTAAGTTATGAAAAATCTTCATTTCAAACCCTAATTTGCAATTCTTGATTTCTTGATGAACAAGTTTCATGATTTGGCATGTTTTGATGAAAAATGAATCTTGACACTTGATTTTGACCAAAAAGTCAAAGTTTGACTTTTCAGTATACAGTCAAAATTGATCAATTGACTGGGAAATTCAACTGTCAATCTTGTGTATTTGGGATCTTTTGAACTTGCTGAGCATGTCAAGACAATTCCATGGGGTCCTTGAGTCCATATGTAAGCTTGATTTGCCATTGGCTAGGTCAAACAGTCAAAAATTGCCTTTGTGCAATCAAAACCCTAAAAATGACAATTTTGCCCTTTTGGTGATCTGATCAAATTTCTTGTGGAATTGTGATCCAAACTTGATCAAATGGTCCATGTGAGTTCATAATGTTGATGTGGGTCAATTTTCATGAGATTTGACTGTCAATTGGCCACAGTTGGCTTTTTCCCCAATACAGCTGATTTCTAGGTCAACTGTCCAATTGACTGGGCAAAATTTTGAGTCAAGACTTGAAACTTGGTATGGATAAACTTGGGAGTCCAACATGAAGCATGAAAGTCATCTTAGGTATTTTATGTCAAAATATCTTTGTGCAAACACAAACCCTAATTTGGGTCAACAGTGCAAGGAGAAGTCTTGAGCAGAGGAAACCCTAATTGGACCTTGAGCTCCAAGGGTCTTGTGATGAGAAAATGTTGAGGAAATGGGAGGGAAAATTTTGGGGTACAACAGTTGCCCCTGTTCAATCTTCTTGAACCTGAAGAGTTAGATTGGCAAGTTTGCCTTTCGTGACTCGAGGGTAAAAGGAGATTGGACACTAGAGTGCCCGGAAATTTGCACTCGCATGCTGGAGTATCTGCAATGTGATGTCGGGAATGGGCTTATAGATGACATTTCGAGAGATGGTGGATAGGGAGATGGGCTTATAGATGCCATCTGGAGATGCGACAGGACCTTGTCGAGAATGGGCTTATAGATGCCATTTGGAAGTGTTGGTCGCGTAAGAGATTCCTTAGCGAGAACTTGTGTACTTTGAGAAAGACAGATGTTTTCCTGGCTTGTTACAGGTGTTGATCTTCAATCTCTTCATGCAGACATGCCCTGGCTAGATACAGGAATCGAGTCTACAATCGGTTGCTCACAGATATGCCCTGGCTAGATACAGGAATCGAATCTGGAAATAGTTGTCAACAGATATGCCCTGGCTGGATACAGGAATCGAATCTGGAAATAGTCGTCAACAGATATGCCCTGGATGGATATAGGAATCGAATCTTCAAACTCTTCAGATGTGCCCTGGCTAGATACAAGAATCGAATCTGGAATTTTTGTCAACAGACATCCCCTGGCTGGATACAGGAATCGAATCTGGAAATAGTCGTCAACAGATATGCCCTGGCTGGATACAGGAATCGAATCTGGAAATAGTCGTCAACAGATATGCCCTGGATGGATATAGGAATCGAATCTGGAAATAGTCGTCAACAGATATGCCCTGGCTGGATACAGGAATCGAATCTGGAAACTGATCACTCACAGATGTGCCTGGGCTAGATACAAGAATCGAATCTGGAAACTGTGACAGTTGAAGGTAGTTGTCTTTTTCCTGAAAAGGCAAAACATCAGTTGTATGCAATGTCATGATGTATGACATGCATGATGTTGTGATGTTCAAAATGAGATAGTGTCGTATGCACTTTATCATGTATGTAAGCAAGATGTATGAAATGCGAAATGTTTATGAATGTATTTTCATCTAGGAAAATAAATCCTTGACGATCGGCCGTGGAATTAAATCTTGGGCTGACGTTGAAGAGTAGAGCTCTTTGCTTCCGCTGGGGATGATGGTTGCAAGAATACACCGGTAGGAGAAGATGACTCCATTGGGGAATAAACTTGTTGGAGAGATTACTCTGAGGGGAATTGCTCTGTGGGAAGAGATACTTCGCTGAAGTTTGACGAGAGCTTCACTGAGGATTTCAATGATGGACTCCGCTGGGGATAACAATGATAAATTCCGCTGGGGATACCAAAGATAAACTCCTCTGGGGATGAAAATAAATAAACTCCGCTGGGGATTGCGTTGATAAGTTATGTTGGGGAGCTTTGATGAACTCCGCTGGGGATTGAAAGAATTTCGCCGAGGACGATCTTCCGTGGTAATTAGCTGAGGATAACCCAGTTATAAGCCCTTATGAGGAATAACTTTTGAATAAAGCTCAGGAGAGACGTCCGTACCCTGCAGGGGATAAGCTTCCAGAATCTACTGGGGATAAGCTTCAAGACCTGCTGGGGATAAGAATTCCACTTTCCTGGGGAAACCTTCAGACTGTACTGGAAAATGATTCCACTGGAGTGTCCGTGTTCCGCCGGGGAACAATCTTAGATCAAGACTGTCGGGGATGCTTGCTGATGAATGCCTATACTCCGCTGGGGAATGTTGCTATCTTGTCTTACTCTGTGGGGAGTTGAGATAACTTGATCACATACTTCAGTTAAATCTACCTTGGTACCTTGGCGGACAGAGCAACTAGACTGCCTGGACAACTCTACATTGCCCCTATTTCTGATGTCACCTGTAATTAGTCTTTTGTTTCATATGCAAGTACTTGTGAATTAGCAATTTAATGTCAAATGCATATATCAAAAATGAACATTGGACGTTCTTCGCAAGACAAAACAGAAAAGGGAAAAACAATTGGCAATTTGTTTGAAAAAGTGAATTTGTATTGATTTTGAAGCTTGCCTGAAAATAGGCGTTTTTTGTACAAGAGGCTGACGTCCTAGTAAGAGAACGCCGCCGAATAACATAGAGTTTATACAATTTTGAAAAGGAAACAAAACAGCTATGTGCACAATATTCCCACTGGGTTCCAACTCTGCTATCGCCTTTATGTCTTCAAGCGTCTCATCACTTTGCTGCTTAGTTGAAGATGAAGCTGATTGATCGATGCCGAAGTCTGAGCCAGATAGTTGATGCCGAATTCTGGATGCAAGGTGACCCAATGAGACATAGTGTTACGCTTTATCCCTAACTTTTGCCTGGACCGCCCTTTCGGGTTTTCGGTCCACCGGGATACCCATTTTTGCCCAAGCCGCCTTTTCAGGTTTTCGACTTGCCGGGTGTACAGATTTTTTTCATTTCATCCCTTATTTTTGCCCGAACCCTTTTGGTTCGCCGGGAAGCCCTTATTTTTTCCTAGGTATGTCAACCTAGCGGGTCCTTTATTCATGCGTAGTATCTTTTCACTATGTCTGCATTGGCGGGGTGAGGAAGGTCGTCACCATCCATGGTGGTCAGAATCATGGCTCCTCCTGAGAACACATGTTTAACCACAAATGGCCCTTCGTACGTAGGGGTCCATTTTCCCCTGGGATCACTTTGAGGAAGGATGATGCGTTTGATTACCAGGTCCCCAACTTGATACTCTTGCAGCCTGACTTTCTTGTTAAATGCCCTGATCATCCGTTTTTGATACATCTGACCATGACAGATAGCAGTGAGTCTCTTTTCGTCAATTAGGTTTAATTGATCAAGTTGAGTCTGGATCCAGTCATCTTCACTCAAATCTGCATTCTTCATTATCCGGAGAGAGGGTATCTGGACTTCGATTGGCAAGACTGCTTCCATGCCATAGACCAAGGAAAAAGGAGTTGCCCCGATTGACGTCCTTGCTGAGGTACGGTACCCGTGAAGAGCAAATGGTAACATTTCGTGCTAATCTTTGTAGGTCACTGTCATCTTCTGCATAATCTTCTTGATATTCTTATTAGCTGCTTCTACAGCCCCATTCATCTTCGGCCGGTAAAGAGAAGAGTTATGGTGCTGTATCTTAAATTGCTCACAGAGCTCAGTGATCATCTTGTTGTTAAGATTGGTACCATTATCCGTAATGATTCTTTCCGGGACGCCGTATCGACAGATCAGGTTATGCCGAATGAAACGTGCAACGACACTCTTGGTTACCGTGGCGTAGGAAGCTGCCTCAACCCACTTCGTGAAGTAATCAATTGCTACCAAGATGAAGCGATGCCCATTAGATGCCGTCGGTCGGATCTCGCCGATCATATCAATCCCCCACATTGAAAAAGGCCAAGGTGCCGTTAGGACGTTCAGAGGAACCGGAGGGATGTGCACCTTATCAGCATAGATCTGGCATTTATGACAAGTTCGGGAATGTTGGTAACAGTCGGCTTCCATCGTGGACCAGAAATATCCTGCCCTAAGGATTTTCTTTGCCATGGTGTGTCCACTGGAATGTGTTCCGAATGTACCTTCATGTAGTTCTACCATGATCTTCTCTGCTTCAGCTTTATCCACACAGCGCAGTAAAGTTGAATCATGGTTTCGTTTGTAGAGAATGTCGTTGCTGAGGAAGAATTTTGCCGCAAACCTTCTCATGAACTTCTTGTCGTTGACAGATGCACCTTCAGGGTATTCCTGAGCTTCCAAGTATCTCTTCACCTCATGATACCAGGGTTTTTCAGTCACCTTTTCGGCCTCAAGATCGCAACAGTATGTAGGTTCGTCCAACTTCCAGATAATGATCCGGGGAGCCTCATTGTCCCATTTGACTTTGAACATTGAAGACATCGTAGCTAGTGTGTCCGCTAACTGATTCTCTTCTCTTGGGAAGTGTTCAAAAGTTATCTCTCCAAAGTGGGGAAGCAAAGTCAACACATACTCCTTGTAAGGAATAAGATTTGGGTGTTTCGTATCCCACTCGCCTTTGATCTGATTGATCACGAGAGCGGAATCTCCGAAGACACTCAGAAACTTGATCCTTAAGTCGATTGCAGCTTGAAGACCCATGATACATGCCTCATATTCTGCCATGTTGTTGGTGCAGTTGAAACACAGCCGGGCGGTGAGCGGAGTATGAGTACCTTTGGGGGATATGATCACAATGCCGATACCATTACCCAAAGCGTTGGAGGCACCGTCAAAATGCATAGACCATCGGGATCCTTCCTCAGGTCCTTCATCTGGTCCAGGTACTTCACAATCAGTTACTACCATGATATCTTCGTCCGGAAATTCAAAGTTCAATGATTGGTAATCGTCCACAGGTTGGTGTGCCAAATAGTCTGCCAATACACTTCCCTTGATTGCCTTTTGAGTTGTGTACTGGATATCATATTCTGTCAAGATCATTTTCCATCTTGCTATTCTCCTAGACAGAGCAGGCTTTTCGAATATGTACTTGATGGGATCCATCTTTGAAATCAACAAAGTAGTGTGAGTCAACATATACTGTCTCAGCCGGCGAGCAGCCCATACCAGAGCGCAACAAGTTTTCTCGAGAAGTGAGTACCGAGACTCACAGTCGGTAAACTTTTTGCTCAGGTAATAAATAGCGTGCTCTTTTCGGCCAGACTCGTCATGCTGCCCCAGCACACACCCCATTGAGTTGTCAAGCACTGTCAAGTATAATATTAGAGGTCTCCCTTCTACTGGTGGCATAAGAATGGGTGGTTCTTGGAGATACTCCTTTATCTTTTCAAAAGCGGCCTGACATTCATCGTTCCAACGTACTACTTGATCTTTCTTCAGTAATTTGAAGATTGGCTCACAGGTAGCAGTTAGATGTGAGATGAATCGGGCAATGTAATTCAGTCGTCCCAGAAAGCCTCTGACTTCTTTCTCTGTCTTGGGAGCCGGCATCTCTTGTATGGCTTTCACCTTGGCAGGGTGCACCTGAATACCTTTATCGCTTACAATGAAACCTAGCAATTTTCCAGACCTCACCCCAAAGGTGCATTTGTTGGGATTCAACCTCAGCTTGTATAACTTCAATCAGTCGAACAGCTTCCGCAGATGGTTAAGGTGTTCCTCCTTAGTTTGAGACCTTGCAATCATGTCATCGACGTATACTTCAATATCATGGTGGATCATGTCATGAAATAAAGCAACAATGGCACGTTGGTAGGTTGCCCCAGCATTTTTCAACCTGAATGGCATGACCTTGTAGCAGAAGGTGCCCCACTGAGTCACAAAGGTAGTCTTTTCCATATCTTCCGGAGCCATCTTGATCTGATTATACCCTGAAAAACCATCCATGAAGGAGAACACCTTGTGTTGAGCAGTATTGTCAACAAGAACGTCGATGTGAGGCAGAGGGAAATCATCTTTGGGGCTTGCCCTGTTCAAATCCCTGTAATCGACACACATCCTGACCTTACCGTCCTTCTTCGGCACTGGCACTACATTGGCAACCCACTGAGGGTAAGAAGTTACTGCTAGAAACCCGGCATCGAATTGCTTCATAACCTCAGCTTTGATTTTTTCGGACATCTCTAGACGCATACGGTGGACCTTTTGCTTTACCGGAGGGCAGTCTTCCTTGGTAGGTAGGTGATGAACCACAATGTCGGCATCCAACCCAGGCATGTCTTCGTAAGACCAAGCAAATATCTCCATGTAATCATGCAGCATCTGGATCAATCGTTGCTTCACGCTGAGCTCTAGATTAGCACCAATCTTGACTTCTTTTCTATCTGTCTCAGTACCCAAGTTCACTGTTTCCATGGACTCTTCATGCGGCTGAATGGCCCTCTCTTCCTGGAGTAGCAGTCTTGCGAGTTCACCAGGAACTTCGCAATCATCTTCACCATCGTCTTCGGCCAAGTTGATCGGATTCTCGAAGTCATAACTGGTGGTAGCAGAGCCGTTACCAGTGAGATCCAGAGTGGATTGAAACCTGTATAAGTGAGTGTGTGTAAATATAGTTGTTTTGCAATATATAACACAGAAAGAAAAAGAGCACAAGATTTGAAATGCAACAAACATCCAATGTTTTGATTAATGATATATGGAAATGTCATACAAAAAGCCCTCACAAATGGAGCTACGGTGCCCCGGGTAGGACACCGAGCCAATAAAAGTTTCAACATATTGTTTGTTACACATTGAAAATAAAAGAGTTAATTAGTGCGTGACAAATGTAATAGGTGTAAAATCCTTTGTCGTCCAGTTGCTTGGCCCGTTGTTGGTGGTTGGATAGATCCAACTGTCAAATTATGCTTCATATACGTCCTCCTCGATAGCATTCACCCTTGGGTTGGTGATAAACACCGGAGCCTTTCTGATCCTTTCTTTGCGCACAGCCCTCTGAGCCTCTGCAGTGAAGCCCAGCCCAAACTTGTCGGTCTTTTGAGTGAAGTCAGGAAGCTGACCCTAGTTTGCACATTTGCCTTTCTCAATCACTGCCCGGGCATCCTTCAGGGAAGCCATCTTCAAGGGAAAGTATTCTTCAACCACTGTTTCAGCTGACGCCAACGTTGGAGGTACCTCTTCAAAATGCTGAAAGGGGGTTTCAATAAACTCCCCGTCCATCTCGATATACCGGAATGAATTCAAGTGACTTACCATGTATTCCTCCTCACCCTGCACAGTAACAATCTTCCCTTTGACAGGGTATTTGAGCTTTTGGTGTAAAGTGGATGTTACTGCCCCAGCCTTGTGAATCCAGGGTCGACCCAACAAGCAGGAATAAGATGGACGAATATCCATTACATAGAACATTGAGTCGAAGACTTGGGAACCCACACGAATGGGAATGTCTACCTCACCGTGTACCATCCTCTTAGAACCGTCGAAGGCTCTAACAATGATGTTACTAGGTTTCAATTCCAGGCCCTCACAATCCAAGCGATCCAATGCCTTCTTGGGCAAAACATTCAGGGAAGAACCGGTGTCCACCAACACGTGTGCGAGAGTAGTGCCCCTGCACTCTATAGAGACATGCAGGGCATCATTGTGATTTTTTCCTTTGGCGGTAAGGTCAGCATCTGAGAACCCCAAACCATTGTCAGCTGTCAAATTAGCCACACAGTCAGTGAACTGATCTGCAGAGGTCTCTTGCGGCACATGGGCCGTTTTCAAAAATGAAATCAAGGCCTTGGCGTGGGCCTCTGAGCACAGCAGCAATGATAGCATAGAGATTTTGGAGGGGGTATGCCCCAGCTGTTCAACGACATTGAAGTCACTCTTTTTAATGATTTTAAGGATTTCCTCCATCTCTTGTTGGGAGGCTTCAACAACAGCCTTTTTTGGTGCCTCCGTCCTGGCAGGCAAATCGGTAGCAACTTCTTTGCCCCAAGCATCAGAGGACTCGGCGGCAGTAGTAGACACAGGAACTTGATTTGGAACATGCACACTTGCGGGTGTGATGATAAGAGGTTTTCGGATAACTGGCGGTGCAATGTCAGGCGAGAAAAGCCTGCCACTGCGAGTAATCTTGGAGGGACCAGTGATGTTACTGATACTGGTACCGGTGTTGAACTCCTGCTTCACTCCAAGCACATACACGTCTGCCCCATAGTGCCATGAGACAGCCTTGTCAGATTCATATGCGAGAGGCCCCGGAACAGTAATAGTAATGGGTGCAACAGACATAATTTGGACTGGCTTCCTTGGGAGAGCCTTGGTAGGATTGTTGAAAATTGTGACGACAGATACTTCTTCAGCGGAAACAAACGGAACAACAGTTTTCTTGAACAAAATTTCTTTGCTATCCATCAGGCTTTGGATGCCTGATTTCAGCAGCGGACAATCGGTAGGGATAACAGCACACATGAGGTAACCCTTGCTACAACCCGGAAATAAACCGGCTAGTAGTAAGTTCCTCTTAACAGTCAAAAGAGGGGTAGCAACATCATTCACCGAAACAACATACAAATCTTCCTCGACGGCATTTACTCTATGCTGGGGCATAGGAGCAGTTACAACATTTGGCCTCTCAGGCGCCTCAAACTGAATTTCCTTCGCATCGATAAGGTCTTGATCCTTATTTCTCAGGGCCCAACAATCATCAGTAGTGTGCCCGGGGCTATCAGAATGATAAGCACAACGGGCATTTGGGTTATACTTAGGAGATGCAGTATTCACGACCTTCGGAGCCTCTTTGATGGTCACCAAGTTGGTTGATAACAGTTGCGGTAAGATTTGTGACAAGGTCATACTCAGCCGAGTATACTGCCTCTTGGGCCTTTCACCTCTTTGTTGATTGTATTGCTGAGGAGCAGCAACAGGCTTTGAAATGACCAAGGCATTGACGGCTTGGCGGCTTTCTGGCTTAGGAAATTCTCCGCAACGATCGACGATGATGACATTTTCTCTTGACCGAGAACACCAATGTACATCAGAGTAAGTAAGAGTCATCAACCGTTGGGACCACCTTGAGCCTTGGTCATTCTTCAAGACAGATCGTGGAAGGTGAGAAATAAACCACCTTGCAAGGAGAGGAGTACAGCACATGAGAACACCCCTCTTTCTCATTGTTCGTGTGTAAAATGAGTGAAGAATGTCCCCAAGCAATGTTGGTATTGGATTTCTGGATAAGAAGATTTTGACGGCGTTGACATCTACCAATTGGTCAGAATTTGGGAACAAGACCAACCCATAGATAAGGAGTGCCACAATCTCTTCAAAGGCTTGTAGGTCCAATGAATTCCAACACTCTTGTGCCTTCTCAAACAAGAATTTTGCTAAGAAGCCTTTGACACCGCTTCTGGTTTCCCAATGCCCTTTGATGTCAGAAGGCTGTAGATGTAATGCTCGAGCAACATCTTCAGGCTTTGGTTCCTTTTCCGTACCGTTGAAAGGTAGTTGATTAAGGATAGGAATTCTCAAGAGTTGAGAAAATTCCTCCAAAGTGGGTACCAACTGGTAGTCAGGGAAAGTGAAACAGTGGTGAAGAGGGTCAAAGAACTGGAATAACACTTTCATCATGTCTTCTTCAATGTTGGTGTTGACTAAGCTGAGCAGTCTACCATGCCTTTCACTGAAGGATGAGCTTTCCGGAATTCTTGAGGTGAGCTCCTTGAGTTGAGGAGAGATTCTCACAAGGTTGACCTGGATGGTTTTTCTGCAAGGAAACTCCATGACCTACAAAACAAGAACAAAGATGAAGATCTAAACCCTTGAAGTGGTTAGTAAATGCATATGATGCTTTATGATGTTCATGATGTATGCACAAACATATGTACAAGCAAATCACACCAAACCCTAGTTTCAGGCTTGCATGGGGTTTCATAGGTAAGTACCCTCTTGAGTGTAGTTGGCTTAAAAACCTGTCCTATAAATAGTAACCGGGTTCTAAGGAGCTTAATATCACTGGATTGTTTTCATTGTTCATTGTTTTGGTTTAGCCACTTAACTAGCGACCAAAATATTCCAAGAAAACAACCCTCAATGAGTGTAGTATCGAGTATCTACCAACTTCGGACTGCACCAAAGCCGATCATCTCACTACCCCTAATAAAAGGCCAAGATGGTCAAGTAAGGTTCTAGGTCATTAGTGCTTAGTGACATCACTCAGCGGCCCCGTACTCTCCTTGATTGAACTCAAGGGTTACCGGTACTCACAAATATGTCATACTAATATAGCTATTGCTTCGACCGTGTCGGTATACCCCGCACAGTTTCCACAATGTATTGCTATCTATGAATGTTTCCCAAAATCCGGGTGTAGGATTGTAAACCCAAACAAGAGAGCCAAGATATAAAGCAATCAATTTAAACAATTAGTCATGCAAGAGGGTGATCTAAGCCCTAAGGTTACTCCACTTTTAGAATTTTCCCCAGCAGAGTCGCCAGTTCTGTGATACGGTGGGAGAACTGACTATAGTTTTGCGTTTGTTTTCGCAAATGTTTCGGTTGAGCAAGAGTCGCCACCGACTTTTTATTTTATCCTAAGGAAAGGTTAAAAAGCACAGCAAAAACCTTTGAGATGTTTTCTTGGGTTCGGCGAGTAGATTATAAAAAGGGAAGGTATTAGCACCCTTTCTATCCATGGTTATCCATGGGCTATTAGTTACTTGCTTAGATCAACTTGCCTTAATTTTCAATTGTTTGAAATGGTGCTCTTGTGTGTGTGGGTTTGAAAATGTTTTGAAAAGAGGCCAATGTGGTGGCAACCTTTGTAATGATCCATGTTGGGATGTATACAAAGGTGTATGTCTTTTGAAAAGGTTTTCAATGTTTTTGAAAGTTGTTTTGAAAGTGTAGTGATGTGTGGTTTTTTTAAAAAAATAGGCAAGTGTTTTGTTTTTGCAAGTTTGATTCAAGTAACTAAGAGTTTGTCTACTCCTAAATTTCTCAAAGATTTCTCCTATGTTTTTAACCCTTTTAACAATTTTGTTCCACCATTGCATTTGGTGGACAATCTTGTGTTAGGATGTGAAAGGGACGGGCGCGGGTCATCGTTAAACCATAATTGCAATGGTGCCAAGTATCTTTGGACAATCTTTCCTTGAAAGGGACTTGATCATTTTTTAAGCAACTTTCGAAAGCGTCATCGAGGGACTATGATCATTTGATTGTTTTGTTTTGCCCAAAGAGACCTAACATGCAATATGGCCCATTTATTGAAGGCAACAAGTGGAATACCCTAGGGGTGCAAGTGTGATTAATGTTGTCCATTTTCATGCTTGTTTATCTTGCAATTAGGTCAAACTATTTTGGTTAATTGATTTGCATACAAACCCTAATTCTAGCATGGTATAATTAGAAAGCATTAAAGTGCGAAAAATAAAGTTCCTAAGTTATTACAACACAACATATGGGAAGGGGGGTACAAATGTTCAAATGGGAAGTATTTTGACAAGGAATTTAAACCTAGACTATTACATCAAATATTGAATTATACAAATTATTCAATATACAATAATTAAATAAAAATGGAATAAATATGCAAGATGCAAAAATGTTTTTTATATGTATGAAAAAAAAGTATTTTTATATGTCAAATAAACAAAATAAAAAGTATTAGTTTTTGGATTTTTTATGTATTTAGGGCAAAACCCTAATTTATTAAATAAAAGGTATTAATTATTTAATATATACAATATTTAATAATTATGTACAAAAATAAAATAAAAATGAAGTATATTTGTCAAAAAGGTATTTTTAATGTTAAATATTAATAAAAATAAAAATGTATATATTTTGTATTTTTTTTCCTAAATATGCTAATAAATATGTATGTATTTATATTATATGATAAATATATTAAACATGTATAAAAATAAAATATTTAATATTTACAAGAAAAAAGTATATTTTCATAAAATATTTTCACAAGATAAAATAAAATAGAAATCAGAAAAATAAAATGTATTGGTATTAATTTTAGTATTTTTAAATAATAGTATATAAGTATTTATTTATGTACAAATATCAATTTAAACAAATAAAAGCCTAATAAATATAAAAATGGTGTAAAATTTTTTTTTTTTTATTTTTAATATTGTGAGGAAAAATAAAAAAGTCAGAACAAAAAAGAAAAGGTCAAAAAATCATAAAAATAAACATAATGGGCCAAGGGGGTTTAAAAGTAACAAAAGGATGCAAATAGAAATATGAAACAGAGCCCAGCCCAAAAAGTCCTTCTTCAACCTCCAGACTGTATGAACAACAATCAACATGCGTTTTCTATCTTCCAATTCCTGGACTTTCAAGCAAAACTCACAACATGAAAAATGTAGAGCATTAAGAGACGAATCTAGACATATAAAGAACTTGACTTAACTCTCTAAGATGAGAGAGAATTTCTTCTCCCCCAATTCCTGACCTAGTTTTTGTTCTATGTTCAGACATTAAATTCTCACAGCACACATAATATAAATGAAAACTAATTACATGGGCATGTTCAGGGCTATGAATGTGACATATTTTCTTCACAAACCTAAAGCTAACAATGCCTGGATAGAGAGATACGAGTTCATGAACTTACCTGTTCAGTTGGAATCGTATCTGGTGATGGAGGTGCTTTCAATGCAAGGTGATGATTGGTACAGCTTCCTTGATGTCCAGGGATGCTATTCCAAGCTTTACTTTGCTTTGAAACTAGATGAATCGAGTTATAGAACTCCACCTGCAAAACAGAAAAATGAAAATGGTGATGTTGATTGGGAGTGTTACAGGTCGTGTTTGAGGTTTGGAATAGCTTCAAGGGATGTTGTGGGATGTGTTTGAGGTGGTTTTAGCAGGAATGCACGAAGAGATTGAGTTATGGAACTCAATCTGCAGCAAGTCCCCTGTTTAGGCAGTTTCAGGGTGATTCTGTGTTTGAGAGGGTGTTGGAGATGGTTGGCTCGTGTTCTAGTTCAGGATGGATGTTTAGAATGTGTTTGACAAGTTTTCTTAAGCCTGTGTTAGCTGAGATGAGAGTTGTTAGATGTTATGCTATATTTCTTCTTACTTAAGCAACAAAAGGCCAAGTTGAGTTTTAGACTGATAGAGGCCCCCCTAATGTGCTGCATACCTTGGCCTTGATCAGTGTAATTAGCTCATAAACTTGTGCCAAAGAGATTTTCCCTGTACTTGCTTGGATTTCTAATTGACATAAAGTTCACTTTTGCAAAAATGGACATTATGCTTTTTCTATTTTGGGACTAAACCTTTATGTAATGCTTGAACACATAAAATATGGTCTTGGCACAATGAGTTTGCATTAAATTTATGAGTGCAAAAGGGATATAGGACCTGTAATCAAGTTGTGCAAGCTGATTTCAAAATGGCCTAGATGTATGAACATGTAACTTGGCCAAATCAAAAGTGAGTTTTTCCCAACTTGCCAAATTCGATTCTCCCTAACCATGAGGTTGTTTGATGAGTTCTTGGACATTTTGGAAAGCTTGGAATGTGTACTACAATCCATCTTTGAAATGCAAATTGAAATTCCAAGTGGAAGTATGTGAAAAATGGTCTTGAAGTTAGGTAAAAACCTTGCCTAAAATAGGTCAAATTTTCTCTAAGTTAAGAATGGTTTGGTACCCTTGTTCCAAAAATTGTAACTTGAGCTACAAGCTTCTTTTGGGAAAACTTTTTGAATCTTGGTGAGAAAGTGGGACAAAGTTAGGAAAAAATTAGGGTTTTTCATAACTTAGAAAAATTCTAAGTTATGAAAAATCTTCATTTCAAACCCTAATTTGCAATTCTTGATTTCTTGATGAACAAGTTTCATGATTTGTCATGTTTTGATGAAAAATGAATCTTGACACTTGATTTTGACCAAAAAGTCAAAGTTTGACTTTTCAGTATACAGTCAAAATTGATCAATTGACTGGGAAATTTAACTTTCAATCTTGTGTATTTGGGATCTTTTGAACTTGCTGAGCATGTCAAGACAATTCCATGGGGTCCTTGAGTCCATATGTAAGCTTGATTTGCCATTGGCTAGGTCAAACAGTCAAAAATTGCCTTTGTGCAGTCAAAACCCTAAAAATGACCATTTTGCCCTTTTGGTGATCTGATCAAATTTCTTGTGGAATTATGATCCAAACTTGATCAAATGGTCCATGTGAATTCATAATGTTGATGTGGGTCAATTTTCATGAGATTTGACTGTCAATTGGCCACAGTTGGCTTTTTCCCCAATACAGCTGATTTCTAGGTCAACTGTCCAATTGACTGGGCAAAATTTGGAGTCAAGACTTGAAACTTGGTATGGATAAACTTGGGAGTCCAACATGAAGCATGAAAGTCATCTTAGGCATTTTAGGTCAAAATATCTTTGTGCAAACACAAACCCTAATTTGGGTCAACAGTGCAAGGAGAAGTCTTGAGCAGAGGAAACCCTAATTGGACCTTGAGCTCCAAGGGTCTTGTGATGAGAAAATGTTGAGGAAATGGGAGGGCAAATTTTGGGGTACAACAGTATCCTAAAGGTAGTGTTTGCAACTTAGTTGGTTATTCTGACGCGGATTATGCAGGTTGTAAAACCGATAGAAAAAGCACAAGTGGTACTTGTCACATCCTCGGAAATGCATTAGTAGCATGGGCCTACAATAAACAAGCATGCGTTGCTCTTAGCACGGCCGAAGTAGAATATATTGCAGCAGGTAGTAGTTGCGCTCAGATTTTATGGCTCAAACAACAACTTTGTGACTACAGACTCGATCTAGGATACATTCCTCTATGGTGCGACAATACAAGTGCAATAAACATTACAAAGAATCTGGTCATGCATTCAAGAACCAAACACATAGATATACGACATCATTTCCTTCGTGATCATGTACTTCAAGGAGATGTCAAGGTGACATTTGTAGATACTCATAATCAACTTGCCGATATCTTTACTAAACCTTTGGCAAGAGAACCATTTTACAAGATTCGATGAGAGCTTGGAATTATTGATGAACACAACATATAAGGTTCTTTCTATCCCTGTTATGATTTTATATATCTGTTTTAACCTTGCTATGTGTGAATATATATGTTAAGTGGTGTTTAAGTTTAAGAAAAAAATAAGTTTTTGGTCATTTTTGGTTAATGCAAATTGATTACACAATAGTGTAAATCGATTACTCACTGAGTGTTTTTAATTTTGACCTTTCTATTTCAGTGCAAATCAATTGCAACCTGTGCGTTTCAGTTTTATTTTGATTTTGTTTTATGTGCAAATTGATTGCATCTGTATGCAAATCGATTGCACTCACTGTAACATGCTTTTATGATAGAAATATTTATTGGTCAGAATTCCTCTCTCTCTCTCATATTCCCAAGCCAATTAAACTTCATTACATATAATACAAGCCACTCATTTCTATCTACTCACAAATCATATCCAAACTTCATCTCATCAATCATCCTCCTCTCAAAAAACCTAAAACATTCAAAACCCTAAAAACACCTTACCCATGGCTTCAAGGCAAAAACGAAAGGTGTCAGCTTCAGAGAAAGGGAAGAAAAAGGTTGGTTCATCCTCTGAGAATCCATTACTTTCATCTCTCACCGAAGAACAAGAAGTAAGATTCACAGAGGATTTTCAAAGAAAGATAGTGTCCAATCCTAAATATGGCATGCTATCATCCTTTCCCCAATAATGTTTCTCCTTTTAAAATGATTTAACTGCTTATGGACTAGAACCATTAATTTCATCATTTGGTCCATATTATCCGGATCGGGTAAGAGTATTTTTCAACAATCTAACTCCCCACAAAGGCAAGATGGTGACATATGTGTTGGGTACTCGAATCTCTCTAACCCCTGAGATTGTTGGTGAGATTCTACATATTCCCTACACTAGAAGCTCTTTATACGACCCTGAAAACGAGGCATGGGATGACTACAGGAAAAGGAATTTTATTACAGCATTGGGAGATTAAGCGAAGCTGAATTCCGTGCCAAAAGGATTTATGGTCTAGGCGGAGTGATTCCCTCTAGAGACTCATGGAGTGCAAGTAACTTTTATATATACAATCGAATATTCCATTACTTTATGGTCTATATTATGTTTCCACAGGCTGGAAACCACTGCACCGTGATTGACCTAGAAATGCAACTGATATATGCAAGAAAGAAAGGAATAAGTGTTAATTGGGAAAGGCTCATAATGATTCATATGCTGAGAGTTGATGCAAAATCAAAATTTTTACCATATGCTTACTTTGTTACATTAATTATGGAAGAATTTGGAGTTGATTTTGCTGGATTTGAGAAAGTTAATATGGATCCAAATCTGCATAAGATTTCAATGAAGAATGTTGACTCAAGAATGGGTGTTCATTATAATTCGGAAACAAAAACTATAACTTACATTGGTGAAGATGTGGTTGGTGATGAAGGGAACGGTCAAGAAGTTGAAGGTGGTGAAGCTGTACCTCCTCCACCTACTGCTCCCTCTGGTCCAAGCAATCAAGATCTTATGGATTTCATGTCTCAACAATTTGCTTCCATGAATACCAACATCAACAACCAATGGAATGCTATCAACAATTCTATAACAACCCAGATTAATGACTTCCGCACAGATGTGAATCAACAATTCTCTTACCTTTACTCTCATCTTCACATTCCACCATATGACCCAAATAATCCAGCTGCACCTCCACAACATTACACATAACCTCCTCTACAACAACAATTTCTAAATCAAGGATCTTGGTTCTATAACAACTGGGACATGAATCAACCATAAAGTTATGTCCAACTTTATTATGTCTACTATTTTCTGTTATGTCCTTGTTCTGTTATTCTACGTCTTGTTTGTTGTTAAATTTCTTTGTAATCGTTAGACTATTTGTGATGCATGATTAATTAAGTTTTCCCTTCAATATTGCTTTATTACTGTCTTTTTTTTTGCATCTTTCCCTTCTTTTTGATAATGTCAAAGGTGGAGAAGGATGTGGTACTTTATGCTTGTATATTTCCTTGTCTTAAATTTTTAAGGTACTCTTCAACCAAGATGAACAAATTCAAAGGATTCAAACCTTCTCATACAAAGGGGGAATTATGCATCTTAGGGGGAGAAGCTCTTTCCGGAAATTACAACGCATCAAGCAAGATCGTTTGTCATCATCAAAAAGGGGGATAATGTAAAAGAAAGCTTCTCAAATGCACTTTTGTTTTGATGAAGACAAACCATGATTGACAAAGAAGGCAAAGATTTTTGACTCAGCTAAAAGCATCTGTGAATAAAGTCTTCAGTTCAAGCACTTAGCAAAATTTCAAGGTATAATGATAATACTTACTGTGAACTTAAGACATAGATGCTCAATGGTCAAAAGAAATATGTTATATTATCCAAACCTTTACTCAAGTTTTTTCTAAGCTAAAAATCATTTTTGCTTGAGTGCAATCAATTTGCATATTAGTGCAATCGATTTCATGCTTCAATTTTTCAAATCTTTTGTTACTGTTTCTAAGTGTAATCGATTTGCATGTTTATGCAATCGATTGCACTCAATCAATTTTTTCTACTGACTTCACATGCAATCGATTTACACTTTTATGCAATCGATTGCACACTCAAAACATTTGAAATTCTAGTTGTTGAAACCCCGTGCAATCAATTTACACAAAGGGTGCAATCGATTGCATGCTGCACGATTTTGAAAAATAGCAGCTTTGCACATGCCTGTTCATAACACCATTTCATGGAAACCTTTCACTCAATCTTGGCAATTGTTCATGATACATCTCCAGAATTTTATGTTGTTTCAAAAAGGTTCTATGAACATACAAATACTCATTTTCAAAATCAGTTCAACACCTCTTCCAATTATATTTTCTGAATTTTTTTAAAAAACAAACTCAAGCTGTTATACATTTTCATACACAAGTTTTCTGCACACTTTCACATATTGTTAACCAGAAAACTTTGAGCATTATATATCTTGAGTCATTGTATACTATTATCATTGGAAGAGAAGATCAATACATTAATTAAATCACTCAAAGTGATCATTGCTACTCAAACTCACTCAAATCAAATATTGTTATATACTTGCTTATTTTTCAGGATTGTGGAAATAAGTTTAAGTGGTTTTATAAATCTTGTTTTTCCAGGATTGTTGGATACAAGTGAAGTCACTTTGAGAGGATTGTTCTCATTGTTGACATAGTGAAAATCCAAGAGGATTGTTCTTGGTCCAAGAGGATGGTTCTTGGTTTTGGGTAGTTCTTGTTTAAGTTTGCCACAATAAGGAAACCTCTTTCATGTTGAAATGGGACTGGAGTACTCTCGGACTGTGAGGGGAACCAGGATATATCACTTGTGTCTCTTTATTTTTCTGCACTTTACTCTTTCATAAACTCACCATAATCTAGAAAAATAATATCCATCATCACTAAAACCAGAATTTTTTAAAGTACCTAATTCACCCCCCCCCCCCCCCCCCCCCCTCTTAGGCGCACTTCGTACTTACGACGATTTCCCTATAAAATTCATTATTCCATACGCTTGAGCATCCCATTTGCTTCCCTATAAATAGAGGGACATATTGCATTCATTTCCTCAAGCTTTTGATAGCCAATTGACCCCTGTTCAGATCCCACATGAACTCTGAATTTGAATTTCTGATTTCTTATATTCTCACTCCAAAACACCAAAAGCTCCATTCAGTTAGCTTAATTGAACTTCTCTGAAGCTAACCATACTTGTACCTTCAACAATGTGGACCTATATTGATCTACAGAAGTCTTGTTTTAGATCCACCTTGTGCTACGTCGTTCAAGTAGATTTCTTGGTCAAATTGATCCAAATAAAAGGCTAATCTACTCTCTGCATTCTTCTGATTCTCATACTTTTTACAATTTATGATTTCATTGAGATTTGAGTGAGATGTTCTAGAATTTCATGCTCGCTATCATTTCTGCATTTTCTCAATTTAAGCCTTGCTCAATTTATATAAATTTGGCGTGATGGTACCATTAGAATCGTCTTGAAGAGACGAATCTAATGGTACCGGTCTGGTCCTCTAATTTTACAATTTCAGGAATCCCAATCTAGGGCGTCTGGAGGTTGAAGACGACCTACGTGTCGTGCTTCAACCAATGAAAGTGTGACATGTGATTTTTTTAATTCAATCCAGTGTGTTTGCTTTATCATACGTGTGCTTTGAGAGCCCTTGGATCTGATTACTTTCAATAGTCAGACTCCATCCAACGAGCCCGAATTTTAGTTATTTTTAATATTTAAAAGGTGATCTGATGCAATTTCCAAAGTTGACCATGATATGCACAGCGTGCTTGATACTTTGGATCTGATTACTAGCGTATTTTGACTCTCATCCAATGGTCTACATTTTTTTGGTTTGTTATTTTATTTTCTGATTTTTTTTTATTTTTATTGATTTAAAATTCAAAAAATCATAGAAAATTCATTTCTAACTTTAAAATTATGAAAAAAATTAACAAAAATATTTTCAAATATTCTCTTTCTCATTTTTATTTTTTCATGATTTTATTTTCATATTTGATATTTTTATAATTTTTCCTTTCTTTTGACTTGTTTCTAATTATTTAAAAAAATTGATATTTTTTCTAGAATTTTATTTTGACTTCTACTATTTTTTGTCTTTTTCTTCACTTATTTAAATGATTTTAATTAGTTTAACAATACTTTTCTGTTTTAAAGAATTACCAAAAAATTATAAAAATACTTGAGGTCATTTCTGATTTTTCTATGGTCTTTTTAAAAAATTTTTTTGATACTTTGAAAATATTTTTCTATTTTACCTCTTATTTTCATTTTAGAAACAATTTAATAGTCATTTTTCTTTTTTAATTTTATTCATTAAATGCAATTTATTTTTTAATATATTCTGATTATGTGATTGTTGATCAAAAACTTCATTAACATCATTGGATCTTGGGTGTTGAGTTCAATTTCACCAAAATGAATGGATGATTTTAATGATAGTTTTGATCAAGGTTTTTGATTCAAATGTATCCCCTCCCTCTTCATCTCATCCTCTTCTCTTTGTGCTACATGTTGTTAGAGGATGATCTACATATCATCACTCCAAACATATGGCACATAAATTGCTATTGACCGGCCTCAAAATAGGTGTAACTTCTATATAAGTCCACTTACGATTGTTTAACATAGCGCTAAATTTTGTCCCGATTCGAGAAATGATCATTCGTGGCCCAAAACTATATTTGCAAGCCCAAACATGTTTAATTTGAAACTTTTGATCCAATAATCTTGAGGTTCATTATTAGAAGGCTTTGATCTTATCAATCCTCCAATGAATTTTCATAAATTTTGGAACTAAGTGAATCATTTAAACATCATTGATCATTTATTGTTGCCTTGAGATTTTGAAATAAATAATATACTTTACAAAAAGTAAATGAAACTTGTTGAGAGGCTTTGATTTTATCAATCTTCTAATGAGTTTTCAAATGCAAGTTTCAAGATGGTCATTCAACTAACCTCAAATTTCTAACAATTGACTTTATTTTATTCTTTTACATTATGATTTTTACTTTAAGCACATTTATTTTAGCATTTTGATTTCATGATATTTTCATCTTTGTTCACAAGAGCATTTACCTTTATGTCATTTTATTTTTTTGCTCACTTGAGCTTTTCATTTCTTTTTGAAGATACCTAATAATCAATTTGAACCATAAAAAACTTTAATGTTACTTGGACTATTTGGTTACTATCCTTGCCATTTGGGAGTTATGAACTTCTTGGACTTAGGATTAGAGACCTTGACCTAACTTGTAACCTTGTGACTTCTACTGTTATTTTGTATGGAGTTCTTGGGGTTTACCCTGAGACATTGGGTCGTGTGTTTTCTTTGTGAGTGGGTTATTCTTATTATGTGCTTTGTCTATAATTAGGGATTTATCTGTATACAGCCGTTACTCTATCCAATTTTTGAGAAGACTTAATGCATCTGAAGTTTGGTATTCTCAAGAGGTTTATCATTCTTGTTTGTTTGGTTTCAAATCCAAAGGATGGAAATTCCACATTGACTCATTGTGTCAAGTGTTGGCTTCTTGTTGGTTAGACGATTATTTTCTCTAGCTTTTACCTTATTCTTTAGGATATTCCCTTTATCTCCTCTCATCTTCTTTAATTTCAAAAAAAATCTTCCTCCTTTTCAAAACTATTCTTGTTTTCCAAACTTGAATCACATTCATAATAAACTTGGATTTAGATCCATGCATTTTCAAAAATAATTTTCTTAATCAAACTTTAACCAACTTAATAATACTTTGACATTTTTATGAGAATACTAAAAGTCAATCAACCCCATTCAAACCATTTTGCCATTTTGGCTTTTTACTTTAAAATTTTCTAAAAAAGATTAGACTCTTGTCAATCCTCGTAGTGATGTGAGCTACTATACTTCTATAATATATAGTGAAGTGGGATATTTTCCACTTGGGTGTTGAGAGAGGCTTTGTTGATTTTAAAATCCAAGCTATATCCTCCACTTTGAGATGATGCAAATTCTCCTTTCTCATGATTGTGGGTAGTGTCGCACGCACAAATCAGAACTAAGAGAGAACGAAATTGCGACAGTAATGATAGGAAAATAAATGTAGCGGTAACGATTTGAGATGAAGACATCAATTGACTTAACTTAACATAATGAAGTCGCCACCATACTTTATTGTTTCCAAAGGGAAATGGGAAAAAAGCTAACAAAACCCAAAAAGATCAGAGATCGAGGTACGGGGGTCGGTTATGAAAAGGGAAGATATTAGCACCCTAAGCATCTACAGTACTCCGCAGGATCCACTTTTTTTGGTTTCTTTTAAGAGGAGTGTCATGTAAAGGTTTACTTTCTAAAGGAAAAGAATGAATGAGTATTTGAAAACAAAAGAAAATGAAATGTTTTTTTTATTATTTTTGTTGTTCGCTTTGGGTCATAAGACTTAGTGCCTACGTACTCCCTCGTACAATGGGAAAGTCAGAGCACCGTAGTTCGGCTAGAAAAGACTTGTCTGTTGATTGTTTTTAAACAAGGAGACAAGTTGTCATTGTTAGGAGAGAAATCTCGACTAACGCCCACAAGGTGTGAGAAAGATGGACCCTGCATCAGCAAGAGTGAGGGTTTGAGAACGCCTCTGGTACTCAAGTGGAAAAGTCGACACCTTTATAACCATAGGGATAGAAGAATGTTGCTCGACTATCAATGAATCATGTCTCAACTCGAAAATAGTTTTGAAGGGTAAAGGTGCTCGAGCGTACAAAAAGGTTTGAATGAGTTGAAGTGTTTTTGTTAATTTCGAAAGATGTCGAAGTATGATTAAGTGAATTGAAGTTTTTTTAAAGAAAAGAAGTTTTAAAATAAAAGGCACTCGACAAAGTCGAGGTTTATTATGAAAGTGATTCGAGTTTATAAACAAAGAAGATTTTGAAAAAGATGAGAAGGTTTTGAAAATTAAAGAATAGGAGAAGATAAAGAAATTGTCCTATGTACAGGAGGGTAAAATATAAGGTAAAAGTTAGGGAAAAGAAACATCTAACCAACAAGAAGCCAATAATTGACATAATGAGCCAATGTAGAATTCTCATTCTTTGGATTAAAACCAATAAAGCAAAGATATTAGACCTCTTGAGAGAACCAAACTTCAAGTGTATTAAGTCTTCACAAAAATTGGGCAGAGTAACGGCTGTATACAGATGAATTCCATATTATAGACAAAGTATGTAATCACAATAACCTGCACACAAAACAAACAAACAACCCAATGTCTTGAGGTAAACCTCAAGAACTCCAGACAAAATATCAATTAAGGTCACAAGATCTCCAATATAAGCCAAGGTTTCTATCTTAAGTCCAAGAAGTCCAATACTCCATAATGCCAAGGATAGTAACCAAATAGTCCAAGTATCATTAATATTTTTTATGGTTCATGTTGATTATTAAGTATCTTCAAAAAGAAAAGAAAAGCTCAAGTGAGCAAAATAAAAATGACATAAAAGTAAATGCTCAAGTGAGCAAAGATGAAAATAGCATGAAATGTAAATGCTAAAGTAAATAGTACATAAAGTAAAAGCATAAAAATAAAAGCATAAAGTAAAGTCAATTGTTAAGAATTAGTGGTTAGTTGGATGATCATCTTGAAACTTTCATTTGGAACTAATTAGAGGATTGGTAGAACCAAAGCCTCTCAACAACAAGTTACATTTGCTTTTTGTCAAGTATATCATCCATTTTAGAATTCTCAAGGCAACATTTAATGATCAACGATGTTTAAGTGATCCGCGTTGACCAAAATTTATGAAGATCCATTAGAGGATTGATAGAACCAAAGCCTCCACACAATGAATCTCAAGATTATTAGATCAAAGGGGTCAAATTAACATACTTGGGCTTGCAAACATAGGTTTGGATCACGAATGATCATTTATTCGAATCGGGACAAAATTTAATACTATGTTAAGCAATCATAAGTGGACTTATGTAGAAGTCACACCTATTTTGAGGCCGGTCAATAGTAATCTATGTATTTCATATTTGGATAAATGATATAAAGATCATCATCCCATAACATATAATACAATAAGAAAGGGGGATAAGATGAAGAGGGAAGGGATTAGAGTTTCAAATATCATCAATATCATTCGTCCATTTTAATGGATTTGGTTTATCAACCTATCAACACTCAAGACCCAATGATGTTGAATAATTTGTCTCAAGATATGCTTCAAGTCAGTACCACATGTGTGATCGGTGGATCTGGAACTGACTGTTTAACGCTGGTTCGCGAAATGTCGCGGAAGCAAGAGTCGCCACCGTCTTTTATTTTCTCCAATTGGAAAGGACAAAAGCACAGAAAAATTCCTTAAAGAGATTGCTCTCGGTTCGGGAGGTAGGTTATAGAAAGGGAAGGTATTAGCACCCTTTCTATCCATGGTTATCCATGGGCTCTTAGATACTTGCTCATTGTGTTTTCAAAAATGTGTGCTTGCTTTTCAATGTGGGTTTAAAAAGTTTCTTTGAAAAATTTCAGTTCGACTCGTACGTCAGAGTGTTTGAAAAATTTGCTTTGAAAGCTTTTGAAAAGTGTCGGTGTGAAAAGTATGTTTTGATTTGTTTGAAATTTGAGCAAGTATCCTTGAGAACCTACCTACCCTAAGGAATTCGTCTGGGTAAGAGTCCTTTAAAAGTAGTGCCATCCCACCATTGAGAGGTAGGTAGCACCACCGTTGGAGGTGTTCGGGTCAATTCGATTTTTAGGGACATGGTGATCACCAGAGCAATGGGAAGACACCTTAGAAGCTACCCTCATGCCAGGTTCCCGGATTATGAGGACTTACTAAGACGTCCTCTACTCGACGACCACCTTTCGAAAGGCAACAGTGAGGCGTACCCTAGGGGTGGTGTGTGCGAATTGTGTGTCATGTTTCAGTTTTTGTCTTGTCATGTTTATTTGTGATCTACGCTTGATTTTAATTTATCCATTCATTCTTGCATGTATATTTAACAGTTATAAAGTTTGCGGAAAATAAATCTAAGGCTATTACAAAGGCGCGGGTCCACATCGCCAAAATTAAACCGGACCCGATTTGACTGAAAAATAAATAAAGCGAATAAAAGTGCGAGAAATAAAATTGTTACAAGGCTTTGGGACATGTACATGATTATTTAAACGATATAAAATAAATGCGCGAAATTAACACTTAACAATATGGGCGTTGGACCCTTTTGCAAAAATTAAAGTTGGTGAATTAATTAGAATTAAAGATTAAAAGATCATGTTTTTTTGGTATTTTATGTTTTTTATGATTTAAAAGAAGGAACAATTAATTAAAATTAAAATGAAGCGTCAAACCCTAATTCTAATGTTTTTTAAGTTTATTATGAAAATATTGAATTTTAACCTAATTTACAATCTAAGTTAATTTACATGCCAAATTAATTATAAAAATAAAATAAATAAATAAATAATATTGTGACAAAAAAAGAGGAACATTTAAAAGGTATAAAAATTATCAATTAACCTAATTCTATATTTTTTGGATTTTTATTATGAAAAAGAATTAACAATAAACCCTAATTTAAATTAACTAATTAATATGCAAATTTTCATGAAAAATAATTAAGATAAAATAACTATTATATTTTTGCCTTTTTCTGATTTTTAATAGAGTTTTTGTATTTTGTAAAAAATAAATTAATTAAATTGAGATGATAAATTAAATAAAATTGCAATTGAAAATAAGATATATAAAAAAATGAAAAGAAAATGCAAACCAGGGGGGGGGGGGTAGCCCCAAAATTGGAGGTCAAACTAGTGGAATCTGGCCCAATAAGCATGGCCCTTGTGGACTTTGCCAGTTGTGTGCTAATGCGTTGACTTGCATTCATGGTACACCTTGACTCTGAGCCCTTTGATGTGGTCGTCTGGGACACGTGTGTGCTTGGATCAAGATGGCATATGGTACGTCTCCACAGAAGCGCTGCATGGAATAATGATTGGAAAAATAACATGAGAAATATGTGAGACCTGGGGTTTGAACCCAGGTCATGAGAGTCACAAGCGTGTCCACCTGCCAGCTGAGCTATGAAACCAATTTGATATATAATATACAAATAAATAATAAAAAGAGAAAGTAACGCATTAATGAAATTTTGGCGCGAGAGTTTGAACGGACCAATCACTCCCTGACACGGTATCGTCTTCTTCGTTCTATTTTGTTTTTTCTGAAAACAAGAACTTTCAGCCACGGTTTTGGATGCGTGGCTTTAGACAGGTTTCAAGAAAATAGCGATTAGGCTATCCTTGAACATAAATTCATCGCGACTATTGGGATTTCTTCGTCCAGTTGAGCTGAGTGCAATGGTGTGAGTCTGGAGTCATGATTTTGCTTCGTTTGAGAAACCCTAATTTTGAATCCTGAAAACCCTAATATCCAAACATGGTAGATTCGCGTATGGCTTATGAAAACTCAATTAAACATATCAGTTAGCTTGGAAACTTCATATTAAACAAGAATTCACAAATAAAAATGCAAAAGAATGTATGAATTATGATATAGGATTTCAAAAGTTTCTCTGTACAGGGAAGGTCCTTGTTACCGATTCTTTGCGCTTGGATGGATGTTTGGAGTTGGAATTGCTTCAGGGATGCCTAAGGAAGCTATTTAAATAGGTTTGGTGTCTTGAATCGCCTTATAACCTTGAAATCAGTTTTGAACTTTTAGGGAAAATTTTCAAGTTTGTGTATAGCTTCTGAGCGCAGCTTTGTGTGTAATGGCTTTAGGTTTTGATTCCTGATCATATAGTGAGCATGCTAGGTCAACAAAATTGCACAAAATCTCATGAATTCAATGTTTTGCATATTTGATTTTGTAAAATCTTTTTTGAATCTTTTTCACATGTAATTTGGTTCAATCATGCTCCAATCACACCAAAACTTGCCATATTTAATTGTACACGAAATCTTGAGAGTAGAATGTGCACAAAAAAGATTTTTTTTAGGTCAAGTTTATATTTTTCACATATTTAAATAATTTAAATGAATTAATATTAATATAAATTCAAATAAATAATTAAAAATTGAGAAAATACTTCCCTTTGGGCCAAATGGTCGTGCATAGGCTTGGAATGATGGATCATGGAAGAAAAATGGGCCCATTTGCATTTTTAGGTCATTTGAACCATTGTTGACTTTTCAAAATTCCCAAAAATTTCCCAACTTCCACAAGGCATAACTTGCTCAATTTTTAAGCTTTTCACATGTTCTTGGACATTTTGGAAAGGTATTTGAGTCCTTTAACCAATGCCTTTGGTCCCATGTCATTTTGATTTACCAATCTCAAGTTATGGCCTTTGACGTAAAGTCCCTTTTTGTTGACTTTTGAAAATGACCTATAATGTTGAAATTGATATCTTTTTGTGAGAGCATTTCTTGGACTTGAAGTATGAAGATGAGTTGTAGTAAATGTCCTTCTATTCAAAATGAGCTTTGGATGGAATTTTTCTGATAATCCATGTGAAAGTTATGCCCTGGTCAATTTCAGTTGACTTTTTCAACTGTCCAAATATAGCAACTTTTGCATCTTTGATGATTTCTGAGCCAAATTTTGAGAATCATGATCAAGCATTGATCAAATGATGTTTGTGGCTTCAAAATGATATGTTGACCAAAAATTTGAACTTTTGACTGCCAAATGACCATTTTGCCCCTACAGTTGACTGTAGTGCAATCTAGGGTTTTGACTGTGCAATTTTGAGCTGAATGCCTTGAAACTTGATATGAGGGTACTTGAACATCTTTGTAAGCATATGAGACTTGATTGGGCCTTTGAAAACTTCCTTTCTTTGATCAGAACACAAACCCTAGTTTTGACTGTGTAGGAGACAGTTTGACTGTGCAATTCTTGGGGAATTTTGTAGCTTGGCTTGGCAATTTCTTGAAGAATATGGGAGGGAAAATTTTGGGGTACAACAGTTGCCCCTGTTCAATCTTCTTAGACCTGAGGATGCAGATTGGCTGACGTGCCTTTCGTAATCCGATGGTAAAAGATGATTGGACACTAGAGTGCCCAGAAATTTGCGCTCACCTAGTGGCAGTGATGGTGGAATGGGCTTATAGATGCCATTTGGAGATTGCTGGATAGGATGATGGGCTTATAGATGCCATTTGGATGTTGATCGCGTAGGAGATTCCTTAGCGAGAACCTGCATACCTGCAAAAGAGAAAATGAGTACCTGACACGTTGCAGGAGCTGATTTTAGATGCTTGGTATAGATGTGTCCTGACTGGTTACAGGAGCTGAGTCTGGAGCTTCAAACGCTGATGAGTGAACCAGGGATGGTTACTGCCTTAGCATGGATGGTAAGAGAACCTTGGGCGATTTTAACTTCAACAACGCTCGTTGAGAAAAATCTTGGGTGTCTTTAACTTCAACAACGCTTGTTGAGAAAAATCTTGGGTGTCTTCTACTGGAATAAGAATCAGGGAGATCTTAGGGTCGATCTGACTGAACCAGAGAGGCCTTTGACTGGGTAAGAATCAGGAAAATCTTAGGGTCGATTTAACTGAACCGGACAAGGTCTTGAAATATCTTCAACTGGATAAGCATCAGGGAGATCTTAGGGTCGATCTGACTGAACCAAGAGAAGGCCTTTGACTGGATAAGCATCAGGAAAATCTTAGGGTCGATTTAACTGAACCGGTCTAGGTCTTGAAATATCTTCAACTGGATAAGCATCAGGGAGATCTTAGGGTCGATCTGACTGAACCAAGAGAAGGCCTTTGACTGGATAAGCATCAGGAAAATCTTAGGGTCGATTTAACTGAACCGGTCTAGGTCTTGAAATATCTTCAACTGGATAAGCATCAGGGAGATCTTAGGGTCGATCTGACTGAACCAAGAGAAGGCCTTTGACTGGATAAGCATCAGAAAAATCTTAGGGTCGATTTAACTGAACCGGTCTAGGTCTTGGAATATCTTCAACTGGATAAGCATCAGGGAGATCTTAGGGTCGATCTGACTGAACCAGAGAAGGCCTTTGACTGGATAAGCATCAGGAAAATCTTAGGGTCGATTTAACTGAACCGGTCTAGGTCTTGAAATATCTTCAACTGGATAAGCATCAGGGAGATCTTAGGGTCGATCTGACTGAACCAAGAGAAGGCCTTTGACTGGATAAGCATCAGAAAAATCTTAGGGTTGATTTAACTGAACCGGTCTAGGTCTTGGAATATCTTCAACTGGATAAGCATCAGGGAGATCTTAGGGTCGATCTGACTGAACCAGAGAAGGCCTTTGACTGGATAAGCATCAGGAAAATCTTAGGGTCGATTTAACTGAACCGGTCTAGGTCTTGAAATATCTTCAACTGGATAAGCATCAGGGAGATCTTAGGGTCGATCTGACTGAACCAGAGAAGGCCTTTGACTGGATAAGCATCAGGAAAATCTTAGGGTCGATCTGACTGAACCAGAGAAGGCCTTGGACTGGGTAAGAATCAGGAAAATCTTAGGGTCGATTTAACTGAACCGGTCTAGGTCTTGAAATGTGATTGAGACTTTAAACTGCATCTTTCCTGAAAGGTAAAAGTCAGTCATATGCAATGCATGATATGGATCAAGCAATGATGTTCTCAACGTAAAAGAGATTTGTATGATGCAGTGCGTTATGCATGCTATGATGATGTATGTGAAGTTTTATGTATGTTTTCGTCTAGGAAAGTGAATCCTTGACGGGTGCCGGGAAGTTGCATCCTGGGCTGACGTTGAAGAATAGATTTTGCTTCCGCTGGGGATGATAACTGCAAGAATACCGGTAGGAGAAGATAACTCCGTTGAGGAATAAACTTGGCAAATGAAGAGTCTGCGGGGAGAAAAGATACTCTAGCGACTATGCTGGGAAGCAATACTCTGTGGGGATAGAGATGCTTTGCTTGAATTATTGAGAATGACTTGCTGAGGATACCGTTGTTGTATGAAGTGTTGACGGACTTCGCTGGGGTAAGAAGACTTTGTCGACGACGCTCTTTCCATGGCTTTTGGCTGAGGATAACCCAGTTATATCCTGTTAAGGAAATAACTCTTTAAATAAAGCCGGGCAACGCGTTCGTGCTCTGCGAGGATAAGCTTCCAGAATTTACTGGGGATAAGCTTACTGCTTGGGGAGATGTGAATTCCAACTTTCCTGGGGAAACTGGGTTGGACTGGACTCTTTGGGGGAAGTTTTGGACTGCGGGGAAGTTTTGGACTGCGGGGAAGTGATTCCTTTGAAAGTTGGCATGCCGCCGGGGAACGATCTTTAGACCAAGACTGCCGGGGATGCTTGTTAAGAATACTTGTATGCTGCTGGGGAATGTTGGGATCTGCTGGAGGATACCCAATTTCCTTGAGACTTGATAACTCTGCTTGGAGAAGAATGTACTGTCTGCTTACTCTCTGGGGAATTCAGGTATACTGGTCGCGTTCTCTAGCTGAACCTTACCTTGATACCTTGGAGGATAGAGCAATTGGATTATTTAGACAACTCTTTTATTGCCCCTGTTTCTAGTGTCGCCTGCAATAAATTCCTTTGTTTCGTATGCAAATATTTATGAGTTAGCAAATTATTGTCAATGCATATATCACAAATTGAACCTTGGACGTTCTTCGCAAAACAAAACAGAAAAAAGAAAAACACTTGGCACGTTTAACTGAAAAATATATTTGTATTGATTTTTGAATGGCCTGAATAGGCGTTTTGTGTACAAGAGGCTGACGTCCTAGTAAGAGGTACGCCGCCGATCAAAAGAGTTTATACAAGTTTTGTATAAAAGAAACTAAAACAGCTGTGTGAAAGATGAATGATCCACTGGGTTTCAACTCTGCTATTGCCTTTATAACTCCGAGCGTCTCATCACTTGATGACCTTGGTTGAAGGTGAAGCTGACTCATCGATGCCGTCTGAACTTGATGCAGATACCGGATTCTGGATGCAAAGTGATCCAATGAGACATAGTATTACGCTTTTATCCCTAATTTTTGCCTGGACCGCCCTTTCGGGTTTTCAGTCCACCGGGATACCCATTTTTGCCCAAGCCGCCTTTTCAGGTTTTCGACTTGCCGGGTGTACAGATTTTTTTATTTTCATCCCTTCATTTTGCCCGAACCCTTTTGGTTCGACGGGAAGCCCTAATTTTTGCCTAGGCGTGTCAGCCTAGCGGGTCTTTTTCATGCGTAGTATTTTTTAACTATGTCTGCATTGGCGGGGTGAGGAAGGTCGTCACCATCCATATTGGTTAAGATCATTGCTCCTCCTGAGAACACATGCTTAACCACAAATGGCCCTTCATACGTAGGGGTCCATTTGCCCCTTGGATCACTCTGAGGAAGGATGATTCTCTTGATTACCAGATCCCCAACTTGATATTCCTGTGGTCTGACCTTTTTGTTAAATGCCCTGATCATCCGTTTTTGATACGTCTGACCATGACAGATAGCAGCAAGTCTCTTTTCGTCAACGAGATTGAGTTGGTCAAGTCGTGTCTGGATCCAATCATCTTCGTTCAGGTTTGCATCCTTCATTATCCGGAGAGAGGGAATTTGCACTTCGTTCGGCAAGACTGCCTCCATGCCATAAACCAGAGAGAAAGGAGTTGCCCCGGTTGACGTCCTAGCTGAGGTACGGTACCCATGCAGTGCGAATGGTAACATCTCGTGCCAATCTTTGTAAGTCACTGTCATCTTCTGCACGATTTTCTTGATGTTTTTATTTGCTGCTTCTACAGCCCCATTCATCTTCGGTCTGTAAGGAGAAGAATTGTGGTGCTGTATCTTGAACTGTTCGCAGAGCTCAGCGATCATCTTATTGTTCAGATTGGTACCGTTGTCTGTAATAATCCGCTCAGGGACGCCGTACCGACAGATCAGATTGTGCCGAATAAACCGTGCCACAACAGTCTTGGTTACTGTAGCATAGGATGCTGCCTCAACCCACTTCGTAAAATAGTCGATCGCCACTAGGATGAAGCGATGTCCATTGGATGCCGTAGGTTTAATCTCGCCGATCATGTCTATGCCCCACATTGCAAACGGCCAAGGCGCAGTCAGGACATTCAGGGGAACCGGAGGAACATGCACTTTATCTGCATAGATCTGGCACTTGTGGCATGTCCTGGAGTGTTGGTAACAGTCAGCTTCCATTGTGGACCAGTAATATCCTGCCCGTAGGATTTTCTTAGCCATAGTGTGTCCACTGGAGTATGTACCAAAGGTCCCTTCATGTAGCTCTTCCATGATTCTTTCCGCTTCAGTCTTATCCACACAACGCAGTAAGGTTGAATCATGGTTTCTCTTGTACAAGATGCCGTTGCTTAGGAAGAACTTGGCTGCAAACCTCCTCAGGAATTTCTTATCGTTGACAGATGCACCTTCAGGGTATTCCTGAGCTTCCAGATATCTCTTTACTTCATGGTACCAAGGCTTCTCAGTCACCAATTCAGTTTCGAGATCACAACAGTATGCCGGTTCGTCCAGTTTCCAGATGATGATCCGGGGAGCTTCATTATCCCATTTGACCTTGAACATTGAAGACATTGTAGCTAACGCGTCCGCTAACTGATTCTCTTCTCTTGGAAAGTGTTCGAAGGTTATCTCTGTAAAGTGGGGAATCAGGGTCAACACACATTCTCTGTAAGGAATCAAGTTTGGATGTTTCGTATCCCACTCTCCTTTAATCTGATTGATCACAAGAGCGGAATCTCCGAAGACACTTAGAAATTTGATCCTTAGGTCGATCGCAGCTTGAAGACCCATGATACACGCCTCATACTCCGCCATGTTGTTGGTACAGTTGAAACATAGCCGGGCAGTGAGTGGAGTATGAGTACCTTGAGGAGATATGATGATGGCGCCGATACCATTTCCCAAAGCATTGGAAGCTCCGTCAAAGTGCATAGACCATCGGGATCCTGGTTCAGGTCCTTCATCCGGTCCAGGTACTTCACAATCAGTTACAATCATGATGCTTTCATCCGGAAACTCGAAGTTCATTGATTGGTAGTCATCTACAGCTTGATGAGCTAGGTGGTCTGCCAATACACTTCCCTTGATGGCTTTCTGGGTTGTGTACTGAATGTCGTATTCCGTCAAGATCATTTGCCATCTTGCAATTCTCCCAGACAGAGCAGGCTTTTCGAATATGTACTTTATAGGATCCATTTTTGAGATCAACAAGGTAGTGTGAGTCAGCATATACTGTCTCAGCCGGCGAGCAGCCCATACCAAAGCGCAGCAAGTTTTCTCAAGCAGTGAGTATCGGGTCTCACAGTCGGTAAACTTTTTGCTAAGGTAATAAATGGCATGCTCTTTTCGGCCAGACTCGTCATGCTGCCCCAGCACACACCCCATTGAGTTATCCAGCACTGTCAGATATAGTATCAGAGGTCTCCCTTCAACCGGTGGCATAAGGATAGGTGGTTCTTGGAGATACTCTTTGATTCTGTCGAAGGCAGCCTGACATTCGTCGTTCCAACGTACTACCTGATCTTTCTTCAGCAGTTTGAAGATTGGCTCACAGGTAGCAGTCAGATGAGAGATGAATCGAGCGATGTAATTCAGGAGTCCTAAAAAGCCTCTGACTTCCTTCTCTGTCTTAGGAACTGGCATCTCTTGAATAGCTTTGACTTTAGCAGGGTCCACTTGAATGCCTTTATCACTGACCACGAAGCCTAGCAATTTCCCCGATCTTACCCCGAAGGTGCACTTGTTCGGGTTCAATCTCAGCTTGTACAGTTTCAACCGGTCAAACAACTTCTGCAGATGATCTAGGTGCTCTTCTTCAGTCTGGGACCTAGCGATCATGTCGTCCACATACACTTCTATCTCATGATGGATCATGTCATGAAATAAGGCAACCATGGCACGTTGGTAGGTTGCCCCAGCGTTCTTCAACCCGAATGGCATGACCTTGTAACAGAAGGTGCCCCACTGAGTAACAAATGTAGTCTTTTCCATGTCTTCAGGTGCCATCTTGATCTGATTGTAACCTGAAAAACCATCCATGAAAGAGAATACCTTGTGTTGAGCTGTATTATCAACAAGGACATCAATGTGAGGTAAGGGGAAGTCATCCTTGGGGCTGGCCCTGTTCAGATCCCTATAATCAACACACATTATGACCTTACCGTCCTTTTTAGGTACCGGCACCACATTAGCAACCCACTGAGGGTAAGAAGTCACTGCGAGAAATCCGGCATCAAACTGTTTCATGACCTCGGCTTTAATCTTCTCAGACATCTCTGGACGCATCCGACGGACCTTTTGTTTAACTGGAGGGCAGTCTTCCCTAGTCGGCAAATGATGGACAACAATATCGGTATCCAACCCGGGCATGTCTTCGTAGGACCAGGCAAAGATCTCCATGTAGTTATGTAACATCTTGGTTAACCGTTGCTTCACGCTGAGCTCTAGGTTGGCACCAATCTTTACCTCTTTCCTGTCTGCCTCAGTACCCAGGTTTATGGTTTCCACTGGCTCTTCATGGGGTTGAATTGCCCTCTCTTCCTGAAGCAACAATCTTGCGAGCTCGCCAGGCACTTCGCAATCATCTTCACCTTCGTCTTCGGCTAAGTTGATCGGATTTTCGAAGTCATAATTGGCAGTAGCAGAGTTGTTATCAGTGAGATCCAGAGTGGATTGGAACCTGTATGAGTGAGTGTGTGTGTAAATACAGCTGTTTTGAAAATTATGTAAAGGAAAAGAAAGACAGAAAAGGAACACAATATTTGCAATGCGAAAATACGTCCAAGATTTTCATTCATGGTATATGAAATGACAATTTGTATGCCCTCACAAATAGAACCACGGTGCCCCGGGTAAGACACCGGGCCATAGAGTTTATCATTGTTTATTACAAAATAACAAAACATAGGAATTCATTACTTAGTAACAAAAGAAACAGGGAGATTGTCCTTTGCGCTCCAATTGTTAAGTCCACCGTCAGTTGCTGGGTAGATCCAGCTATCGAACTCAGTTTCATCAACTTCCTCTTCATCACCAATAGCATTAACTCCATGAGCAGGCAGGGGAGCTGTCACCATATTAGGCTTGTCAGATGCTTCAAACTGTACCTCCTTAGTATCAATGAGGTCCTGCAGCTTGTTCTTTAGTGCCCAACAGTCATCAGTGGAGTGCCCCGGGCTTTCTGAATGGTAAGCACAACGAGCATTCGGATTGTACTTGGGAGATGCAGTATTTGGAAACTTCGGCGCCTCCCTGACAGTCACTAAATTAGTTGAGAGCAACTGTGGCAGGATCTGCGACAAAGTCATGTTTAAACGGGAGAATTCTCTCTGGGGTCTTTCCACCTTCTGAGTATTGTTTGGCCGAGGAGCGGCAGCAGGCTTAGCAATCATTACCGCACTGACAGATTGGCGGTGTTCATTTCTCTCTGATCTCCTGGAACCATATACGGCGCTAGACTCCTTCTTGAAGGGTTTCTTTTCCGAACTAGATGATGATGCACCCTTTGCAATCTTCCCAGACTTCAGCCCAGCTTCAATTCTCTCTCCAGTCAAGATTAAATCAGTGAAACCAGCAAAAGAATTCCCAATGAGATGGTTGAAGAATGGCCCAGATAGGGTCCCTAAGAACATGTCAACCAACTCCCGATCAGTCAATGGTGGCTGCACCCTGCCAGCCAGGTCTCTCCACTTCTGAGCGTACTCCTTAAAACCTTCGCTTACGCCTAACGACATATCCTGGAGTTGGGTACGCGTGGGGGCAAGGTCGGCATTATACTGATATTGCTTGTAGAAAGCAGTAGCCAGCTCCTCCCAGTTACGAATTTTGGTCCCATCCAGCTGATAGAACCATTCGAGATGAGTCCCTGAAAGACTCTCCTGGAAGAAGTGGATCCATAGATTCTTGTCCGCAGAGTACGGCTGAATTTTCCGAACATAGGACCTTAAGTGCAGCTTGGGACAAGACGCCCCGTCATATTTCGAGAAGGATGGTGCTTTGAATTTATGCGGGATAATCACACCAGTCGACAAACCCAGATCTCCGAAATCCAACCCAGGTGCCTGTTGCACCTCCATAGCCTTCAACCTGTCCTCCAGTTGTTTGTACCTGTCATCTGAAGGAGGGTACTGCTCTTCATCAAAATCTGTCTCGTTGTCGGAGACTTCTGGAGTAGGAACCTTTACTTCTGCCTGAGAAGGACTCTTGCCAACAGAAGAACCAGCCTCTTCATGTTGCAGAGTGTTGCCAAACCTTCGGCCCGAGTTGAACAGAACAATTCTTCTCTTCTTCTTCTTCTCCTTCTTCAGGAGCATAGCCTTTAGTTCCTCTTGGCCCTTAGCCAGACCCTTGATTAGTTCTTGAAACTGCACATTCTGCGCCTGGAGAGCCTTGATTGATGTCTCGGTTGATTCAGATCCGGGATTCATGATGCTGAAATAAACAGCGAAGAACTGTAAGCAACCTGAAAAGGGAAAAACCTGCTATGCACATGATGTATGAAATGCGTATGCAATGCATTCAAGGGTTCGAGAGTTCAAATTCGTTGTAGACAAAAAGGAACACACGTTATCATTAAAGAAATCGTTGATTAATATATCAAGGCCTCATGGGCAAAAAGTACAAAAAATCAAGTCAATCCCAAAATACACTGCGCATCCTCTTTGGAGCTATGTAGGTGTTGAGATTCCTCTCCTCATGCAACAGGCGAGTGAGTTCCAGGACCTTCTTTTCACTGGCATGCAGACTAGTCTCAAGAGAATTCCGCTCTTCCTTAAGCTGGATCCAGCTCTTCTGCATCTCTTCCCAGGATGTGGGCATATCAGGGTGCTGAATAACATGAGACACTTCCCCTTCCAAGACAGGTTCTTTGATTACTGGAAGCATGTGAGGATAAGGCATCACTAACTTCTGAGAGCGGGCGCGTACCCATTTGAGATAAGGCTCCAAAGGGATGGAGTTCCTATGCCCCAGTGTCTTGCTGTCTATCCTACTGGGCATCCTCCAGGCTCTGATAAATCTCTGACGAAGTCCTTGAGTATCGTTGTCGAAGTCAAAAACTATGTCGGGAATTAGCATGTCATGAGGACCGTCCCTCCGAGCATAACCAAACTGTCTCCAAGCCAGGCATGGGCTATAAGTAATACCTCCTCTGATTCCAAGTAAAGGAACATTAGGGTACTCCCCACAATGATCAATGATAGTGACATCTCCTCTGGATCTAGGACACCAATGTATATCTGCATGTGTAAGAGTCATCAACCGTTGTGACCATCTCAAACCCCGCTCATTCTTCAAGACTGATTGGGGAAGGTGCGAAATAAACCACCTTCCCAGGAGAGGAGTGCAACACATAAGGACACCTCTTTTTCTCATGGTTCGAGTGTAACATGAGTGAAGGATGTCCCCCAGCAACGTAGGTATGGGATTCCTGGACATAAAGATCTGAACGGCACTGATATCAATGAGCTGATCTGGGTTAGGGAACAACACCAAACCATAAACAAGGAGGGCCACAACTTCTTCAAAAGCTTGCAGGTCAAGGGAGTTCCAACATTCAAGGGCCTTTTCAAACAGAAACCTGGCTAAGAACCCTTTGATACCACTTCTGACTTCCCGATGTCCCTTGAGGTCAGATGACTGTAGGTGCAAGGCTTTAGCAATCTCTTCAAGCTTAGGTTCCTTTTCTGTACCGTTGAAGGGTAGATGATCAAGGATAGGGATCTTCAGGAGCCGGGAGAACTCCTCCAATGTAGGTACCAACTGATAGTCCAAGAAGGTAAAGCAGTGATGCAGGGGATCAAAGAACTGGAACAGGACCTTTATCATATCTTCCTCAATGTTGGTGTTGACCAAGCTGATGAGGCTTCCATGCCTTTCACTGAATGAAGAGTTCTCGGGAATCCTGGATATAAGCTCCTTAAGCTGAGGAGGGATCCTTACAAGACTGACTTGAATGGTCTTTCTACGAACAGTTTCCATGTCCTACAAAACAAGAACAAAGATGAAAATTCGAACCCCTGAAATGGTTAGTCAATGCATATGATGCTGGATGATGTCATGATGCTATGATTAAACACACCACAGATATTTACAAAGACAAACATGTAGGGCACACAAGGCACACAAGACAAGCCCTTAAGGTTTAAGGCCAGCGTGGGGTCTGGGTAGTACCCTCTTGAAGTTGGTGGGTTCAACCTGTCCTAATCAAAGTAATCGGGTTCTAAGGTTCCCAATATCACGGGATTGCTTTCATTGTTCATCGTTTCGATTTAGCCACTGAACTGGCGACCGAAATATTCCAGGAAAGCAACCCTCAATTGAGCGTAGTATCGAGTATCAACCAACCTCGGACTGCACCAAAGTCAGTTATCTCACTACCCTAAAGAGGCCAAGATAGTTCAATTAAGGTTCCTAAGGTCTGTTGATGCTTCATGACACCACGCGGAGGCCCCGTACTCTCCTTGACTGAACTCAAAGGTTACCGGTACACACCAAAGTGCCACATCAATGTAGCAGACTGTTTCAACCATGTCGGTATACCCCGCACAGTTCCCTCACAGCCTTGTTGCTACTTTCTAAGAAAGGTATCCCCCAGATCCGGGTTTAGGACCTATAGAACTCCCAAGCAACCCACAATTTAAAGCACACAAAGCAATACAATTGAAAACATAGTTATTAGCTAGCCCTAAGGTACACCTCACTTTAAGTATCCCCAGCAGAGTCGCCAGTTCTGTGATCGGTGGATCTGGAACTGACTGTTTAACGCTGGTTCGCGAAATGTCGCGGAAGCAAGAGTCGCCACCGTCTTTTATTTTCTCCAATTGGAAAGGACAAAAGCACAGAAAAATTCCTTAAAGAGATTGCTCTCGGTTCGGGAGGTAGGTTATAGAAAGGGAAGGTATTAGCACCCTTTCTATCCATGGTTATCCATGGGCTCTTAGATACTTGCTCATTGTGTTTTCAAAAATGTGTGCTTGCTTTTCAATGTGGGTTTAAAAAGTTTCTTTGAAAAATTTCAGTTCGACTCGTACGTCAGAGTGTTTGAAAATTTTGCTTTGAAAGCTTTTGAAAAGTGTCGGTGTGAAAAGTATGTTTTGATTTGTTTGAAATTTGAGCAAGTATCCTTGAGAACCTACCTACCCTAAGGAATTCGTCTGGGTAAGAGTCCTTTAAAAGTAGTGCCATCCCACCATTGAGAGGTAGGTAGCACCACCGTTGGAGGTGTTCGGGTCAATTCGATTTTTAGGGACATGGTGATCACCAGAGCAATGGGAAGACACCTTAGAAGCTACCCTCATGCCAGGTTCCCGGATCATGAGGACTTACTAAGACGTCCTCTACTCGACGACCACCTTTCGAAAGGCAACAGTGAGGCGTACCCTAGGGGTGGTGTGTGCGAATTGTGTGTCATGTTTCAGTTTTTGTCTTGTCATGTTTATTTGTGATCTACGCTTGATTTTAATTTATCCATTCATTCTTGCATGTATATTTAACATTTATAAAGTTTGCGGAAAATAAATCTAAGGCTATTACAAAGGCGCGGGTCCACATCGCCAAAATTAAACCGGACCCGATTTGACTGAAAAATAAATAAAGCGAATAAAAGTGCGAGAAATAAAATTGTTACAAGGCTTTGGGACATGTACATGATTATTTAAACGATATAAAATAAATGCGCGAAATTAACACTTAACAATATGGGCGTTGGACCCTTTTGCAAAAATTAAAGTTGGTGAATTAATTAGAATTAAAGATTAAAAGATCATGTTTTTTTTGTTATTTTATGTTTTTTATGATTTAAAAGAAGGAACAATTAATTAAAATTAAAATGAAGCGTCAAACCCTAATTCTAATGTTTTTTAAGTTTATTATGAAAATATTGAATTTTAACCTAATTTACAATCTAAGTTAATTTACATGCCAAATTAATTATAAAAATAAAATAAATAAATAAATAATATTGTGACAAAAAAAGAGGAACATTTAAAAGGTATAAAAATTATCAATTAACCTAATTCTATATTTTTTGGATTTTTATTATGAAAAAGAATTAACAATAAACCCTAATTTAAATTAACTAATTAATATGCAAATTTTCATGAAAAATAATTAAGATAAAATAACTATTATATTTTTGCCTTTTTCTGATTTTTAATAGAGTTTTTGTATTTTGTAAAAAATAAATTAATTAAATTGAGATGATAAATTAAATAAAATTGCAATTGAAAATAAGATATATAAAAAAATGAAAAGAAAATGCAAACCAGGGGGGGTAGCCCCAAAATTGGAGGTCAAACTAGTGGAATCTGGCCCAATAAGCATGGCCCTTGTGGACTTTGCCAGTTGTGTGCTAATGCGTTGACTTGCATTCATGGTACACCTTGACTCTGAGCCCTTTGATGTGGTCGTCTGGGACACGTGTGTGCTTGGATCAAGATGGCATATGGTACGTCTCCACAGAAGCGCTGCATGGAATAATGATTGGAAAAATAACATGAGAAATATGTGAGACCTGGGGTTTGAACCCAGGTCATGAGAGTCACAAGCGTGTCCACCTGCCAGCTGAGCTATGAAACCAATTTGATATATAATATACAAATAAATAATAAAAAGAGAAAGTAACGCATTAATGAAATTTTGGCGCGAGAGTTTGAACGGACCAATCACTCCCTGACACGGTATCGTCTTCTTCGTTCTATTTTGTTTTTTCTGAAAACAAGAACTTTCAGCCACGATTTTGGATGCGTGGCTTTAGACAGGTTTCAAGAAAATAGCGATTAGGCTATCCTTGAACATAAATTCATCGCGACTATTGGGATTTCTTCGTCCAGTTGAGCTGAGTGCAATGGTGTGAGTCTGGAGTCATGATTTTGCTTCGTTTGAGAAACCCTAATTTTGAATCCTGAAAACCCTAATATCCAAACATGGTAGATTCGCGTATGGCTTATGAAAACTCAATTAAACATATCAGTTAGCTTGGAAACTTCATATTAAACAAGAATTCACAAATAAAAATGCAAAAGAATGTATGAATTATGATATAGGATTTCAAAAGTTTCTCTGTACAGGGAAGGTCCTTGTTACCGATTCTTTGCGCTTGGATGGATGTTTGGAGTTGGAATTGCTTCAGGGATGCCTAAGGAAGCTATTTAAATAGGTTTGGTGTCTTGAATCGCCTTATAACCTTGAAATCAGTTTTGAACTTTTAGGGAAAATTTTCAAGTTTGTGTATAGCTTCTGAGCGCAGCTTTGTGTGTAATGGCTTTAGGTTTTGATTCCTGATCATATAGTGAGCATGCTAGGTCAACAAAATTGCACAAAATCTCATGAATTCAATGTTTTGCATATTTGATTTTGTAAAATCTTTTTTGAATCTTTTTCACATGTAATTTGGTTCAATCATGCTCCAATCACACCAAAACTTGCCATATTTAATTGTACACGAAATCTTGAGAGTAGAATGTGCACAAAAAAGATTTTTTTTAGGTCAAGTTTATATTTTTCACATATTTAAATAATTTAAATGAATTAATATTAATATAAATTCAAATAAATAATTAAAAATTGAGAAAATACTTCCCTTTGGGCCAAATGGTCGTGCATAGGCTTGGAATGATGGATCATGGAAGAAAAATGGGCCCATTTGCATTTTTAGGTCATTTGAACCATTGTTGACTTTTCAAAATTCCCAAAAATTTCCCAACTTCCACAAGGCATAACTTGCTCAATTTTTAAGCTTTTCACATGTTCTTGGACATTTTGGAAAGGTATTTGAGTCCTTTAACCAATGCCTTTGGTCCCATGTCATTTTGATTTACCAATCTCAAGTTATGACCTTTGACTTAAAGTCCCTTTTTGTTGACTTTTGAAAATGACCTATAATGTTGAAATTGATAACTTTTTGTGAGAGCATTTCTTGGACTTGAAGTATGAAGATGAGTTGTAGGAAATGTCCTTCTCTTCAAAATGAGCTTTGGATGGAATTTTTCTGATAATCCATGTGAAAGTTATGCCCTGGTCAATTTCAGTTGACTTTTTCAGTTGTCCAAATATAGCAACTTTTGCATCTTTGATGATTTCTGAGCCAAATTTTGAGAATCATGATCAAGCATTGATCAAATGATGTTTGTGGCTTCAAAATGATATGTTGACCAAAAATTTGAACTTTTGACTGCCAAATGACCATTTTGCCCCTACAGTTGACTGTAGTGCAATCTAGGGTTTTGACTGTGCAATTTTGAGCTGAATGCCTTGAAACTTGATATGAGGGTACTTGAACATCTTTGTAAGCATATGAGACTTGATTGGGCCTTTGAAAACTTCCTTTCTTTGATCAGAACACAAACCCTAGTTTTGACTGTGTAGGAGACAGTTTGACTGTGCAATTCTTGGGGAATTTTGCAGCTTGGCTTGGCAATTTCTTGAAGAATATGAGAGGGCAAATTTTGGGGTACAACAACATGCTATTTCAAGAATCAAACAAGAACCACGTACAAAAGTTTTCAATTACAAGCATTAATCAAAGGTAAAACCCAAAATGTAATCTTAAGTCAAAAATAGTCTCAAAATATGAAAATGACTTGAAAAATTATGAAATTAAAACTCTAACTTCCTAAAGTCCTATAAAAGTTATAAATAAAATCTGGAGTCCCTGGATTGAGGTGGAAATTTGCTTTAGAAATGCAAACTTGGAAACTTGCAAGTTTAAGCCTTAAACTAGATGGTTTGGGAAAATAATTTGTGAAAAATATGAAATCACATTGTAAAATTCTAGAAAAATTATTTTTATCACCTCAACAAGTTCAAGCACTACAAACAACTTTATTCATGATTTTATAGGCACAGGAAGTTAGAACTTTAAATCGATTAATCTGCATGATCAAGCAAAAACCCTAAAAGAGGAAATTAAGTTCAAAATTAAATCATTAGATCTAAAGTTCAAAGAAATTTTATTTAAAATAACCTAAATGTCAAGAAAATTAAAAGGATCATAAATCATATTTTTATTGAATTTTATCTCAAAAGGAAAAAGAAATAGAAATTTTTTTACACAATCTAACAAAAATTAATGCAAATAAAAGATATTATGTCCAAATGATTTTAAAATATAATAAATTTTTTTTATAAAATTGGACAAAAAATATTTTCAAGTGATAAACTCAGAGAGGAGTCCAAAAATATTTTTATGGGTTTTTTTTACTTAATAGAAATAGGAAAATAAAATTCAAAATTTAAAAGAAATATTAAAACCCTAATTATTTACATGATTTTATTTAATCAATAAAAATGATTAAAAAATGAAATAAAAATCAAAACATTAAAATATATCGAAAAAGAAGTCTAAAGTAATTTTTTCATAATTTTTAAAGTGAAGGAAATATTAAAATAAAATTTGAGAAAACAAAAGAAGAATTAGTATTCAAAGGCTATTACACCTGGTTTTGCCAAAATGCGATGTAAAAGGAACTGGAACAATGTTCAATTAAAACAAGACACCTCATCATCCCTACCAAATGCCATAATATGCAGATTTTTCAGCTTCAACACAACACTTTCATGACACGATATCTTGCTCATTTCTTGATGAAATTCAAAAGTTCCAACACCAAAGTTCAAGATAGAAATTAGTAGAACATGATAGGATCAAAAAATTTATGAAATAATTCCTTGATGAGTGAGAAAATCGTGCGTGAAGAATGCTACGTGAACACTTTTTTTATTTGCACATTACATCAAATAGTTTTCAAACTTGATTTTCTCCCTCAATTTTCCACCAATTTAGACGATCCAAAAATGAAAATTGATCAGAAAAATGCAAGGATTATGAATATGCTCTTAGATTTTGCAAAAAATTCATGAATTTAAACAACACGCAAAGTTGTAATAAGAGAGAGAAAAATGGATCATATACCTTGTAATGAATTTGATGATGTTTGAGCTCAAATAAAGAGCTAGTAATGGAGAGAAGTTTGCTTGAATGATGCAGAGATGATAAAATGGAGAGAGATGTGAAGAAATTTTGAAAAATGGAGAAAGTGAGTTTTAACAACAATGGAGGAAGCTTGAAATTCAAAGAGAGAGAGAGAGAGGAGAGTGCTTGTTTTTCGTGAGAATGAGAGAGAATATTTAACTTGCTTCTGATTTGAAATCTTCCAACCCACCCTTTGTTGTTGAATGCATAGGCTTTATATAGAGTATGGAAAGAGAGTGAGGAAAAATAAAAAAATGTGGGAAATGAGAGTATGTTGCATTTTTGAGTGAGTGAGAGTGAAAATCACTTGCCTTTGGATAAGTGAACAAGGATTGGAGTGTGAGCTAGCAAAGGATGTTTGTATTGGCACATAAAATTGCATGCATTTTCATGCAACTTTTCTATTTCAAGATCACCTCTTTACCTTCTTATATCTCTCTCCACAATGCATGAAATATGATAAACTTTGAATCAAAAATATAGAGGACACTTCATACTCCAACTTTCATGTTTAAAATTTTTCAAAATAAAGCTTGAATCAATGAGATATTTGGCCATAAACACGTGCTTAAAATCTGTTTGACAAAATGCCTTGCCTGCCTGAGCTTGTTGTGCGCGTGACTTACCTTGCTGGGCAGAAAATTCAGCATGCGTGGTGCATACTTCTCACAATTATATCTCAAAATATAGGAAGAATATGGAGAAACTTTCTGAAGCAAAGTTGTTCCTCACATTTAGGGCTTGAACTTTGATGTTGGACATTTTTCAAAATAATGAATATTTCACATAGAAAAGTGGTGATACATGCGCGCCCACAACATATTTAATGAAATGCCTTCCCTGCCTGAGCTTGCTGCGCGTGTGTCTTGCCTTGTGCTGGGCAAAAATTCAGTTTTCAGCTTAAAATCCTAATCACTATATCTTTCTTTACACTAAACCATTTGAGATAATTCTTGAATGAAAAATGAAGAGAAAACTTCAATCTACAACTTTCATGTTGCCAACTTTTTGATTTGAGTCCAAATGGTCATTCAAAAATGGACATGAAGAAGTCAATTTTTTGTATTTTTAACCAAAATTTCACTAAGTGTCAAAATCTTCCAAGCTTCATAACTTTTTTTCCCTTTATTTTTTGGACTTGTGGCCACTCCGACAAAGTTGGAGAATTTTTCATCCTCTTTCTAGGCATATAAAATTTGCACATTTTCAATAAAAATTGAGAAAGTTGTAGTCAATCAAAATCAAGTATAGTGTATTTAATATTTTCATGTGACTAAAAATCCCTTGAATGACAAAAATAAAATAAAAACCTGAAAGTATAAAAAATAACTCAATTTAAAATAGTTTTTTTGAATTTTTTCTGAATAAAAAATAAAGACTTAAAATGACTGAAAACGATAAAAAGCGGACAAAATTTTATCCGAAAAAATAAAATGAGTACATTAAAATAAAATACATGTTACAAAGATTAAAGAAAAAATATTCAAAGAGTCAAAATCGAAATAAAATGATAATAAAAATACCAGGCTGAACAGACGTATACGGTTAAAAATGAGACTTCAAATTGTAACATAAAAATGAATCGAGCATACCGTCATAATCTACGTGAAACGCAGATTCATAAAATGATCGGTAAAAGGTGAAAACTTGAAATTTTTTCTCGCTAATTTTCCGCACAGTGTTGAATCGCTTTTAACAGTCTGTCTATAAAACCGAAATATTTTTATTATCGACATATAAACAACTTGGAGCAATGCAAGAAAATAGTAAAGAGATAAAAATGCATGAAGTGAAATGTCGGGTATTTTTCAACTATAGAATGATGCAAATGTCGATTTAAACAGACTTTTACTCAACTTAAACACGATTAAATGATGCAAATGTGATGAATGAAGCTATATATTAATGACCGTGACTAAATGACAAAATATGATATGAAAGTGCGACTGAAAAAGTTAGGGGTGAAATTTAGGGTACAACAGGTAGTAAGTATCTTTTCCACTCGGATATGACGATGATGTCTCATCTCTTAAAATTAATCGACACACTCGTGCTTTAAATTTTTTGAAACGTGAAATATGAGTACCCTGATCCCCTATTGCACGGAAGATGGTACATAGACACTAAAGATTCGCAAGCGCGGCGGGTGCAAAAATTGTAACAAAAATACTTCTTTTCTCATCCCCGCAATCTATTTTTCGTATACAACTTTTATAGCCAAAATACACAAATTTTCAAAGAGGTTTTTGCGGAGTACCTTAGATATTTAGGGTGCTAATACCTTCCCTTTGCATAACCAACCCCCGAACTTAGATTCTCTCCAACTTTTTTTGGGTTATTCGCTCTTTTCCCATTCCTCTGGAAACAATAAAGTGTGGTGGCAATTTTTATTTTGATCTGTGCAAGTCAAGTGAATCCAATGGCTTAGTCTCAACATTTCCACCGCTACAAAAAAATAGCGACTTCACTGGGGAAAGATTGACCAAATATTGGTTCATTCCTAAGTGGGTTGAACCTATCTTTGTTTATCTGTGTATATGCCATTATTTGTTGTATATTATATGTTGTATATATGTTTGTCTGGATTTTTACTGGTTTTTAGGATGCTTGGTGATTTCTCATAAGTCCTCTACCCGGACTTCGGCAAGCTTAAGATAGTACGGGCAGTATAGTCATGTTAACTTTAAGGTGATAATCTCAAAAAAGGAGGCATGAGATCCCCTACTCAGTGGATACCCCTTTGATTGTAGTGTTGTTTACTGAGTAATCGGGAAGACGTGCTGCTTTCGACCCGAGAGCCTGCTGAAATTGAGGACCGTAGAACCTTTAACCCATCTTGGCCTTTTAGGTGTAGTGCAGAAACTATGACAGAGTAATCCGAAAATGGTTGTCATGCGATACTACACTCATGCGAGTTTTTCTTGAGAATATTACTAATTACCGAGTCAATCGGGATGTTGGTAATATTCGAAGGAAGGATGTAGACTCTGGGAACCTCTTAGAACCTTGTTCGGCAGGTGATAAACTATTAGACCATACCTTATGGGTAGTACCTTTGACTTCATGCTCATGACGTCGAACCTATGAACCCCCCATGTTTGTGATCTTGTGTGTGATTTTTGCATCATGCATTCTTGCACCCATGAGCCTCTTTTAAGACATTTTGGTTCAAGGGACTTAAAGTTGAATTTTTGCGAATATCTCAGGTACTTTTGACCGTGGATTCTGGAAAAAGAAAGACTTGGAAGTACAGTTTCAAGAATCCTAAGATAGAAGATTTGATGAATCTAATTCCCGAGATTGAGAGTTCTATAGAATTTCGAAAGAAGTATGGATCCACCGTGTCTCTCATGAAGCTCAGGATGAAGGAGGGTATTCTCTTGACTTTGGTCCAGTTCTATGATCTGATGTATCGATATTTCACTTTCACTGATTATCAGTTGATGCCTACATTGGAGAAGTATTCTTATCTACTGGGTTTACCTATTACCGATCGTATTCCTTTCACAGTTTTGGAGGAGGAGACAAAGTCCCATGAGATTGCTGTTATGGTTCATTTGGGGTAGTCTGAGATTGAGGATCACATGACTACCAAAGGAGGAATTAGAGGATTACCCGCTCAATTTTTATTATAGAAAGCTTGTTACTTTGCTAGGATGAAGAGTACAATTTCTTTTGAGGCCATCTTTGCTCTGCTTGCTTATGGGTTGTTCTTATTTCCGAATGTCGACAACTTTGTGGATATCAATGCCATCAGGATCTTTTTGATAGGGAATCCAGTCCCTACATTATTAGGAGATTCTTATTACTCTATTCACCTTCGGGATTCTTATCATAGAGGGATGATCATTTGTCGCACGCCTTTGTTGTATCTGTGGTTTATTTCTCACTTACCTAGATCTGATGCTTTCTAGGATGTCAAGAAGGAAGCTCGTTGGGATCCAAACATTATGGCCCTCACTCATTTAGATATTGTTTGGTATCATCAGGCTTACCATGATGTAGAGATTGTTGATAGTTGTGGTAGTTTCCCCAATGTACCTCTTCTTGGTACAAAGGAAGGAATTAACTACAATCTCGTCCTTGCACGATGACAACTTGAATATCCGATGAGAGATAAGCCAAATAGTATTCATCTGAGTGGTTTCTTTCTCAAAGAGGGGGGATCATAAGGAAGCTAAGGAGGATATTTCAAAGGCTTGGCGCCATATTCACAGGAAGAGTAGAAAGGACTTGGGACCTAGAGGAGTTGTTTCTTTAGAGTCTTATCTCCGATGGGTATAAGCAAGGGCAATCTAGTTGAAGATGTCATATTACCGTGAAGCACATATGCATGATATGTTTGTGAAGACCACTCCTCTCATTTTATATGATGTGGAAGAGCTTCAGCTTACCCAAGTCTGGATGTAGCAGGAGAAGGAGGCTTTGAAGAATAAGTGTCAGACTTTAGAGATGTCCTACCAAGCAGACTTGAAGGAGAAGGATGATTTGATTGAGATTCTTGAGAGTCGTGTTGTAGAAAATATGGAGAGGCAAGAGGATTTATTTTCCTCTAGAGCTCAGTCGGGACTTAGTCATTCACTTCCCGACTCTGGTAATTGGAAAGTGGTTGCCGACAGGTATGCAGAAGAGAACAAACAGTTGAAGGCTCAGATTGCAAGACTCACGAGAAAACGTCAGTGTATGGAGAGATCTTCATAAGCTTTGCTTTCTTAAGATTTTATATTCTATCCTCTTTTGTACTTGGGATTGTTGAAACTTGTACTAAAAGTTATAATCCGTTTTGAAGTTATGATAATAAGATATTCAGTATTTCAAAAAATGTGTAAGTACTTTAGTATTCGTAAATTGTCTATAATTCTTTGAGTCCCTTGAAGTATTAATAATAATAAAATAAATCATGTGCATTGAATATCATGCATCATATTGTACATATTTCTTGCATTTCTATTCATACCCATGTGTCTTACTTAATTTCTCTACTTCGTTCAACAAGTTGTCTCACTGCTACAATACTCGAGCTAATTCCATGAAGAAAATGGAGAATCTTGAACAAGAGAATCACGAGTTGTGCGAAGAAGTTACTACTTTGAAGGTCGGTATGGCTAATCTGACTGCTTTAACATAATCGTTTGTGGTTGCTCAGAATCAACCACCACTTGCTCAACCAAAACAAACAACGATTGCTTCTGAAAACCATCATATCCCATTTCTGTTATTATAGTTACTGTCGCTCAGAACCGTATGCCTCAGGATTACCCGTGGGGAATTCCAGAGAACTTCATGCCAGAAGGTTTTAATCTTGACACTCAAGCCACTCCAATTGTGAAAGCTGCTTCTACTCTCGCACCTGTTGTGGTGCATATTACTCCTGCTGCTAGAAATGAGATCCAATATGATGCACCTCCTTCAGTGAATGCTATGCGATTTTCTAATGATGAAGTTTATCGTCATGTTCCTCCATCAAGTGAAAGTGTGGGTTTCTATAACCGGTTGGATGACTTTCAAGACCAGTTCAATGAGATGCAGAAGGAAATGAAGGCCCTTCTAGGAAAAGAATTGTTTGGATAGAACGTCAGTGAACTCTGCCTGGTTTCTAATGTAAAGGTGCCATCCAAGTTTAAAGTACCGAAATTTGAGAGGTACAAGGGCAAATCTTTCCCTCGTAACCACCTTGTGATGTAAATCAGGAAAATGTCTACCCATATTGATGATCAGCATTTTCTCATTTATTTTTTCCAAGATAGTTTAACTGGTGCTGCTCTGAAGTGGTATATGATTCTGGACAATAGTAGTATTCGTACCTTTAATGATCTGGGAGAATCCTTCATCAAACAATACAAGTACAATATGTTCATGGCACCTGGCCGTGACCAGTTAAGGGCAATGGCTCAGAGAGACAAGGAATCGTTCAAAGAATATGTACAGAGATGGCGCGAGATAACTTCCCAGGTGGTGCCACCTATGGGAGAACAAGAAATGACCAAGGTCTTCCTGAAAACCCTTGGATCATTTTATTATGAAAGGATGGTCGCCAATATGCCGGGTGATTTTACCAAAATGGTAAGAATGGGTGCTCGTTTGGAAGAGGCTATTAGAGAAGGGCGCTTGACAAAAGAGGAAGGGACAAAGAAGTCTTTGTATGGGTTCTCTCGAAAGAAAGAAAGTGAAATGAATGTTGTTATTAGGGGAAAAAATATTAGACCAACTAGAAGGCATCGATGGTACCAGCAACAGGTTGCTTCTGTGACTCCAATCGTTAATGTAGCTCCAACCACTGTTGCCTATCAGAGACCATCCCCTCAAGGAAATCAAGGGCAAAGTTAGAAGAGAGAGGCTTTTGACTCTATTCTAATGAGCTATGCGGAGTTACTTCCGGCTTTGATCCAGAAGAAGTTGGTTCAGACCAGGCCACCCCCTGTTATACCATCACCTTTACCTTGGTATTATAAGGAAGACCAGACGTGTGCTTTTCATCGGGGAGCACCAGGGCACAATATTGAGAACTGTTATCCTTTGAAATCTAAAGTACAAAAGATGGTGAGATCTGGCCTTTATCCTTTAAATATGTTGGCCCTAACATGAAAGATAATCCTTTGCCAAAGCATGGAGGAGCAAATGTTGTAAACATGGTTGCTGGTTGTCCAGGGGACTTCCGGATTTTCGATATCAACCTGGTTAGAAGAGATTTGGTGAAAATGCATGTTGATCTCTACGAGTTCAGTTACTATATGCACGACCATGCTGGTTGTTATATTTGCAATACTGATATCCAGGGGTGTGATAGGATAAAAGTTGATCTTCAGGAAATGATGGACGAAGGTCTCATTCATATAATCAGGTTTAGGGCAGAGTACAAGGAAGATGTGAATATGGTCTTTGGATGTCCCAGTGAATTCGGGATTTTTGACGTGAATCATATCAATGATGATTTGGTGCAGTTTCACGCTACCTTCTGTCACATGGATGGTCAAGAAGAACACCATTATGGATTTTGTCGAATTTGCTGCAAAGATTCTCGTGGTTGTTCCATCATGAGAAGAGGTATCCAGTTGTTGTTGGACAATGGTACTATCAAAGTTTCAGGAAATAAGGATGATTATAATGGGATTAATGTGATTGAAGATTGCTTGGCTGAGGTTGTATCAGACGATGAGTATGTCTCTACAAATGAATTCTTTTCCTCAGATGAAGATATGTTTTGCAGCAATGATTCTGTGATGTCTAAGTATTCTGAATAAGGGGTGAATATTATTGTGCCTTGTTTTGGTGTTCCTTCCCCTATAGAGATTAAGTACCATAGCAAACCAATTGTTGCTCCAGTGAAGATTTGCTTGTTGGGTTCTAATCCTTACGAATCATACAAAGTCGTGCCATACAAATACAATGCTACAATCTTGGAGGATGGTGTGGAAGTTCTCATTCAACCTTTGTCTGATGTCAAGAATATTGTTGAAGCCAGCCGAGTGACCCGCAATGGTCGTGTTTTCACACCTTCCATTCGAGGGAATTTTAATGCTGATAAAAAGGTTGTTAAAAGTACTAAACCCAAGAAAGAAGTGGGGGAATATAGTGGTACTACTCTGAAAAAATATGTGGACGATATATTGAAGATTATCAAGATGAGCGACTACAGGATCGTAGATCAATTGTTGCAGACTCCATCAAAGATGTCTATTCTAGCCTTGCTAATGAACTCTTCTACCCACAAGGAACCTTTGATGAGAGTATTAGATCAAGCTTTCATGTAAAGTGATATACCTTTAGACCAACTCAGTAGTGTTGTTCGGAATATTACATCCTGTAATAACTTAAGTTTTTGTGATGACGAGTTGCTCGATGAAGGAAGGAATCATAATCTGGCTCTCCATATCTCCATGAACTTTAAGAATGATTCATTGTCAAATGTGTTGATTAAAAATGGATCCTCTTTAAATGTCATATCGAGGAGCATGCTCATGAAGCTGAAGTATCAAGGAACTCCCATACACCTGAGTGGTATAATTGTAAATGCTTTTGATAGATCAAGGAAGTTTGTCATCAGGGAAGTAGATTTGCCTATTCATATAGGCCCACACTTATTTCAGATTACTTTCCAGGTTATGTGTAATATGGTGGGAGAATTGACTTGTGTGTTTTGCGTTTTATCGCAATTGTTGCAGATAGCAAGAGTCGTCACTGACTTTTCTTTTATCCAATAAAGGAAAGGGTGAAAAGAATAGGAAAGACCTTTTGAGAATTTTCTTGAGTTCGGGGGGGGGGGGGGGGGGGGGGGTAGGTTATGAAAAGGGAAGGTGTTAGAACACTTTTCATCCGTAGGTGTCTACGGGCTCTTAGTTTCTAGCTCACTATGAAATGTTTTTGTGTTTTGTGTAAGTTTGAAAATATTTTGAAAACGCCTTTTTTTAGGAAAACTTTGTAATGATTCTCATCTCTATAAGAATGTATACAAAGTGTTGGTTTTAAAAATAGTTCAAAGAGATGTTTGTTTTGAAGAATGTTTTGAATGTGTAGGTTTGGAAATGGTTTTAGTTTGTGAGCAAGAAACTACGAATGTTCTACCTACTCAAAAAGTCTTTGTTCTTTTCCTCCTTCTTTAGATAGTGTTACCTTACCATTAGTTAGTAAGAAACCATATCATTGGATGTGAAGGGACAAACATGGGTCATCGTACAGTCATAGAAGGCAACATTGTAGGATAATTTAGCAATTTGTCATAAGGGACTAAGATCGTATACCGAAGGCAACATCGAAGGGTCGTCGAGGGACTACGATCTTATAATCGAGGGTCTTTGCTAAAGTATCCCACGTTCGAGGGACATGACTATTTTATCCGAGGGAACAAGTGTGGGTTACCCTAGAGGTTCCAGTGTGCAAAGTGTATTATTTTCATGTATTTATCTTGCATTAGGGTTGTCTAGTATTGATTTTAAGATCTTTCCATACAAACCTTAATTACTAGCAATAATATGGAAAGCGATAAATTGCGGAAATTAAAAGTCCTACGCTAATACAATACTTTGGGGGATATGGGATACAAATTTACAAATGGGAATGACAAGTAAATATAAAATCCTAATTACTATTATAAGGCTTTGACAATTACATAAATTGTAGCGCGAAATAATAAAATGTACGAAAATGTAAAGATGAAGGAAAAGATTGTTTTTTAGGTTTTTTGATAGAAAAGGTTTTGTAGTTCATTTAATTGAAGAAAACCCTAGGTCTAAACTAACTTACAAAAAATAAAACTAATTGTTTAGAAAAAAATTTGATGTTTAATTTAAAAAAACGGTTTTATGGTGTTAGGTCATCTCCAAGCAATGCAATATGTCCAAAGTAACCCAAAAAATCTCAAAATTAGGAATCTTGATGCCTGAGCTGACACGAGCCGTGTCAGTGGACACGGGCACCCGTGTCAGGACCTGCCCAATGCTCCTGCATGCTCTTCAAGTCCTATCTAAATTGACACGGGCCGTGTCGTGTGACACGGGCACCCGTGTTAGCCCCTTCCTTCTATTTTCTACACGTGTCTAAACCAATGGAGTTGACACGGGCCATGTCGTGTGACACGGGAACTCGTGTCACGACCTGCCTTGCACTTTTTGTTAAATTTTCAACTCAACTGAGCTAACACGGGCCGTTTCGTGTGACACGGGAGCCCGTGTCAGCCCCAGTTCTTCTGTTTTCTGCACGTGTATGAACCAGTGGAGTTGACACGGGCGGTGTCGTGTGACACGGGCCGTGTCGTGTGACATGGGCACCCGTGTCAGGACCTGCCCTGCACTTTTTGTTAAAATTTCAACCTAATTGAGTTGACACGGGCCGTTTCGTGTGATACGGTCACCCGTGTCAGCCCCTGGCCTGGCTTTTTGCTAGGTTTTCTCTTTGATTTGTCTTGTTGTATCTTTTTGAATGCGAAAGCAAATGATGTATGGATAAGGATATCATAGTTTGAGAAAGTTTACCTCTTGAAGAGATAACTTTAGAACACTTACGGATGTTTTCGGGTGCAAAGTGGTGATTGATCGAGCTCCTTTGGACCTTTTTGAAGTTGCTCCAATCTTCACTTTATGCTGAAAGTTGCTGAATCACTCCAACCAAGTCAAGTTGCAAAGTACTATTTTTGAGTTTGGAAGATGGTGATATTGGTGTTACAGGTGTTCTTCTTGTGTTTGGAAAACTTCTATATGATATATGTGAAGTATTTGAATGGTTTTTTGGGCAAAGTTCGCAAGGTATGAGAGATTCAAAGATTTGGACTTCACGGCTCAAAAATGGAGGTTTTATGGACAGTTCTGGTTTTTTGAGAGTAAAGAGATTTTGAGTTTGGGGGAGTTTTCAGGCTTCTAATTTTTCTTGTCCCATGGATTGAAAAATGCATCTCTATTTATAGAAAAAAGATTAGAATGAGTGAGAATATCAATTCTGAAGTTTTGAAGTTTTTGGCTTGTTTTGAAAATACAAAGATTTTGTTGCTTCATGATGAAGAAAGTGAGTGATTCAACGGATTTTCCATTCTTTCACTGGCTTCTCGAGATTTCTTTTGATATTGAGATTGTATAGGATCTGATTAGGAGTAAATTACAAGTTTAAGCAAATAGTTGTTAGTATAAAGCTTGTTTTACCAAAATGGTAAAGTGCCTTTATGCAAATTATCCAAAAATGGTATCAAGACTTGGACAATGCTTCTAATCTTTGTGTAATAAATTTAGAACTTGTGTAAATTTCGTATCATGGTGATATTTAAAATTAAAATGGCCTAAAAAGTGGGATTATGTAGGATAGGTTTGAGATTTTGCTATGAGTTCATCACAAAAATGGTTTATAATTCAAGAATGGATGCCCAAATTCTTCTCTTCGATTCTCTTGGCTCAAAAATGATCTCTTTAAGTTCTTGGATATTTTGGAAAGCTTGAAATATCCTCTATAACTTTCAAGTTTTTCATTTTTGCTAAATCAAATTGGAACAAGGTGAAAAATGGCCAAGAAATTAGGAAAAAACCCTAACCAAATTGATCAAAATTTTCACTAAGTGTTTTTAGAAAAAGTGCATGACTTCATGAACTTGTAACTCAAAATCCAAGCACTTATAGGACTTGATCAGCAAAGAAAATTTGTAGATCTCATCAAGATCTATAATTTTCATGTTGAAAGTTTCCTTTGAATCATCTTGTATCTTAGTGAAAAATTGGCATGAAGTAGTGAAATCATCATGTACAAAACACTTAGAAAAATTTCTAAGTCTTGAAAAGTTTGACTTTTCAAATTGATTTTTGACTTTCTTGATTTCTTGATGACCAAGCTTCATATTTTTGAATGTATTGATTAATTTTTCTTGATGACCAATCCATTGATCTTGATAGATGATTTGAGCCATGTAATTAGGTAAACATGTTGTATTTTCATCCTTGAGATTATGTTTACAACCATTGGATCATGTATTAGGTCAAAAGTCAATGATCAGTCAATTACAATCAAAACCCTAATCTTGACCATTTTACCCTTTTGGTGAATTGAGTGCTTTTCTTGAGGAATTGTGATCAACACTTGATAAATGGATAAATATGACTTCAAAATGATTATGGGGACCAAAAGACATGAAGTTTGACTGTAGGTTAACCATAATTGACTTTTTAACCAATATAGCTGATTTTCAGTCATCTGATCAATTGACCGAGCAAAATTATGATCTAAGAGTTGGAACTTGGCATGAGTATTCTTGGAGACCCATAATGAACCATGAAAATATTTTGAGGCATTATAAGTCTAATTGTCCTTGTGAAAATCAAAAACCTAATCTGAGGTCCCAGTGTTTAAGAGGTGATTTGACCTAGTCAACACTTGTGCAAACTTGAGCTATTGAAGATCTTTGTGAGAAGTGTCTTGAGAAAAGAGGGGGAAAAATTTAGGGTACAAAAACTGCCCCTGTTCAATCTTGTTAAACCTAAAAATTTAGATTGGTGTGTCCGCTTTTCATAACTTGAAGGTGGAAGATGATCGAACACTAAAGTGCCTAGAAATTTGCACTCGTTTGTGCACGAAGTAGTACTGTTGGTTGATTATGTTGGGAATGCACTTAAATATGCCATTTGGAGATGTATGAAGAGTTATCAGAGATGGGCTTATAGATGCCATCCAAAGTGACTGTTGATAGAGATTAGAAGAAGTATCAGAATAAATCTTTGGTTGATTTATACTAAAATAAGAGATGTTTGTAATAATATTTAACTGGATAATGAAATAGCATAAAACTTAGGAGCGGCTTAATTGAACCAGAGAAAGGGTTCAACATAACGGAATCAGGATAAATCATTGGTCGATTTAAACTGAACCAGTAGAGGTCTGAAATAATATTTAACTGGACAATGAATCAGCATAAATCTTAGGAGCGACTTAACTGAACCAGAGAAAGGGTCCACAAGAACGAAATCAGGATAAATCATTGATCGATTTAAACTGAACCAGTAGAGGTCTAAAATAATCTTTAACTGGATAATGAATCAGCATAAATCTTATAAGTGACTTAACTGAACCAGAGAAAGGGTCCACCAGAACGGAATCAGGATAAATCATTGGTCGATTTAAACTAAACTAGTAGAGGTCTAAAATAATCTTTAACTGGATAATGAATCAGCATAAATCTTAGGAGAAACTTAACTAAACTAGAGAAAGGGTCCACCAGACCGGAATCAGGATAAATCATTGGTTGATTTAAACTGAACCAGCAGAGGTCTCGAAATTGTAAATGTTTGTTGTTGATGGTATTCAGCTGGTGACTGGTCTTTCCTAAAAAGGTAAAGAATTAGTTGTATGCAATGTCATGATGCATGAATTGCGTAATGATGTTCTTAAAATAAATGAGACCATGATGTATGCATTTTGTCATGTATATGTTATGATGTATGAACGTGAAATGTTTATTGATGTGTATCCTTGTCTGGGAAAATAAATCCCTGACTACTTGCTAGGGAGTTTTGGGAAGCTAAATCCCATACTATCGTTGGGGATGAAGAGTATGTGTATCTTCAAGTTTTCCTAGAGTGCTTCCGCTGGGAATTACTGTTTGCTGTTTGAGGAAACACTATGGGGAATGTTGATTTCTAATTGGAGAATAGAGTTCAGGAACTTTAGTTGTCCATTGCTCTACTGGGGAATTCAGTTCTTTATACTTCTAGTTTGTCTGAGGGGGTAAAGTTAATTGTTATCTGGTCAGATTCCAGGCTTTGCAGCAACTTTCTAGGGATAGTCTTAACTCTACTGGGGAAGAGGAGTTATGTCAATAATGTGATGGTCTGAAGAATAGACTCAAGCTGAGGAATCTGTAGTTTGTTTGGGAGATAAACCCTATTGAGGAAATTATTCTGGCGACCTTACTGGGGAAATGAATTCATCGAGGGAAGAACTTTTGTAGGGTTTCTTTTCTGGTTTTTGGAAAATTCGACTGGGGAAGAGAATTTCCAAGAAATATGTTGATTGGAACTCTGGATGGAGAATGTATGAATTTACTCTCTGGGGATCTTATTGAAGTAATTCTATGGAGATAATCCAAAATCCTTGAGTAAATTCTTATTACCTTTCTTATACGTACATTTGTTTACAGTTAATCATGTTCATATGCATATGTTCATTCAATTTTAGTCATTGGACATTTTCGCACTCAAAACAGAAAAACAAAAAGTTTGCACTTCAAAGTATATTTGTGTTGATAATTTGCCTAAAAACAGGCGTTTTTTATACAGGGGGACAGAAATCATAGTAAGAGGAAGTCATCAAAAAATGAAAATAATACAACGTGAAAACAAAAATATATAGCCATGTGGAAGTGATCTTATTTGGTTCTAACTCTGCTATTGCCCGTATGTCTTCGAACATCATCCCTTGTCGTCGAAAGAAGTTGATTGAATTGTTCTTGTACCATTTGAATTTTTGACCTTGGTAATAAAGCTAGCTAGTTACCTCACGAGACATAGTCATACGCTTTAACCCTTAATTTTTGCCTGGACTGCCCTTTCGGGTTTTCAGTCCACCAGGATACCCTTTTTTGCCCAAACCGCCCTTTCAGATTTTCGACTTTCTGGGTGTACAATCTTTTGTTTATATCCCTAATTTTTTCCCGAACCTTTTTGGTTCGCCGGGATGTCCTTATTTTTGCCAAGGTATGTCAACCTAGTGGTTCATTCTTTATGCATAGTATTTTTTGACTATGTCTGCATTCACAAGATGCGGGAAATCTTCACCGTCCATAGTGGTTAGCATCATAGCACCGTGTTGGCTGGAAATTTTGACTAAGTCAAAATTGAGTTGAGTCAATGGTACTGAATATACTTGGAAAGTTCTTTGGTTATTTTATTTGTTGGAAACGATGAAGATTTGAATTCGAAATTGATGGATGGTTTATAAAATTCGAATTATGAAGTAAAGTATTATTCGAAGTAAGGTATCATTATGAAATTCAAATTTTGAAGTAAAGTATTATTCGAAGTAAGGTATCATTTGAAATTTGAATTTGAATTAAGATATTATTCGAGATAAGGTTCAAAACATTATACTTTGAACGTTATCAGATTTGGTGCTCAAGATGGATAATCGAAGGGTTTTTGAATTCGAATGTTCATGCTTATCCATAAGGACGCATGGAATCTTTAGGATCATTGGAGACATGCCAGCGGAAACGTGGCAGTAGTTCGTTAGGAGACCGTTAGGGTTAAAATTCTATAAATTGTAGCTTTTGTGTTTCAATTTAGTGTGTTCACATCTTTGTACAAAATACACAAATATACTCAAAGTACCAGTGTTAGAGAAACGAGTTAGCGAAAATGTACGTATGCTACACCATATTTTACAACTCAATGTCATTTACATGCAATGACGTTTCTTCATGTTATATATGTTCTTTATAATTTCCAGTTCATACTAGTTTCTATTTTATTACTTTCATAAAGAAGTTCGACTTCGACATACGAAGTGTTTCCTTTCATTTAAAGGAGATTATCATTAAAAAAAACACGTTTTTTAAATACTAGAACACAATAGTTCTGAGATCAATCTGATCGATCTCGCAAGTAACTGAATTCTTTAAGAAATTTAGAGGATCAGCAGTTGTTTACCAAATTCCAGGGTAAATAAATTTGCACACCCGGTGGGACCCTGTGTCTAGTTTTTTTTAATAACCAGTGTTTACCAACTTGTTTCATTGCATGAGATTAAGAAGTGGAAAATTATCCAATACCACAGATCCTAGACCAAAAAGGTAGTACAATAGGAAAATGGCTAACCCACCTGTTAGTGATGCACAACAAGTTCCTCCTCCCACACGAGGGAATACGAGCGCTTCGAATATGACCGTAAGAACCATGGCAACAAGTCAAGGAACTATGGTTATCCCTTCGACTACAAATACTACAGACATACCCCCAAACGCAAATGCTTCAACCATATTATCAAACATATAAAATGAACCTTTTACAATGTCTGTGGCCAGTAAAATTCCACCCATAACCCCCGGACCTTCAATAAATGGTGTCTCTAGAGCATATGCACCAGGATTCATAATCCCAACATCAGATCCAATATATGGGATGCTAACTTCGTTCCTGGTAGGACTTCAAAATAACACTTCGACATATACACGTTCTGTAGCATCTGTTTTTTCGCCATTACAAGGATCAGGTTCAGGGGTAAACCGTATGGCACGAAATAATTCGCAACCAGGATATGTTGCTCAATTGCCTCCTATTACCACAAATACGCAGGTAGTTTTGAGGCAACAGGTGGATGATAGTAACCATGAAATGGTGGGAGTACTCACCTAGCAAATGAGTACAATTTTTAACCCTTTAATCCAAAGCACCACAGAGACAAACTTGCTGAATTCCCAAGCAAACCAACAAATGGCAGCACAAATTGGGTGCCTTACAGATTTCTTTGGTGCACCCAGAGAACCAATTCGAATACCACAACCTACATGGGTAAGGGAAAATCAAGGCATCATGTTTCAAGAAGAACCAAACATTGACCAGGCCCAACCGGTGATACACCCAGAAATCAAAATTCAACAACCAGATCGAAGGGAAGAACCACCCATATTTCAACAGGCTATTCCCAGGGAGGAACCACGAAGGAGGGTAGTCATGGTGAATCGAAACCAAGATGTTGACGAAGCCCTCCAAGGATATCTCCAATATGATATGGTAGGAAATAATAATCTAGCAGCCATAGTCGAAGGAATCATGGCACAAAATGGAGTAAATGTTGGCATGCAAAGGCTAAATTATACACCCCCCTTGTCTGAATATATTCAACAAACTGAGTTTCCTAGGGGATGGAAAGTGCCAAAATTTACAAAGTTTTCCGGTGACACCAGTGAGTCAACCATAGAACATGTTGCTAGATATCTTACATAAGCAAGGGATATAGCAAACAATGAGAATCTAAGGATTAAGTATTTCCCTAGTTCACTAACCAAAAATGCTTTTACTTGGTTTACTACTCTTGCAGCAAACTCCATCCATGATTGGACTCGCTTGGAGAGATTATTTCGTGAACAATTTTATGTAGGTCAATCCAAAATCAGCCTGAGCGAATTGGAAAATGTTAAGCGCAAATTCAGCGAGCCTATAGACGATTATCTTAACAGGTTCCGTTTGTTGAAGGCAAGATGTTTCACACAAGTGCCTGAACACGAGCTGGTCGAAATGGCAGCAAGAGGGTTGGACTTCTCTATCAGGAAGAAGTTAGATCCCCAGCATCTGAGAGATATGGAACAACTGGCTGATAGGGTTTGGCAGGTGGAGCGTTTGAAGATCGAAAAAGCAAGGGCTAACAAAAGCCACAGGAAAGAAAGAGTGGCCTATATCGAAGCCGGTTCAGACGAAAGAGATGTCGAAGATGATTTTTCAGAGGTTGAAGAACATGGAATAGATCTTGCAGAATTAAAGCAAGGACCACCATATCCTTGCAAAGTGCTAACGCCCACAAACGAAAAAAATCCCGTCGAACCAGAAAGGAATGACAAATTCCCAAAGAAAACTTATACTTTCGACATCACCAAGTATGATGAAATCTTTGATTGGTTAGTAAAAGATGTCCAGATGATAGTGTTGCCTCCTGGTGTTAAAATTCCTCCGTTAGAACAACGGAAGAAAAGGGGATTTTGTGAGTATCATAATTTCTTAGGCCATAAAACCTCACAATTCTATCTTTTCATGGATTTGATACAGAATTCTATCAAGGAAAGGAGGCTAAAGTTTGGAGAGAAGCCCAAGAACCAGATGAAGTTTGACACAGATCCTCTTCAGATTGTTGACACGAATTTTACAGAGCCTGTAGATATCAACATGGTTGATGCTGTTGAAATCGAAGGAGGTCAACTCGATGTAGACAAGGTATCTGAAGATACTCAGGGGTTAAAGACGGTTGAGGTTCTCGTGGGCCAGAAAGAAAGCAATGCTACTGATCGTAATGCCAAAGTTGTTGGCGAAGTAAAGACTGCAGAGGGTCTAATGGGCCAAGAAGAAGGAAATGTTGCTGATGGCAATGCTAAAATTTATGGCAAGGCTAAGACTACTGAGGGTCTTAGAGTCAGATTCGAAGAGCTTGAGATTGCTGAAGGTCCCAAGTTCAAAATAAACATGGTGAATCTGAACCAGTTGTCCCCAGAGATGGAGGAGATCGAAAGACGTTTAAAGATGGAGAATGATAGAATGCGAACTGGGCACCAAAAAGTAAGCCTGGTCGAATATCTTTTTCATTTCCATACGAAGAATCCTGAGGGACTAGTGTTCCCTAGGTGCAACATAATGAATGATCGAGGCACTGCAACAACATACCAGAAAGTGTACCAAAAGAGGGCTGGAAACAACCGGAGGAATGATAAAGAATTGCTTCTATACCCAAAAATGGGAGAAAGCTTGATGGGTTTTTTGGTTCGCTGTCATAAGGCAGGATCAGAAGTCTTAATATGCCCATGGTGTAGTGTTGTTTATGATAGAAAGGCAGCTGAAGCATTTGAGAAAATTCCATATGCTCAATGTTGGAACAATCAAAGGCATAGTAGAGGGAGGTATGTAACCAATGCTAAGGGAATTCCAAAGAGGGTAGATAGCCCACACCCCAAGGTGAACCGACAAGTCACCTTCAAGCCACCTGCCAACATCTCAACAGATAGGTGGTTGAAGTCTGGTAAAAGCAAGCAAGGAGGAAAAGGCAAAGGGAAATGGAAGAGTTTTAAGGAAGGTGGAAGAACAGCGTGAGCATATCAAAGGCAGTTCCAGTCAATGAAGCAACGAGCCTATGTGTCTGAAAACTATAAGGGAAAAAACCCAATGACAAGGTCCCAATGGCGAATATTCTATAGGACCAAGAAGGCTCAAAGAGAACTCACAAGCAACGAAGTAGGGGAGTCAAGTAAGAATCAGACTTTGTTTGCTGCACCTGTCGAAGAGAATTCCACAGCAAAAAAGAGGCTTTTTCCCCTAAAAAAAGATAGAAGTGTCCGTCGAAAGTACTACATAGGAGATAAATTATAACAAAGAGCCAACCAATGATAAGGACATGCTTACTGATAACTTCGACTAAGATGGGGAGTCTTCTCTGAATATCAACTATAATGAGGTTTCTGTACTACCACATGAATATGACCAAGTGACGGAGATAGAAGATTCTGAAGAAGTAGACGAATTGGAAATGGCGAAGCACATGCCTATGTGATATTATGTTATGAATAATGGAGCAGTCGAAGAACATAATGCATTGTTCGAAAGGCCAGACCAAGGTATGAAGAATCACCTGAAGCCTCTATTTATCAGAGGAAATATTGAACAGGTGGGGATCAATAAAGTGATGGTAGATGGGGATGCTGCTGTCAACCTAATGCCTCAGTTCTTGCTGAAGAGAATAGGTATATATGATACAGATATAAAACCCCATAATATGGCATTGTCTAACTATTAAGGGAAGATTGGCCACACTCTTGGCGTAGTTAAAGTTGATCTCACCGTAGGAACCATTACAAGACCAACTATCTTCATGGTCATAGTGGCCAAGACAAATTACAACTTACTCTTGGGCTATGAGTGGATTCATGGAATAGGTGCAGTTCCCTCCTCAATGCACAAGCGTGTGGCAATTTGGAGAGAAGATGGAATTATAGAGAACATTGAAGCGGACCAAAGCTATTATATGGTGCAGGTAAATCAAGTGGATCGAAGGAATTTTGATCGAAGCCTGTCCAGCATAGGGCATTGCAGTGCGCAGATGGCGCATATGCGCCAAACAACAATTCTATGCATTTTCTCACCTTACTCCAAGACATGGATTTTGCTAGGATAGGGAGATTCTGGGGAAAGAAGATGATACACCTGGACTCCCAGGGATACGGTCCACTGGTTGGTATGACAAAGACAATAATCATGTCTGAGTCCTCCTTCTTCAAAAGGATTTCGGCCTATTTGGATAAAAACAAACTAAAATCGGCTTTGGAAGCCAAAGTGAAGATTATGGCTATGGAGAACAATGAAGAAACAAATCATACAAAAGGACTTGGGGTGTACTTCAAACCAAAAAACCCTGACGAAGATAAGTTCGTCGAAGAAAAAGACCAAAGGCTAGACGATATATAAGATGATGGGCCTTTGGGATTCGAGAAGGATCTAGTGGCGTCGAACGCGAAGATGCTAGCACAGGATCCTCTTGAAGAAGTGGATCTAGGAGATGGGGCTGTAAAAAGACCCACGTATGTCAGTTTGAAGCTTAGTCCAGGAGTAAAAGCAGAAGTGATCCAGTTGCTTAAGGATTACAAAGATTGTTTTTCCTGGGACTATGATGAAATGCCTGGTTTGAGCAGGGACCTGGTCGAACTGAAGTTACCTATAAAGGATGGAAAGAAGCCCATCAAGCAGACACCAAGGAGATTCGCACCAGATATTCTCTCAAAGATAAAAGAAGAAGTCGAAAGACTCCTACGCTACAAATTCATCCGGACCACAAGGTATGTCGAGTGGATTAAAAATATAGTACCAGTAATTAAGAAAAATGGATCTCTTAGAGTATGCATAGATTTTCGTGATTTAAAATCTGCAACCCCTAAGGATGAATATCTAATGCATGTGGCTGAAATGTTAGTAGATTTTGCTGTTGGGTTCGAATATCTTAGTATGCTTGATGGATATTCAGGATACAATCAGATTTTCATTGCAGAACAGGATGTGCCAAAGACAACATTTCGATGCCCTGGGGAAATAGGCACCTACAATGGGTGGTTATGCCATTTGGTTTAAAAAATGTTGGGGCAACTTATCAAAGAGCAATGAATTCTATATTCCATGATTTCATTGAGACTTTCATGCAAGTCTATATTGATGATATAGTAGTAAAATCTATATCAGGATCTAGTCATTTGGATCACCTTCGCCAGTCATTCAAAAGAATGAGAAAATATGGTCTGAAAATGAATCCCCTTAAATGTGCATTCTTTGTGCAGGCAGGTGACTTTCTTGGCTTCGTGGTCCATAAGAAAGGCATGGAAATCAACCAAAACAAACAAAATCAATAATGGAAGCGAAAGTGCCATCGACAAAGAAAGAGTTGCAATCATTGTTGGGAAAGATAAACTTCTTGCGAAGATTTATATCAAACTTAAGTGGTCGAACCCAAGCATTCTCTCTACTCTTGCGGCTGAAGCAAAGAGACTTCGCATGGAATGCAGAACATTAAGAGGCGTTCAAGAAAATCAAACAGTACTTGGTGCATTCCCTTATTTTGTCGCCTCCTCAAAGAGACAAGTGCATGAGGTTATACATATCTGCATCAGATAAAACTATAGGAAGCATGCTGGCTCAAGAAGATGAAAATGGCGTCGAAAGGGCCATTTACTACTTAAGTGGAGTACTGAATGATGCAGAAACTAGATATAGTACAATAGAAAAATTATATCTTTGTTTGTACTTCTCACGTACCAAATTGAAATATTATATAAAGCCAGTCGATGTTTATGTTTCTTCACATTTTGATGTTATTAAGCATATGTTGTCTAAACCAATTCTACCTAGTCAAATTGGTAAATGGGCATTGGCTCTAACAGAGTACTCTTTGGCTTTCATGCCTTTAAAAGTAATAAAGGGGAAAGTAGTCTTTGATTTTATTGTCGACCATGCATTGGTCGAAGTATCCCAGGATCTTGTGGAGTTAGAACCTTGGAAGTTGTTCTTTGATGGTTCTACACATAAGGAAGGAAGTGGAATTGTAATTCTGATTATTTCTCCAGATAAAATTCCAACAAAGCTTAAGTACAAAATAGAAGGACCCTCTTGTTCAAACAATGAGGCAGAATATGAAGCACTGATAGCAGGACTTGAAGCTTTATTGGAATTGGGAGCAACTAGATTCGAAATAGTGGGTGACTCTGAATTAGTAATCAAACAAATTACTAAATAATACAAGTGCACAAAACAAAACTTGATACTTTACTTCGTGATAGCAAACAGGTTGCTTCAAAAGTTTTAGTATGTAGATATCAAGCACATCCCCAGGCTGAAGAATCAAGAAGAAAATGATTTGGCTCAGATTGCCTCAGGATATAAAGTATCAAAAGAAATATTTGAAGAGTTGATCAAAGTACGTGGCAAGGTACTAACTACTAAACTTTCTCCAGCTGATTTAAAAAATTCAAGTCCAGGTTATGCAAACGAAGTATATTTCGAAATATTAGCCATAGATAGCCTAGCAGATATAGATTGGTGAAGTCCAATAATAAATTATTTGAAAGATCCAATAGCAAATACTGAAAGAAAAGTAAAATACCGTGCTTTAAGTTATGTGCTATTAGGCAACGAATTGTTTAAGAAAACTCCAGAAGGAGTCTTGTTGAAATGCTTAGGAGAAAGTGAAGCTTATTTAGCATTAGCAAACGTGCATAGTGGGGCATGTGGAGCGCATCAAGAAAGTCACAATATGAAGTGGCTTCTGTTTCGATATGGCATGTATTGGCCTACAATTTTGAAAGATTGTATAGATTTTACCAAAGGATGCCAAGAATGCCAGATTCATGCAGGAATTCAGAATGTTCATGCAAGTAAACTACATTCAATTGTCAAGCCATGGCCCTTTAGGGGGTGGACATTGGATTTGATTGGAGAAATTAGACCATCATCTTCAAAGGATTAGAAATACATTTTAGTGGGAATAGATTATTTCACAAAATGGATAGAAGCAATACCTTTAGTAAATGTTGACCAAGAAAATATTATCGAATTCATCCAGAGGAATATTGTTTATAGATTTGGAATCCCAGAAACCATTACAATAGATCAAGGATCAGTATTTACTGGTCGAAAGATGCAAGAAATCGCTAAAGGTATGAGTTTCAAATTACTAACGTCTACGCCTTATTATGCACAAGCAAATGGACAAGTTGAAGCAGCTAATAAGGTAATCATTGGGCTAATCAAGAAACATGTGGGCAGAAAGCCAGAGAATTGGCACAAAACCTTAGATCAAGTCTTATGGGCTTGTCGAACATCCCCCAAAGAGGCAACAAACACAACTCCATTTCCTTTAACATTTGGATATGATGTAGTTTTACCAGTGGAGATTTACTTACAGTCAGTCAGAATCTAAAGGCAAAACAAAATCCCCACAGATCTCTATTGGGAGATGATGATGAACGAATTGGTGGATTTGGATGAAGAAAGGTTACATGCTTTGGAAGTTTTAAGAAGACAAAAGGAAAGAGTAGCCAGAGCATATAATAAGAGAGTTAAGGGCAAAGTCTTCTCAAATGATGATTTGGTTTGGAAGGTGATATTGCCAATGGATCGAAAGAATAAGTTATTGGGAAAATGGTCCCCACATTGGGAAGGCCCCTTTCAAATCATTCAAACCTTCACTAAAAACGCCTATGAAATTGAAGAACTGGCAGAAGATCTAAGAATCTTGAAAATTAATGGCAAGTATTTGAAAAAATATAAACCTTTTCTTCAAGACTTAAAAATTACGACAGAATAGTAAGGTAGTGAAATAATGAAGCCAACATGGTATAATATAAATGGTGCTAAAATGGCTCTGTCAAAATATTACAAAAGGGATTTTATTGAGAAACTAATGCATAATGGAGGAAAACATTCAAATGCACATTTCATAAAGGCAAGTTATCCTTCATCTTGTCATACTTTTCCTTTAAGAACCCTAGCCTGCAGTCAATCGAAGCTTTGGTTGCACGAAGAGAAATGATCTCATCTTCTAAGCCTCTAGCTTCATCAATAAATTGGAAGCTTTGAGTCAACTCTTCATTGGCTTCATTGTTGTTCATAGCTTCAAGAAATTTCTGACGATCCTCTATCTGATAAATTTGCTTCTGCAACTCTTCGATTTGTTGCTTCCAGAGCATGATGGATTTAACATTCTTATCATGTTCCTCTTGGGCAAACTTGAGATCTTCTTCGTGTTTTTCATCTTTCTCTGATAATTCGAAGGCTTTAGACAACTTAGTCTCTTGAAGGGTTTATTTTTCTGTGATCTTCAAATCAACATTCCTATCTCTGAGAAAATATTCTTCAAGATTATTGATGAGAGTGGTCATGTCAATCAGAAACTCAGCTGTTGTAGGGGGGCAATTAACCAGATCAATCCTGTTAATCAGCTTCCTCAAAGAAATTCCAGCAGTAGCATTCGCCTTCACAAGTGCGAATAAGTCGACCCCAAAGGCTTTTTCCTTAATCTCTTGGAGAAGTGCTTCATTCGTTTCACCAGACGAAGTGCCACTTGAAGTAGTAGTTGGACTGGGGCAGATACTTTGTGCAATCGACTCTTTTTGAGCTTTGAAAAGCTTGATGTACTCCAAAGGCTTATTCTTTTTAAGAAGATCCATTTCTTCGAATGAAGGGAGTGTATCTTCAGTAACCATAGGAATGGACATTTGAGCCTGGGCCACTTCAGGTTTGTTGATTTGGTGTGGAAATTGTTGGGGTTGATCCTTGTTGTCATCACTGCCTTGTATTGTGGTATCATCCTTTGTTGGATCTTCCTTCTCAGCAAAAGTTTCATTGGTGTCACTTATCGAATCCTCATCTTCATCAGAAAACCATCTATTTACTTTTGGGGAAGAATCAGCAGAATGATTTTCTTCTGAGCTTACGCTATTAGGGTTTTCTTGGACAGGAATATCTTCCTGATCATCATCTAACACCTTTGTCTTTTACTTTTTGGAGGAATGAGGTGAAGTTGGGACTTCTTGCTGAAAATATCGCATGTAAATATCAGTAGTGGAACCTTTATTGGAATCCTTCATTGAGGAAGGATGGATTGATAGAGTGTTGCTGCTACGAAGTATTTCACAGTGAATTGGAGATTCAGGAACTTGAATTAGTTGATCCTGCGAAGTGAAGTGTTAGTCACCAATAAGAATATTTAAAGGAAATTTAAGGTTTCCTTTGGTGGACGGTTATTACCTTTGTTCCCTCCACCCCAGGGCTCGAATTGTCGCTTTTGATTTTCTCCAAGACATGGGCCACATTCAAGGCCAAACTTTTTGTCTTTTTCTTTGGTTTAGGGGGGAGGCTTTCGATTGTACAAGTTTCCTGTAAAGGGGAACCTGCACTAGAAGACTTCAACTTCTTTTTCTTCTTAGGCTCCTTTGCAGTATCTATGGAAGACATTGCATCATCCTTTTCTGTAGCAGTGGTCGAATCATCATTGGTATGTTTTCTTTTCTTGGGAGTGAGAGGTGGTTTCCCGCTATCTTGCAACAAAGTAAAATGTAAACAAGTTAGTACATAAATCGAAAGATAAAACAGGTAAAAGAGTGATAAAATTTACCTTGTTTACTTTGGATGTTTTTTTAGCTTCCTCAGAGGCATTGATTGTCGTAGGTTGAGGTTGTGGGGTTGCTTTCGTAGACCCGATAGACGTGGTAGGCTTCACCATCTTGATGTGTTTCCTTTTGACAGCTGCAAAATAATTGGAAGGTAAGAATCGTTTCAAGAAGAAATGCATTTGAAGCAGCCAAGAAGTCCTTGGTTTCCACACCTTCACTTTCTAGAGTGTCCATTATGACATGTTTTAAATCCAAGTGAAGGAAGCCTTTGAAATTGTACAAAGTGTGCTTGGTCGCAACCACTCATTTTTCGAGTTTTAGAGCATCTTGTTTCACGACTTTGAAATCCCCCTTCACGCTTAACCATTTAGGATAAGGTGGATACCAAGCCAAAGCAAAGTCAGTAGTGGGAAATCTGGGGAATTTTGGAGGCTCTAATTGAAAAGCCAAGTCATATCTTTAGCAACTGGTTTTTAGATTAGAGCCGTCACTACTAGTTTTTATCCTAGAGAAGGGAATCTAACAGAAAACCATAATTCACAGACAGAGATTCTAGGTTTCAGACTTCTTTATACGAAAGGAAGGTGTTAGGAACCTTTCATCTACCTTGTTCACAAGGATACTGGGTTTTAGGTTTGAGTTGGGGAAACATGATTTAAATTTTATTAGGGGAAAGGATTTAAATTTTTTTATAGGGGAAAGGGTTTTAATTTTTTATAGGGGAAAGGTTTTTTTTTTTTATAGGAGAACTCACTACGATTTTTGATCGTATGCCTATGTATCCTCTTATGAGGAATCAGAGTTCCAATTTGTAGTTCATAGTATTTGGTTGGTGTTTTTATAGGATTGCGTAGAATTGCTTTCGAATTTATCCTTGAACCTTGTCTGGGTTTTGTAAAAGAGTGATCATAGACGTAGTTCACAGATAATTTTGAAAGAAATTCTCCTTAATCCTTTTTATGAAAATATCTTGGATTTTGTTATGTTAGTGGAAAAATTGTTAGTGTTTGATTGATTAGCTATTTTAGGATGTATGGTGCGATATGAGAAAAATATGTTTGGATGAGAAAAATATTTAATGCAATTTAGAAAAATAGAGTTAGTGTTTTAGAAAAATATTTAAGCTAATAAATAACTATCTTTCCTAATTATTAAAAATATATCAAATATTAAAAATATCCAATAACTATTTATTAATGCGCGAAAATTATATTTAATGCAAAATGTATAAAAATGTGATATATGATAAAAAAGAAAATTAGAAGAATTATAATTAATTAATTAATTAAGGTTAAGGGGTGCAAAACTTAATCTGGAGGTGTTAAGATGAAGAGCCCTAGTTCAAATATTGAATGGGCCCAAAATGCAGATGGGGTATTAAGTAGAATTTTAATTAAAAAGTTTGATTTTTTGAATTCTTATAATTAAAAGTTAATAGAGTATAATACACCAATTAAGTTTAATTATCCTAATAATTATATAACTATATTAATTATTTACCAACAAATCTAAAGCTAATAATAAAATCACTCATTTTTTTGTGTTTGAATATTTTTTATAGACTAAATTAAACAATTAATGAAATTAATATTTTATGTTTTTTTAGAATAATAAAATAACTAAATAGAATGATTAGTATATTAAATATGAAGGGATTGTTACACAATATCTATATCCTAATTTAAACAAGAGTTTGTGTAAAAAATAAAATAAAATAGAAATAACAAATGAAAGAAATTGAAGAGATTACCTTTCAGTGACTTTATCTCTAATGCTATCATCAAGTTTTCAAAGTACTAACCAATGGTGGTTGTGCCCCTTTTTTTGTTCATAATTATAGTGGTTGTGGCCGCGATTGAAGGGTTTCCGGAGGGACTTCGTGTGTTGGTGCGTGGAAGCTTCATCGAAACATGGTTGTGCAATTTGTGTATGGTTAATGGAAAAATTGTTGATGAATTCTGGATCGTAAAAATGTATACAGTCTGGAAATTGGCTTCCGAAAAAAGTTAGTAAATAATATAATTTTGAAAATAAAAACCATCAGTAATTATCATGTGGTAAAAAAACAGAAAAGCTAAAAACGAAAATAAAATTGGGGGGCCTCATATGAAATCATCGGCCCAAAAAAAGTCGTTTGTAAATGTGTAGAAAATTATGTGAAGGAGGAAAAAGTGTATTGTTCTTAGGCTTTTGTCTGATATAGTCAACAACCCTCGAATAAACTAAAGAATTGTAAAAGCAAGTTAGCAAGTTTGGATAGTGTTGGAAATTATCGATACGGTGGAAATTGTGAATATTTCTGGATATTTCCGAATGAATTCTTGATAAGTTTTGAGGGCTATTTATAAGTGGAAAAATTAAGTTAAAATCTAAAAAAGGAAGTATCCAACACCCAAAGCCCAAATTCTCATCTTGGCCAGCAAGATTAAGAATATAGACATATTTGTGTCCATGTGCAAAATTTGATATAGAGCAAAATTGATCTGGAAAGATTTTATTTATTTATGAAGTATTTTGACTATTTTTAAAATATAATTAATATTTAAATAAAAAATAATATTTTTAAAATATAATAAACAAATAAATATGAAAATAATAATTTAATAATAAAAAATATATGATTTTTGTTGTTAGAAAAATGAAAAATAAAGTTAGTAACAATAAACAGCAAAAATATCTAAAGTGCACCAAGTGATATTTGAACCCATGACCTTCTACTTACCAGTCTTTCTCTCTTACCAACTATGCTATGTTACTCATTCGAAAGTAAAAAGCCAATTAAAAGTATATGAAGGCGAACGATTATTTTCTATTTAAAAATACAAATTATTATTATATTTTCTATTTAAAAAATACAAATAATTATTATTATATTTTCAAACAGACTTGAAAGCGGATTTTTATAGAAAAACCTCAGAATATTAATATAATTTAAATCAAAGGAATTTTATACTCTGTAAATCCCAAGTTCGAAAATAAATTTGACGGTAACACTAAGGCGGGCAAATTTGGGGTATGACAATATATATCCTCAGGTTTGACACTCGAAGGAATGCTCAAACATGGGAGTTTTGTTGTAAACTTTTCTTTTAAAATCAAAGATGCATCTCGAATGGTTCGAACAAGACCAGTAGGATTGTAGACAGTTTCAAATTACCTTTGGAATGCCTGGATTTCCTTGATGTGTCGATGCGTACCTTTCTTTGTCTTGTCCTGCACAGAGGAAAAAGCTTTGGTTATATGGTTGTTGAGGTCAGTAACACCAAACATATTGGAGACATAATATTCTTGCCACCAGCTTTCGAAGTCTTGAGTACAGAAATTCGAAGGTTTGAATGGGACAAGATTGAGGTGGAGAAAGCTTGTGAACTTGCTGATCACTTTATTCGCTTCGACAGTGGTGAAATTCATTCCTTTCTGACAGATGTCACTTTTGTGGTGATACAATGGTTCATGAAGGATTTGGCAGAGTCCAAATTATCTTGCGACGAAATTGGTTTGGTAAGTACGCAAAATGTTCTGAGTTTTCTTGAGCATAATCCTGGTAACAAGGAGTCTAGCGATCAAGAAAGCTTCCCAAATCTGAAGGGATTTTGTTTGCTGTTTAGTTGAAAGGCCAGTGAGAGGTCTTATGAACTATTCTGGGCCATGGGTTCTTTGAGAAAATGGTGCCATTGAAGAAGTAAATTTTTACCTCTTTGCAAACATCATCAGGTTCCTAGAGAATCATTCTTGCAAGTTTTTCCCTCCATCATCAGGGTTTAAACGAACCAGTTTAGTTCCTTTGACAATCCTGTTCTGGATTTCGAGATCAGATTCATCAATTGGGTTTGTATTCAAAAGGGAAGGTTTGAAGGTGGCGTTGAGCCACAGCTAAAGTAACCAATATGGACCAGCCAGTAAAATGTTAGTTTTTGGTTCAAAGTTTTTTAATCTTGTGGAAGCCTCCCCAAGGCTCTCATATAGTCCATCAATAATTAGTTCGCTCAAACAAACATTTCGACCAGCATGGAGTTGGTTAGCAAGGGTTAAAAATCTTCTGGCAACTTGCAGAGATTTGCAGCAGAAGACACGTCGAGAAAGCCATAAAGCAAGAAAAGCTATATGTTCCTAATCATTAACTTCGTTTGTTGATCCCAAGTAGTGATCAATATAATTTTTGTAAGTGGGAGAAGCATTGTTGAAGTCAATGGAGTCATCAGCGTCCAAGGTAGGATTGAAAGTTTCTCCTGTGGGTCGAAGGCCCGTGATTGCAGCAACATCGAAGAGTGTTGGGGTTAACATTCTACAGGGTAGGTGAAAGGTGTTATAAGTACTATTCCAGAAGTAAAGCGAAGCTGTTAACATTAGATGACAGCATTCAGGACCAAACTTCGACAGATGAATCAAGTCGAAGATTCTCAGGTTTTTCCATGATTTTGATTTCGCTTTCTCTACCCTAGCTAACCATCCAAGGTACTTCTTGTCCTCTTTCGATGGACCTGATCTAAAGGGTCTCAGAACTTCTGTAACAAAGTTTAGATTAAAGGTGGATTTATTTTGTTTTTCATCCTTTTGAGGAGTATTTTCCTGGGAAGTTGTTGCGTATTCTACCCTAATGTTTTCAACAGATTTCTTACTAACCCAAGGTTTACTAGCTATGGGTCTAGTCAAGTGGTGAGCAGGAAAAAATCTCTTGAGTTTTGATATATCTGATACATTGAGTATAAGACCCATATATCCTAAGGCATTAGAAGCAAGAGTGAAGGGAATTATTACATGGGAAGCATAGATGGAAATTTGTTCATTCCTCAGAGATGGTGTGGGAACAAATTCTTGATTTCCAATCATGATGGGTGTTGCTACTTTGAGTAAAGAATTGAAAGCAGCATCATCTGTGAGTTGTTTGCTCTTTCCAGACTTTGATTTCTTCTGTGATGCCATTGATTGTGTTTTGAAGAAGAAAAAGTTACAGAAAAGTTGTTGAACTTTAGAAGAAGGAGAAAGGACTTTTGATTTGGAAAAATGCAGAAGAGAAATAAAATAAATGGTGTTAAATTTATATGAAGGGAAATTGAATCTTTTTTAATGGAAAGAGGGAAGTTAAAATTTTAGTGGGACACATGTAAAGAGATCCTTTTCTTGATGAACAGTTTTTGTGAGTTCCAAAGTTAACACTATTCATCATAGCTAATAATGAGATTTATAGATACTCATATGGCGATTAGACATTTGGGAGTCAAAAGTAATTATGATAATTGTGATACGGTGGGAGAACTGACTTGAGGTTTTGCGTTTGTGTTCGCAATTGTTTCGGTTTAGCAAGAGTCGCCACCGACTTTTTATTTTATCCTAAGGAAAGGTCAAAAAGCACAGGAAAGACCTTTGAGATGTTTTCTTGGGTTCGGGGAGTAGATTATGAAAAGGGAAGGTGCAAGAACCCTTTTCATCCATGGTTATCCATGGTTATCCATGGGCTCTTAGTTACTTGTTTAGATCACTTGCTTTGCTTTTCAATTGTTTGAAATGGTGCTTTGTGTGTGTGGTTTTGAAAATGCTTTGAAAAAGATGGCCTTGTATAGGCAACCTTTATAATGATTCTTGTTTGAATATATACAAATGTGTGTGTCTTTTTGAAAAGATATTTCAATGTTTTGAAAGTTTGATTTAGAAATAGTGTTGTGATGTGGGTTTGAAAATAGCAAGGATGTTTTGCAAGCTTTTGATCAAGTAACTAAGAGTTGTCTACCCTATTTTACTCAAAGATCTTTCTTATGTTTTTAACCCTTTTGACAATGTTATTACACCATTGTATTTGGTGAACAACCTTGTGTTAGGATGTTTTTGCAAGCTTTTAATTGAGTAACTAAGAGTTGTCTACCCTATTTTACTCAAAGATCTTTCTTATGTTTTTAACCCTTTTGACAGTGTTATTTCACCATTGCATTTGGTGAACAACCTTGCGTTAGGATGTTAAACGGGACAGGCGCGGGTCATCGCATACAATCATTGAAAGCAACTTGTGAGACGCTCTAGCAAATTTGTAAGGGACGAGATCGTTTTATCGAAGGCAACATCGAGGGTCATCGAGGGACTATGATCTTTTTTTATCGAAGGGGCATTTGCTAGAGTGTCTCATACTCGATGGACATGATTGCATTTTCCGAGGCAACAAGCAAGGTTACCCTAGAGGTGCAAGTGTGCATTGTGTTTATCAATTTCATGCATTTGGATCTTGTATTAGGTCGTCTAGCGATTGATTTTAGATTTTCGCATACAAACCCTAATTACTATACAGTATATTGAAAGCAATAAATTGTGGGAATTAAATGTCTAAGTTATTACAAAAGAGTATCCGGGGATGGGGGTACAATTATTTACAAATGGGGATGAGTCTCATAAGAATAATAATGTCCAAATATGTGTTACAACCAAATCGAACTGTCGCAATTTAATTATAACAAATTATTAAAAAAAAATCCATAAATTATGAGATGCATGTATTTATTTACAAATAAACAAATAAAAGTCTATTCTAAAAAGAAAGATTAAAAATTATATTATTATTTTCATGGGTTTTATTAATTATGAAAAGAAAAGTTTTAAAGAAAGAAAAAAAATTACTTAAATTAATATTTCTATTATTCTTGTATTTTTATTAAAGGTAATAATTATTTAAAAAAGAAACTATATCAAAACAAAATTTTAATACATTATTTGTTTTTATTATTAACAAAAGAAAGCAAAATAAATTATTTAAAATGAATTAATTTATTAAAAAAGATATTAGTTTGAAAAAAATATTTAAAAAAAAAGATGATGGGCTTAGGATTATTGTAGCCCAAATAAAAATGAAGAAGAACAAAAAAGCAAGACAGAATGGAGATAAGAGGGGGGTGTATCCAAAAGAAACGCTTGGGCTTAAGGCAAGGTTTGGGGCGGGTCAGGCCCAAGGCAAATGGTACAACGTTTTGTTAGGGTTCCATATTTGTGTTCTCAGAATTAGGGTTAATGTGCTTTGGCTACAGCGGCGCCGTTTCTCTCACTCTCTTCTGCCTCTTCATCCTTCTCAGGCCATGGTTCTGACTTGAAGCTCCCTCTATGCCCTAGCCACCGGAGCGTCGCCTCTCACCCCTCGTCCCTTCACCGTGATCCAGAGTTTCAGAGAAACGGTACGATTTGTTATCTTTTTTTTAGGGTTTCACAGTTTGTTTTCGTTTTGCTTGATTCTTGCTTGCATGTTTTAATCTATGGCTTTTATGCAGTAAAAGGGGTTGAGAAAAACTTACCTTGAGCATTTTTTCTGTAAAATGGAAGGAGAGGGATGTGAGACCGGCCGGTGGCGCTCCTTGGAGGCTAAGTGGAGGAAGAACGTGATGATGGTTGCTTTTCTGGTATCTCTGTTTTCTTTCTTGGTTTGTTGAATTTTTTATGATGAAGCAAATTCTGAAAACCTGTTGATTCTTGACTTGCTTCTGAAATGCTCTTCCTCTCTCTTTAATGATGTATTTCTGAGACTTGTCGTTGATTTGATTCTGAATCTCTTCCTCTTTATTTTTCTGAATGTTAATGTTTGATGATGATTTGATTCTGAAAACTTGGTGGTAGGTTATTGATTGTGCATAGTTTGGTTAGTTGTTATTCTGCAGATGTTTAGTGGCTAGCTTGGCTTGGCAGGCTTGCAAATTTTTGAGTTTTGGCCAGCTTGTGGTTTTTTGAAACTGTTTGGCAAAGCTTGTTTGGAGTTTGGTACAGGTTTGACAACTGTTTGATTGTTTTCTGCAGTTTTGGCCAGCTTGTGTTTTGTTTGACTTGCAGTTTTGGCCAAACAGGTTTGGAGTTTGGTTTGCAGTTTGGAAATTGCAGGTTTTGGCAAGCAGGTTGAGAAGTTCGGTTACAGGCTGGGTGTTTTGTTGACTGGCTTGTTGAGCTTGTTGTTTTTTTGGGCAAGCTTGTAGGTTTATGGTTTGAGCAGTTTTTGTGTTTTGATAGCAGTTTATGCAGGTTCGTGTTTGGCCTGGTTGTTTTGCAGCTTAGGGTGTTTGTTTACAGACTTGCTATAGTTTATGCAGCTTGTACGGGTTTTTGTGGCCAAGTATTTTCTTCCCCTCAGACTGTTATGCAGTCCTTTCTTTTATATCTTCTTGCTCTTTTTTGTCTTTGACAGCCTGCCTTAGCCAAACTGCAAATTTTTTCACTAGGTCCTCTCTTTCTCTCTCTCTCTCTCTCTCTCATAAGCACTTTTTTGCTTATTATATTATTTGTTCTGAAAAGTTTGCTGGCTAGAAAGTGATGATGGCTAGGACAAGCTCTTGGCTTGTCAATTGGATTTACCTGCTGCATTTTTCTGCTGTACTGTTATACTTTCTGCATTGTGTAATTTTGCTAGTTTGCTTACTTGACAATTTTGCATTCAGGTTGGGTTTGCCATGTTTAGTTAGCTTGCCATGCTTGGTTACTGCAGTTTGATATTCAGTTTGCAGTACAATTTTCTTTGTATGCAGCCTCGTACCTTTGTATTTGAACCATGTTTTTGCATCTAGTTTGACATGCTTAGTTTGAATTTTGGCGCCTTGGTTTGCCTTTGCAATGCCTATGTTTTTGCATTTGAACCAATTGTATGCTTGCATTTTATTTTTTTTACTTTTCTCTTTGTGAACCAAGAAGAGCAATCTTCTTGTGATTTGCAAAGAGAAAAATAAAAACATGATGATCAAATAGCATTCTGATTCCGGCCGACGAACTTTAATGATGACCTTTTTTTCTTTCTTTTCATTTGAAAATTCTTATACTAATTTTCTTTTCCTCTGTCTTTTGCAGGTGAGTACCAATTGGATGATAGAGGAAGCAGTAGAAGTCAAATATCTTGAGCATGGGAGCACTTGAAGCTTAGGAGATTAGGCTTAGATTTATTTTTTCATTTATTGTAAACAAATATTATCTCAAATACTATAAGTTGTAAACTTACAATATTCAAATAAATTTTGTAACAACATTTGAAGTGAATAAAGGTCTTTATCCAAAAGAATATTTCAACTGTCAAATATCTTTCAATTTTTTCCTTTGCCTCTTCGCTTTTATATTTAAGATTCCTGATTAAAAATAAACTGAAATGGCATTCCAACATTTCCAATACAGATAACTTAAAATCCAAGTAATCTTTAAAAACTTTGCACTCTCATAACTTGCGACAGTATTCCAATCAACACACGTGTTGTGTATTCCAATAAGCAAGCAAGCATTCCATTAACAAACAAACGTTTCGTTCCATTAACAAACAAATGCCTTAATATTCCAAATAAGAGTCTCAATTCTTATCCCAGATAATCAGGCCTTGAGAAACAACCAGTAAACTTGAACAAGCGTGAAAACAATGTAACAGTTAACTGAATTTCTGAGGATTCAGTTTCTTCTGAGAAATACGAGCAAAAACCCTAATTCTGGATTTGTTGACAAAGAAAGGTCTGCTTGATCAATTCCTGAGCCAATCTAAAAAATCAGAAAAAACCCTGGGGTTATGATTTTTCTTGTGAAAAAGGGAGGGCAAATTTTGGGGTACAACAGTTGCCCCTGTTCAATCTTCTTGAACCTGAAGAGTTAGATTGGCGAGTTTGCCTTTCGCGACTCGAAGGTAAAAGATGATTGGACACTAGAGTGCCCATAAATTTGCACTCGTCAAAGCATAGCTGAGGGAATGGGCTTAAAGATTCCATTTGGAGATGGTAGAATCTTTTCAGAGATGGGCTTAAAGATGCCATCCAAGAATATTTGTTGAACTGTATGTTGTAGGTGAAAGAATGAGTATCAGAAAGGTATCCGTGTTTGGGATGTCTCTGAGCTGAGGGTATGAATAAGAAATAGATTAACATCCGTGTCGGGAGGCATCCGTAAACTGTTTTCAGAAATCCTCGAAGTTTGAAACTTGCTAAACTTATCCTGCGACGGGTAAAATATTAGCTGAAACACAAAGTCATGTTGTATGATGCAATGTATGTGTTATATCAATGCTTATGATTATATAAATGCAATGAATGCACATGTAAGTTGATTAGCCGTCTTGCTGAGGAAGATAAATCCTGGATAGTTGAAGATAATAAAATCTTTGACCGCTGTCGGGAAAATAAATCCTTGACTGCTGCTGGGGATTGAAAATCCTTTGATCGTTGAGAATGAGAAGTCCTGGGACCACTGTTGAAGAGTATGTGTGTTTTCAAGCTTTTTGACAACCTCTGCGGGGAGAAGTTATACTGCTGGGGAAAGTCAGGAGTTTGGGTTTTATGCCAATCTACTGGGGATTCCTGCTTTGTCGTTTGAGGAGAACTTCGCCTGGGAATATCTGAAAACTCTGTGGAGAATTGAGAATGAGAATCTTCATTCTGCCAGGGGGATTCGTGTTGAGGAGTCAAGAACGAGAATCATCGATCTGCAGGGGATTTGAAATTCTGACAAATTCATGCTGAGAGTAAAGAAAGATCTGGAGAATCAAGGATGAGAATCTTGATTTTGTTGGGGAGTAAGAACTATATGGGGAATAGCCATACTATTGAAGAGTAGCTATCCTGTTGGAGAGTAAAACTCAGGACTCTGGAAAAAGCTTATTCTTGTTTGGAAGAAGTTCAGGGGTTTAGGTTTTACGCCACTTTGAGAATGAGAATCTTCATTCTGTCGGGAATATCAGGAATTCAAGGTATATACCACTTTGAGAATGAGAATCTTCATTCTGTCGGGAATATCAGAAATTCAGGTTATATACCACTTTGAGAATGAAAATCTTCATTATGTCGGGAATATCAGGAATTCGGGTAATATGCCACTTTGAGAATGAAAATCTTCATTCTGTCGGGAATATCAGGAATTCGGGTAATATGCCACTTTGAGAATGAGAATCTTCATTCTGTCGGGAATATCATGAATTCAGGTTATACGCCACTTCGAGAATGAGAATCTTCATTCTGTCGGGATATCAAAAATTCAGGTTATGTACCACTTTGAGAATGAGAATCTTCATTCTGTCGGGAATATCGAGAATTCAGGTTATATACCACTTTGAGAATGAGAATCTTCATTCTGCCAGGGGGATTCGTGTTGAGGAGTCAAGAACGAGAATCTTCAATCTGCAAGGGATTTGAAATTCTGACAAATTCATGCTGAGAGTAAAGAAAGCTCTGGAGAATCAAGGATGAGAATCTTGATTTTGTTGGGGAGTAATAACTCTGTGGGGAATAGCCATACTATTGAAGAGTAGCTATCCTGTTGGAGAGTAAAACTCAGGACTCTGGAAAAAGCTTATTCTTGTTTGGAAGAAGTTCAGGAGTTTAGGTTGTACGCCACTTTGAGAATGAGAATCTTCATTCTGTCGGGAATATCAGGAATTCAGGGTATATACCACTTTGAGAATGAGAATCTTCATTCTGTCGGGAATATCAAAAATTCAGGTTATATACCACTTTGAGAATGAAAATCTTCATTCTGTCGGGAATATCAGGAATTCGGGTAAATGCCACTTTGAGAATGAAAATCTTCATTCTGTCGGGAATATCAGAAATTCGGGTAATATGCCACTTTGAGAATGAGAATCTTCATTCTGTCGGGAATATCAGGAATTCAGGTTATACGCCACTTCGAGAATGAGAATCTTCATTCTGTCGGGAATATCAGAAATTCAGGTTATGTACCACTTTGAGAATGAGAATCTTCATTCTGTCGGGAATATCGGGAATTCAGGTTATATACCACTTTGAGAATGAGAATCTTCATTCTGTCGGGAATATCAGAAATTCAGGTGTTTGGGTCAGAAGGTTGGGAGTATGCCAATCTACTGGGGAAGCAAGAATGAGAATCTTCATTCAGGCGTTTGGGTCAGAAGGTTGGGTGAATGCCAATCTACTGGGGAAGCAAGAATGAGAATCTTTATTCTGTTAACGGTATCAGGAGTTTGGGAGTATACCAATCTTCTGAGTTTTCAAGGATGAGAATCTTCATTCTGTTAACGGTATCAGGAGTTTGGGAGTATACCAATCTTCTGAGTTTTCAAGGATGAGAATCTTCATTCTGTTAACGGTATCAGGAGTTTGGGAGTATACCAATCTTCTGAGTTTTCAAGGATGAGAATCTTCATTCTGTTAACGGTATCAGGAGTTTGGGAGTATACCAATCTTCTGAGGTTTCAAGGATGAGAATCTTCATTCTGTTAACGGTATCAGGAGTTTGGGAGTACACCAATCTTCTGAGTTTTCAAGGATGAGAATCTTCATTCTGTTAACGTATCAGGAGTTTGGGAGTATACCAATCTTCTGAGGTTTCAAGGATGAGAATCTTCATTCTTGAGAGAAACAGATTTTTAGGAGCTTCAGTTGTCCGTTATTCTGCTGGTGGGTTGTTTTTGCCGAGATTTAGGAACTTGTCCGTAATTCAACTGAAGTAAAAGCTTTATCGCTTGAGTTTGATTGTACCTTTCCTGAAAGGTAAAGGTTAGTGGCATATATCAAACAATGATGTTCTCAAAATAAATGAGATTGCGTTGCATGATGTCCTGATGCACGGAGGTGTAATATTTTTCAAGACGACCTTTCGCTGGGGAAAATAAAATCTGAGCTGGTGAAGGAGAAAAGAGTTGGATTCTTCATCTCTGATAGTGAAGAAAATCAGAATAAATTGCTGAGAGATTTATCTGAAATATCAAAAACCCGGAAGATCTTCCACATGCATAAGAATCAGGGAGATCTTAGTGTCGATCTGACCAAAACATAGAGGGTCCTGGATTAACTTTGACTCAACCGGATGATGGAGGAAACTTTGACGAATGTAACTCCAATAGGTGATGAAGGAATCTTTGACGACTGTAACTTCCAACAGGTGATGAAGGAATTTTTACCTGTCGATCAAACTGCGTATGTTATGAATGTTGTTGAAATGTAATTTTGTTTTGGAGAATAAATCCTTGGCAAGTGTTGGGGAAATAAACCCATGACTACTGGTCTTCTAGAGAGGTGATGAACTTCTCGAGGATGCTTGAATTCCTTTTCAGAAAGATTTTGGAGAGATTCGTCACTGCCCATAGTATCAAATATTTGTGGCATTGCCAGGAAATTTGGAATGTATGTAACCCTTTGATGAGATTGACGTTTAATGCCCCAAGTGATGGTGATGGAAACTTGCCCCAGGTTAATCTACAATTGAGATATTTCTTGAAATCTTGACTGGACTGCTCAAGGTTTACTGGGCTTTGAAAGATTTGTTGGAATCTTGACGGGACTGCCCCAGGTTTACTGGAAAATACCGAACCAAGTCCCCTTTTGTTGATAGGAGATTTTTGCAACGGGAGTGTCATCCCAATTGAAGTGATTTTATTCACTGAGAGAGCTTTCGTTCATCCGAACATTCACTGTATGAATTTCTTTGCTGTCAAACAAATAACCATGTGCAAACAATGATAGTCAAATAATGCAAGGTTTATGCTTGTCTCGAAGTTTTGAAAAATGCGTTTTTAGCAGAAAACTTTTTATAGGAAAAATTCAGCTCAAGATTTAGAGCAAAGCCTTACAGGAGTCAGGATACCTTTTGTAACAGTATGCTTTCGAACTAACCGATGCTTCAATTAGGATTTTTGAAGGGTTGTAACGTGGCTTGGTTCACGGTTTTAAGAAACAAAGAATAAAGGCTCAAAGTATATTTGTACCCACCCGCTCTTCGTGATGTTCTTCAATCCTAAACTCAGTTAATTGTGCGCCGAACTCTATTCGAGTTTGGAACGAAGTTTTGGTGATGATCCACACAAGTTGAATTTGTTGGAAGGCAGCCATTTTTGCAACATTTATTGAGGATTTGTAATGACCTCTTTCTTTTGATTCATTATCTCTAATTTTTGCCTGATTGTTCCTGTTTTCGAGATTACAGTCAACGGGATGCCCTAGCTTTCTTAAGCCTCTTTCGTAGGTTTTGGCTCAGTGGGCTTTTATTTTTTTAGAGATAATGACTGCCTATGAGATAAGGAACCATCACTGTATTTTTGATTCCAAAGGAATGTTTTTGATGTCATTCGTTGTATTACGAACTGAGAGTTTGCGACTTCAATGCGCATCTTTTGAATTAACTGAGAGACTACCCTTCCCCAGGTTTGATTAAAGGTTTCAATTTGTGTTTAAAACAGAAAACTTCTACTTCTTTGGCTCGAAAGGGTTGACTACGGATTATCTTCCTTATAACTCCAGTGTTTAGGATTTGAAAGAAACGCCTGTACATCGTCAGCAAGGTCTATTCAAAAGCATATTGTATGAGATTATGGTATTGTTTTCGTCATCCTCCCTCTAAAGACTTGTAACTTTTAGCAAGAGTTAAATATCATAAAGAAAGTAGGAAGCATAATTCAAGAATAGTGAAAATGAATGGATGAATTCAAGACAAACATATGCGATGCATTAATGAAACAGAGTTTGACATCAACAGATAATTGTTTGAATAACAAAATAAATTATAACTTGAAAATTCAAATGAAACAAAAGTCTCTTAGTTCAAACTTGTCATTTCAGGTGGAGAACCCTCAGCGGAAGATTTTCATCTCGTCATCCGGCATGAATTTCAGCACTCCTCTGTCGATTAAGTCTTGAATTTTGTTTTTCAAAGCCCAACAGTCGTCGGTGTCATGTCCAGGACTATATGAGTGGTATACACAAAATGTGTTGGGGTGATAGCTAGGAGCAGAGGTATTGGGATTCCGAAGAGGATCCTTTAAAGCAGTCAGATTGACCTCCAACAAGCGTTCCAGTATTAGAGATAATGGTATGTCAGTCTCAGTGAAATGTCTTCCAGATGTATTTTGCTTACGCCGATTACCCCGTTGATGCTGGCGAGGTTATTGTTGGGCTTGTGACCCTGAAGCAAGCTGAGGAGCCTTTCCCTTTTCTTCTTGTCTCAAAGGAGGCTGAATGGTGACTTGATCTTCAACCCTAGTTGTTTTCCCCACTTGGTTATCTTGAAGCAGTTTGTTGATGAGGACCCTGAGCTCCTCTTGTCTTTGAGCCAGGTCTTAAATGAGAGCCATCTGGCCCACCAGTTGTCCCATCATCTGGATCTTCATTGTTGCCAACTCAATCTGTATCCCTTCCAACTGATCATTCCTGATGCCGCCTGGATTTCCTAGGACCATGCCCCTTGTGAGGAGAGCTTTCACTTCTTCTTGTCCTTGGGACAGGTTTAAGAACATTTCTTGAAGTTGAGCGTTTTGAGCCTGGATATCTTCGACAGTCCTCTCTAGAGCCATCTCTACTGAAATAAATAGTAGGAGAATAAGGAGACCTGAAAGGGAGAACCTGTCATGATACAATGCATGATATGTGGATGCATGTTTTCAAGGATCTCGCGGGGTAAACACAAGAAAATGTTAGAGGTTGAACTTCGATCAACATCTTTGATTGGAGAACTTTGCATTGGTGGATGTCTTTCCACAAGAATCAAGCTCACCATATCAAGTGGGTCATAGCCCTCGATTCAAGTTGTTGTACTTGATCTTTAAAGGCGTTTGTTTAGAGGAAAGTGAATTCTCTTGCCCTTTGGTAGACGTCTGGTTCAACGTGACCCTGCATCAAAGACCCTCGAGATCCTTGAAATGGTTATTGAAAATGCTATGGTATGATGTTATGATGTTATGTACAGGTATGCAAAAGTAAGCAAGTGTATATACATGTAATCATATTCACACAAAGCAGACAAGTCCTTAGGTTTAGGCTTGCATGGAGTTCGTAGGTAAATACCCTCTTTGAAGTTAGTTGGCTCAACCTGTCTTATAAATAGTAACCGGGTTCTAAGTTGCTCAATATCACTGGATTATTTTGTGTTCATTGTTTCAGTTTAGCCACTTTACTAGCGACCGAAATATTCCAAGAAAACAATCCTCAATGAGTGTAGTATCGAGTATCTACCAACTTCGGACTGCACCAAAGTCGCTCACCTCACTACCCCTAAAAAGGTCAAGATGGTCAAGTAAGGTTCTAAGAGTTCGTTAGTGCTTCATGACATCACTTAGTGGCCCCGTATTCTCTTTGATTGACTCAAAGGCTACCGGTACCCACAAATATGTCACACAAACGTAGCCATTGCTTCAACCATGTTGATATACCCCGCACAGTTCCCTCACAGTTTATTGCTACTTACCTAAAAGGTGTCCCTAAATCCGGGTGTAGGATTTAAAACAGACCCAAACAAGGAACCCAACATGTAAAGCAATCAAGGAAAACAAGATAAGAATGTAAAGGTGATCTAAAACCCTAAGGTAACCCCACTTTTAAAGTAATCCCCAGCAGAGTCGCCAGTTCTGTGATACGGTGGGAGAACTGACTTGAGGTTTTGCGTTTGTGTTCGCAATTGTTTCGGTTTAGCAAGAGTCGCCACCGACTTTTTATTTTATCCTAAGGAAAGGTCAAAAAGCACAGGAAAGACCTTTGAGATGTTTTCTTGGGTTCGGGGAGTAGATTATGAAAAGGGAAGGTGCAAGCACCCTTTTCATCCATGGTTATCCATGGGCTCTTAGTTACTTGTTTAGATCACTTACTTTGCTTTTCAATTGTTCGAAATGGTGCTTTGTGTGTGTGGTTTTGAAAATGCTTTGAAAAAGATGGCCTTGTATAGGCAACCTTTGTAATGATTCTTGTTTGAAAGTTTGATTTGGCCTTGTATAGGCAACCTTTGTTATGTTTTTAACCCTTTTGACAGTGTTATTTCACCATTGTATTTGGTGAACAACCTTGCATTAGGATGTTAAACGGGACAGGCGCGGGTCATCGCATACAATCATTAAAAGCAACTTGTGAGACGCTCTAGCAATTTTGTAAGGGATGAGATCGTTTTATCGAAGGCAACATCGAGGGTCATCGAGGGACTACGATCTTTGTTTATCGAAGGGGCATTTTCTAGAGTGTCTCACACTCGATGGACATGATTTCATTTTCCGAGGCAACAAGCGAGGTTACCCTAGAGGTGCAAGTGTGCATTGTGTTTGTCAATTTCATGCATTTGGATCTTGTATTAGGTCGTCTAGCGATTGATTTTAGATTTTCGCATACAAACCCTAATTACTATACAGTATATTGAAATCAATAAATTATGGGAATTAAATGTCCAAGTTATTACAAAATAGTATCCGGAGATGGGGGTACAATTATTTACAAATAGGGATGAGTCTCATAAGAATAATAATGTCCAAATATGTGTTACAACCAAATCGAACTGTCGCAATTTAATTATAACAAATTATTAAAAAAAATCCATAAATTATGAGATGCATGTATTTATTTACAAATAAACAAATAAAAGTCTATTCTAAAAAGAAAGATTAAAAATTATATTATTATTTGCATGGGTTTTATTAATTATGAAAAGAAAAGTTTTAAAGAAAGAAAAAAAATTACTTAAATTAAAGTTTCTATTATTCTTGTATTTTTATTAAAGGTAATAATTATTTAAAAAAGAAACTATATCAAAACAAAATTTTAATACATTATTTGTTTTTATTATTAACAGAAGAAAGCAAAATAAATTATTTAAAATGACATTAATTAATTAAAAAAGATATTAGTTTGAAAAAAATAAAATAAAAAAAAAGATGATGGGCTTAGGATTATTGTAGCCCAAATAAAAATGAAGAAGAACAAAAAAGCAAGACAGAATGGAGATAAGAGGGGGGTGTATCCAAAAGAAACGCTTGGGCTTAAGGCAAGGTTTGGGGCGGGTCAGGCCCAAGGCAAATGGTACAACGTTTTGTTAGGGTTCAATATTTGTGTTCTCAGAATTAGGGTTAATGTGCTTTGGCTACAGCGGCGCCGTTTCTCTCACTCTCTTCTGCCTCTTCATCCTTCTCAGGCCATGGTTCTGACTTAAAGCTCCCTCTATGCCCTAGCCACCGGAGCGTTGCCTCTCACCCCTCGTCCCTTCACCGTGATCCAGAGTTTCAGAGAAACGGTACGATTTGTTATCTTTTTTTAGGGTTTCACAGTTTGTTTTCGTTTTGCTTGATTCTTGCTTGCATGTTTTAATCTATGGCTTTTATGCAGTAAAAGGGGTTGAGAAAAACTTACCTTGAGCATTTTTTCTGTAAAATGGAAGGAGAGGGATGTGAGACCGGCCGGTGGAGCTCCTTGGAGGCTAGGCGGAGGAAGAACGTGGTGATGGTTGCTTTTCTGGTATCTCTATTTTCTTTCTTGGTTTGTTGATTGTTTGATGATGAAACAAATTCTGAAAACCTGTTGATTCTTGACTTGCTTCTGAAATGCTCTTCCTCTCTCTTTAATGATGTATTTCTGAGACTTGTCGTTGATTTGATTCTGAATCTCTTCCTCTTTATTTTTCTGAATGTTAATGTTTGATGATGATTTGATTCTGAAAACTTGGTCGTAGGTTATTGATTGTGCATAGTTTGGTTAGCTGTTATTCTGCAGATGTTTAGTGGCTAGCTTGGCTTGGCAGGCTTGCAAATTTTTGTGTTTTGGCCAGCTTGTGGTTTTCTGAAACTGTTTGGCAAATCTTGTTTGGAGTTTGGTACAGCTTTGACAACTGTTTGATTGTTTTCTGCAGTTTTGGCCAGCTTGTGTTTTGTTTGACTTGCAGTTTTGGCCAAACAGGTTTGGAGTTTGGTTTGCAGTTTGGAAACTGCAGGTTTTGGCAAGCAGGTTGAGAAGTTTGGTTACAGGCTGGGTGTTTTGTTGACTGGCTTGTTAAGCTTGTTGTTTTTTTGGGCAAGCTTGTAGGTTTATGGTTTGAGCAGTTTTTGTGTTTTGATAGCAGTTTATGCAGGTTCGTGTTTGGCCTGGTTGTTTTGCAGCTTGGGGTGTTTGTTTACATACTTGCTATAGTTTATGCAGCTTGTGCGGGTTTTTGTGGCCAAGTATTTTCTTCCCCTCAGACTGTTATGCAGTCCTTTCTTTTATATCTTCTTGCTCTTTTTTATCTTTGACAGCCTGCCTTAGCCAAACTGCAAACTTTTTCACTAGGTGCTCTCTTCTCTCTCTCTCTCTCTCTCTCTCTCTCTCTCTCTCTCTCTCTCTCTCTCTCTCTCTCTCATAAGCACTTTTTTGCTTATTATATTATTTGTTCTGAAAAGTTTGCTGGCTAGAAAGTGATGATGGCTAGGACAAGCTCTTGGCTTGTCAATTGGATTTACCTGCTGCATTTTTCTGTTGTACTGTTATACTTTCTGCATTGTGTACTTTTTCTAGTTGGCTTACTTGACAATTTTGCATTCAGTTTGGGTTTGCCATGTTTAGTTAGCTTGCCATGCTTGGTTACTGCAGTTTGATATTCAGTTTGCAGTACAGTTTTCTTTGTATGCAGCCTTGTACCTTTGTATTTGAACCATGTTTTTGCATCTAGTTTGACATGCTTAGTTTGAATTTTGGCGCCTTGGTTTGCCTTTGCAATGCCTATGTTTTTGCATTTGAACCAATTGTATGCTTGCATTTTATTTTTTTTACATTTCTCTTTGTGAACCAAGAAGAGCAATCTTCTTATGATTTGCAAAGAGAAAAATAAAAACATGATGATCAAATAGCATTCTGATTCCGGCCGGCGAACTTTAATGATGACCTTTTTTTCTTTCTTTTCATTTGAAAATTCTTATACTAATTTTCTTTTCCTCTGTCTTTTGCAGGTGAGTGCCAATTGGATGATAGAGGAAGCAGTAGAAGTCAAAGATCTTGAGCATGGGAGCACTTGAAGCTTAGGAGATTAGGCTTAGATTTATTTTTTCATTTATTGTAAACAAATATTATCTCAAATACTATAAGTTGTAAACTTACAATATTCAAATAAATTTTGTAACAACATTTGAAGTGAATAAAAGTCTTTATCCAAAAGAATATTTCTACTGTCAAATATCTTTCAATTTTTTCCTTTGCCTCTTCACTTTTATATTTAAGATTCCTGATTAAAAATAAACTGAAACGGCATTCCAGCATTTCCAATACAGATAACTTAAAATCCAAGTAATCTTTAAAAACTCCGCACTCTCATAACTTGCGACATTATTCCAATCAACACGCGCGTTGTGTATTCCAATAAGCAATCAAGCATTCCATTAACAAACAAACGTTTCGTTCCATTAACAAACAGATTCCTTAATATTCCAAATAAGAGTCTCAGTTCTTATCCCTGATAATTAGGCCTTGAGAAACAACCAGTAAACTTGAACAAGCGTGAAAACAATGTAACAGTTAACTGAATTTCTTAGGATTCAGTTTCTTCTGAGAAATACGAGCGAAAACCCTAATTCCGGATTTGTTGCCAAAGAAAGGTCTGCTTGATCAATTCCTGAGCCAATCTCAAAAATCAGAGAAAACCCCGGGGTTGTGATTTTTCTTGTGAAAAAGGGAGGACAAATTTTGGGGTACAACAATAATGACGTCATAATAAATTGAAACGGTTGAGGAATTGTTCAGAAGGTCGAAATTTGAAGAGATTACAAAAAATATACATTTCTGGTTTCGAAATGAATATTTCTTGGGGGCAATTTGTTGGCTGGAAATTTCAACTAAGTCAAAATTGAGCTGAGTCAATGGTACTGAATATACTTGGAAATTTTTTGGTTATTTTATTTGTTGGAAACCATGAAGATTTGAATTCGAAATTGATGTATGGCTTATGAAATTCGAATTATGAAGTAAATTATTATTCGAAGTAAGGTATCATTGTGAAATTCGAATTATGAAGTAAAGTATTATTCGAAGTAAGGTATCTTTCGAAATTCGAATTCGAATTAAGATATTATTCGAGATAAGGTTCAAAACGTTATACTTCGAACGTTATCAGATTTGGTGCTCAAGACGGATAATCAAAGGGTTTTGAATTTGAATGTTCATTCTTATCCAGAAGGGCACATGGAATCTTTAGGATCGTCAAAGACATGCCAGCGGAAACGTGGCAGTAGTTTGTTAGGAGACCGTTAGGGTCGAAATTCTATAAATTGTAGATTTTGTGTTTCAATTTAGTGTGTTCACATCTTTGTACAAAATACTCAAATATACTCAAAGTACCAGTGTTAGAGAAACGAGTTAGCGAGAATGTATGTATGATACACCATATTTTACAATTCAATGTCATTTACATGCAATGATGTTTCTTCATGTTTTTTATGTTCTTTATAATTCCCAGTTCATACTAGTTTCTATTTTATTACTTTCATAAAGAAGTTCCACTTTGACATACGAAGTGTTTCCTTTCGTTTAAACGAGATTATCATAAAAAACACGTTTTCTAAATACTAGAACACAATAGTCCTGAGATCAATCTGATCGATCTCACAAGTAACTGAATTCATTAAGGGATTTAGATGATCAACGGTTGTTTACCAAATTCCAGGGTAAACGCACCGCTAGAGAATACTTTCTTGACAATAAATGACCCTTCATAAGTGGGAGTCCATTTTCCCCTGGGATCGCCTTGTGGTAAAATGATGCGCTTTATTACCAAGTCGCCAGTCTGGTATACTCGAGGTTTGATCCTCTTGTTGAATGCCTTGATCATGTGCTTTTGATACATTTGACCATTACAACAGCAGCCAATATCTTCTCATCAATCAAATTTAACTGATCCAGTCTAGTCTGAATCCATTCGTCTTTTCCTAGGTCTGCTTCTTTCATAATCCTTAAAGAAGGAATCTGAACTTCAACAGGCAGGACAGCTTCCATGCCATAGACTAAAGAGAATGGGGTTGCCCCGATTGAGGTTCATGCCAAGGTACGGTAGCCATTAAGAGAAAACGACAGTATCTCATGCCAGTCTTTATAGGTCACCACCATATTTTGTACAATCTTCTTTATGTTTTTGTTGGTGGCTTCCATTGCGCCATTCATCTTAGGTCTGTATCGAGAAGAATTGTGATGCTTGATTTTAAACTGCATGCAGAGTTCAGTGATCATAGCATTATTGAGGTTGGTTCCTTTGCCGATGATGATCCTTTCAGGAATTCTATATCGACAGATGAGGTTTTGTTTGATGAACATGGGCTACAACATTCTTGGTAACTAAGGAAAACGAATCTTCCTCGACCCATTTAGTGAAGTAATCAATGGGGATGAGGATAAATTGATGTTCATTAGATGCAGTGGGCTTGATTTATTTGATCATGTCAATGCCCCATATTATGAATGTCCAAGGAGAAGTCATGACATTCAAAGGGATCATGGGCACGTGAACCTTATCAGCATAAATTTGACATTTGTGGAAAGTCCTCGAGTGATGGTGACAATCAGTTTCCATTGTCGACCAATAGTAACCAGCCCTCAGAATCTTCTTGGCCATGGTGTACCCACTAGAGTGAGTTCCGAAGATACCTTCATGTATATCCTTCATGATCTTTTCTGCTTCCTTCTTGTCCATGCAATGGAGCAGAGTAGAATCATGGTTGCGCTTATACCGAATCCCATTGCTTAGGAAGAATTTGGCTGAGAACCTTCACAGGAATTTCTTGTCGTTGATTGAGGCTCCCTCAGGATACTCTTATGCTTCAAGGTATCTCCCCACTTCATGATACCAAGGATTCTCCTCATCAGTGTCAATTTCATAACAGTGTGCAGGTTCGTTAAATCTTTCGATAATAATTCTGGGAGTTTTATTGTCCCAATTGACCTTGAACATAGACAACATAGTTGCTAATGCATATGACAACTTATTTTCTTCCCTCGTGATATGCTCGAAGGTGACCTCTTCAAAGTACTGAATCAAGGTTAGCACAAGCTCTTTGTAAGGGATCAGATTCGGATGTTTGGCATCCCATTCTCCTTTGACTTGACTAATTACCAAGGTCGAATCTTCGTATACGCTTAAGAATTTGATTCTTAGGTCAATGGTAACCTTTAGACCTAAGAAGCATGCTTCATACTCAGCCATGTTGTTTGTACAGTCAAAATATAGTCTAGCAATGAAAGGGGTATGGCACCCTTCAGGAGAAATGATTACAGCACCGATTATAATACCCAATGCATTAGAAGCACCATCAAAAATCATAGTCCATCAGAATCCTTGCTCATGTATTTCATACAGTCCAGGTTCTTCATAGTATATCACTATCATGATGTTCTCATCCAGGAATTTAACATTCATGGATTGGTAGTCATCAATAACTTGATAGGCCAAATGATCTTCCAGTACACTTCCTTTGATTGCTTTTTGTGTAGTATATTGGATGTCGTATTTAGTCAAAATCATTTTCCATCTGGCTATTCATCTAAAGAGGGCTTGTTTCTCGAAGATGTATTTGATGGGATCCATTTTAGAAATCAGGAGAGTAGTATGAGTCAACATATATTGTCTTAGTCGGTGAGCAGCTCATGCCAAAGCGCATCAAGTTTTCTCGAGCAATGGGTATCTTATTTCACAGTCAGTAAACTTTTTTCTAAGGTAGTATATTGCATGCTCTTTTCAATCAGACTCGTCATGTTGGCCCAGCACACACCCCATTGAATTCTATAATACAGTCAATTACATAATCAGAGGTCTTCCTTCAACTGGAGGCATTAGAATTGGAGGTTCTTGCAAGTATTCCTTGATTTTGTCAAAAGTTGTTTGGCAATCGTCATTCCATCTGACTACTTGATCTTTCTTCAATAGTTTAAAAATTGGCTCACAAGTAGCAGTTATGTGAGATATGAATCGGGCAATATAGTTGAGTCGACCTAAGAAACCCATGACCTCCTTCTTAGTACTGGGAGATGGCATTTCTTGGATAGCTTTAACTTTTGTGGGGTCGACCTTAATTCCCTTACCACTGACGATAAAGCCTAGGAGCTTACCAGAACTTACCACGAAGGTACACTTGTTGGGATTCAGCCTCAGCTTATATTTCTTCAGCCTTTCAAATAGCTTGTGCAAATGATCAAGGTGTTCTTCCTCAGTTTGCAATCTTGCAATCATGTCATCAACATAAACTTCTATCTCATGATGAATCATATCATGAAATAAAGCTACCATAGCCTGTTGATAAGTTACAGTTGCATTCTTTAAACCGAAACGAAGACCTTATAACAGAAGGTGCCCCACTGTGTGGCAAAAGTGGTTTTCTCCATGTCTTCAGGCACCATTTTTATTTGGTTGTATCTGGAGAAGCCATCCATGAAGGAGAATACTTTATGGTGAGCTGTATTATCGACCAAGACATCAATATATGGTAGTGGGAAATCATCTTTGGGGATTTCCCTATTCATATCTCTGTAGTCTATGCACATATGGACTTTACCGTCTTTCTTCGGCACTGGGACCACATTTGTAACCCATTGGGGATTTTACGTCACTTCCAGGAAACCTGCATCGAATTGTTTCATCACCTCAGCCTATATCTTCTCAGATATATCTGGTCGCATGCGACGAACCTTTTGCTTGATCGAAGAACAACCTTCCTTCATTGGCAGACAGTGAACCACGGTATCAGTATCAAGCCCTGGAGTATCTTCTTACGACCAAGCAAACACTTCCACATAGTCATGCAACATATGAACCAATATTCCTTTGACATTGTCTTCTAGGTTAATTTCGATCTTGACTTCCTTCTTGTCTGCCTCAGTCCCCAAGTTTATCACTTCAACTGGTTCTTCGTGTGGTTGAATGGCCTTTTCCTCTTGTATCAGAAGTCTGGCGAGTTCCCCAGGTATTTCACAATCTTCTTCACCTTCATTTTTGGCTTGATAGATTGGATTTTCAAAGTCATAGATGGCAATAGCAGAATCATTATCAATGAGATCCGAAGTGGGTGTGGATCTGTAAATGTGTGTGTGTGTGTGTGTGTGTGCATGTAAGGTCACATGACTATTTTAAATCTAATAAAAGTAAAAGAAAGACAAAGAGAGCAAAATTTGAATTCAAAATAGTTCAATGTTTCATTAAAATGAGCATATGGCATATGAAAATGACAAACCCTTAACAAATGGACCATTGTGCCCCGGGTAAGACACATGGTTTGAAGTCATTATTTAAATGGAAATTACAGACAAATTTCTCAAAGTAATAAAAAACAGGAAATGGTAATTACTCCTTGTTGAAGGATATTGGAATCAAGTCTTTGGTATTCTAGTTGTTGAGTCCTCCATCAATAGTTGGGTAGATCCAGTCATCCCAGTCACAATCAGCATCAGAGTCTTCAATAGCATTAACCTCATAGTTACTAATGCAGAGAGGTGGTTTCCCTGCACAAGCACATCGAACCTTATTTTGAGCCTTGGAAGTGAAGCCTAACCAAAATTTGTCTGACTTGAAAGGGGTATCAGGGAGTTGTCCCCAAATGGTGAAGCCTCCGTCTTCAACAACAGCATGAGCATATTTGAGAGAGGCCATCCTCGGTGTATCTTTAGCAGCTTTGGGAGTGTCATGAGTGGCCTTGGCAACAATAACCATGGGAGAGACCACCTTAAATGCTTGACAAGGAGTTTCAATGAACTCGCCATCCATTTAGACATACTTGAATGTATTCAGATGACTGATCATAAACTCTTATTCTCCGCATACAGTGACAATTTTCCCCTTGATTGGATATTTCAACTTTTGATGTAGCGTGGAAGTCACTGCACCTGCCCCATGGATCCATGGGCGTCCAAGCAGGCATGAATAAGCAGGATGGATATCCATCACGTATAATGTTGAGTTGAAGACTTGAGACCTAACTTTGATAGGGAGATGAACTTCTCCATGGACCATCCTCGTTGATCCGTCAAAAGCTCTCACCACGATATCACTAGGCTTTAGTACCAAACCTTCGCAGTCTAACCTATCTAGAGCTCCTTTTGGTAAGACAATGAGAGAAGATCCAGTATCCACTAATACATGTTCTAGGGTGTTACCCTTGCATTCTATGTAAATGTGGAGATCTTTGTTATGATTCTTCCCCATCGGGGTCAAATCTGCATCAGAGAACCCTAAACCGTTATCGACATTCAAGCTTACTACACAGTTTTCAAATTAGTCGGCCGTAGTTTCTTGTGGGACATGTGAATTTTTCAATAATGTTATTAGGGCTTGAGCATGTGCCTCAGAACATAGCAACAAAGACAGCATGGAAATCTTCGAGGGTGTTTTCCCCAACTGTTCCACTATCTTATAGACACTTTTTCTGATAATTTTTAAAATCTCCTCCATCTCTTATAGATGGGTCCTCAATGGTAATATCTTTTGTGGGCTCCTCCATCCTGGCAGGCTCAATCATTTTTTCCTTTCCTCGAGTATCAGCAATAGGTTTAACAGCAGTAATACGAATAGGTGTAGTAGTGGTTGTCAGTGGTGAAATCTCTGGAGAGAAGATCCTCCCCGTCCTAGTAACTTTACTTGATCCAGTAATGTTTGTAATGTCAGTAGTTTCATCTTCATCAATCCAGTAATCTTGTTTGATACCATGGTAATACACTTCCTCCCCATAATTCCAGGGCACATCCTTATCAGAAGAGTATGGAACTGGCCCCGGTGTGGTGATAATTAGTGGAGCTATTCTAGGTTCAACGGAATCTTAATAGGACCTTTGGAGGTGAACCTAATAGGTTTGTTTGAGATATTAATGATGGATACGTCTTTAAATTCTTAAGATACACTTTGGGTCAAACTTTTCACATATGGAGTTCTTTCAAATAGAATCTCATGGCTATCCATCAGGTGTTGGACACCTTTCTTCATCCATTCACAACCATTAATTTGTACAGCACAGCAGCAACAGTCTTCAAGGCATTCGGGGAATACCCCAGCTTTCAACAAATTCTCTTTAAAAGTCTTCAAAGGAGGGGTCAAGTATTTGATGGAAGCAACAAAAAAATCATCTTCAATAGCATTGACACCTTACCATGATTTGGCATGGGTGTGGTGATCACATTTGGAGTTGGTGGAGGCTCTAATTCAATTGTCTTGTTATCAATTAGGTCTTGGATTTTGTTCTTTAATGCCCAACAATCATTGGTATCATGTTCAGGGCTATTTGAATGGTAAGCACATTTGGTATTGGGGGTTGTACTTTGGAGAAGCGATGTTAGGGTTGGAAGGGGGATCTAACAAGGTCACCAAATCAGCTTTTAATAGGTGTTTCAGAGCTTGAGATAGTTGCATATTGATTATAGTAAATTGTCTTCTTTGGGAATTCGGCCTTTGTTGGTTATTTTGTTGACACGGACGTTGAGTTGGAGTTGGATTGGAGATCAAAACTGCCCCTACTGAATGATGACGGTCATTCTTCACACGACTTCTTGATCCATACACAACATTAGTCTCTTTTTTACCGGTAAATGGTTTTTTCATAGCATTTGAGGTGGAGGCCATAGGTATTTTCCCGCTTTTAATCCCACTGTCAACCCTCTCACCAGTTAAGATCAATTCAGTAAATCCGGATGACGATCTCCCAATCAGCAAGTTGAATAATGGTCTAGTCAATGTCCCCGTAAACATATCTACTAATTCTCTATCAGTTAAAGGTGGCTGCACCCTTCCAGCCAAGTCTCTCCATTTTTGGGCGTACTCTTTGAAGCCCTCATTTGAACCCATGGTCATGCCTTGCAATTACACCCCAGTTGGCGCAAGATCAGCGTTATATTGATATCGGCGGTAAAAGGCAGCGGCCAAATCATCCCAAGTATGGATGTTTGTTCCTTCCAATTGGTAAAACCACTCCAACTGCGTCCAAGATATACTCTCTTGGATAAAGTGCATCCATAGTTTCCTATCGGCGGTGTGCGGCTGGATCTTACGGACATAAGATCTTAAATGAAGCTTCAGACATGAAACTCTATCATACTTGGCAAAGACTGGGGTCTTGAATTTGTATGGAATGACTACCCCATGTACCAAACCCAAGTCTTCAAAGTCCAAGCCAGGAACAACTTGGATATCCACAGCTTCCAGTCTATCTTATTTTTGCTTATATTTGTCGTTGGCTGGCAGGTATTGCTCATCAGAAAAATCCTTGTCTTCAGAGATTTGATTGTTTCCAACCCCAACACGGGTGCTCCTAGCATCTTCATCTTGATTTTCATCCTCTTCGGAGGAATCCTCTTCAACTTGGACTTGTCTGGTGGGCCCTTTAAACCTATTTCCCATGTTGATTACATCTTTCTTCTTTATCTTCTTCTTTGTAACAAGAAGAGCCATCATTTCTTGCTTCCCCTTTGCTAAGTTGAGCAGAGTCTCTTTGAATTGTGAGTGTTGAGTCTGCAAGTCCTTGACAGTTTTCTCGAGATCCATCTTATACTGAAATAAACAGTAAAAAGATGAGGAAACATGTGTCAGAAAACTTGCTTATGATATGATGCATGTTATGCTAATGCAATGTTTTCAAGGATTTTAAGGAATTTAAATTTGCTAGACAAAGAGAAGATAACAAACATTAATTGCATTAATAAATTCAGGAGTTACAAATGCCTCTCGGGCTTACAATGGAAGAAACAAAAAGGTTTCAAAATGATACAAAATAAAAAGGACTCAAGCTTTCCGTGGGTGCATCCTCTTTGGTGCAATGTAGGCATTCAAACTTAGCTCTTCATGAAATTGCATCGTGAGCTCCAAAACCTTCTTCTCGCTTGCGAAGAATTATGCTTCAAAGGAGTCTCATTCCCCTTTGAGTTGAATCCACGATCTTTGCAATTTCTTGAAGTCGGTAGGCATGTCAGGATGAAAAAGAGTGTAAGGGGTGTGTTGTACGGTGGCAGAACCGACTGTTTAAATACTACTGGTTTTTGCATTTTTTGTTTGCAAATATGCGGTAAGCAAGAGTCACCACCTTATTTTCTTTTATCCAAATTAGGAAAGGTTGAAAAGAACAGAAAAATACCTTTTCGAGATGTTTCTGAGTAAGGGGGGTAGATTATGGAAAGGGAAGGTGTTAGCAACCTTTTCATTCGTGGTTTTCCACGGGCTCTTAGAGGTTTGCTCATTTTGAAAATTCTTTTGTGCTTTGTGTGTTTGAAAATGTTTTTGAAAAGCCTTAGTGCGACGATTTGCTTTATGTTTAACTCTTGTATCAATCCTCAAGAGTGTTAACAAGGCAAATGTTTTTGAAACTTGTTTTTGAAAAGTAGTTTTCTGTGTGAGTGCAAAAAAAAGTAGTTTGAGCAAACTTCTAACAGCTATCTACGTTGTACTCAAAAAAGGGTGTTATTTTCCTATTTTGCTTTAGACAATGCTATCCTACTATTAGTGAGTAGGTAGCCTTATCGTTGGATGTTGAGGGACATTGAAGGGACGTTTTTACAGTCATAAAGGCAACATATAAAGACGCTTTAGCAATTTCGTTCAAGGAACAAGATCATTTACTGAAAGGCAACACCGTAGGATCATCGAGGGACTATGATCTTTTTTATTTTCACGGGTCTTTGCTAAAGAGTCCCCATTCTCGAGGGACGTGACTATTTTTTTCCGAAAGGCAATTGAAGCGGGGATACCCTAGAGGTGCATATTTGCATATGTGTTGAGATTCAGTTATTTTTGTCTTTTTTATTAAGTTAGCTAATGTTTTAGTTTACAGTCTTTCCGTGCAATCCTAATTACTAACAATAATATTGTACAGGAAATGTAAAGTACGGAAGGAAAAAAACAGAAACACAAATCCTAAACTATTACAATACTTTGGGAGAGTTACATAAAAATGCAAGAAAATAAAAGTGTGGTATTTTAAATCTAAAGCTATTACAACTGTGAGCAGTTACAAATAAAATAAACGCGCGCTAATTTGAAAATAACGTCTAATAATCCTAAGAATAAAATCTTTTTCTGTTTGTTTTTATTCATTTGTTTTAAGAAAATAAAGTCTAAGTCTATTTAGTTTTAATTTTTGAAAGATGTTAAAATAATTAAATTAATTAGTTTAACAAAAATAATTTTGAATAAAAAACAAACTAAACCTAAGTTTTTTATGAATTTTTGTTTCAATGTTAATGAGAAGACCAGAAAATAAAAGGAACAAGCAAAAACCAAAAATAAGGAAATGAATATAAGCCTTTTCGATCCAGGGGAGGAACAATTTTTTCGATCCTGGGTCAGACATGGCCCTTTCGGTCATGGGCAAGACATGGCACTTTCGATCCTGGGCCAGACATGGCTCTTTTGATCCTGGGCATGATGTGGCACTTTCGATCCTGGTCCAGACATGGCTCTTTCGACCTTGGGGAAGAGAAAGTCCTCTTCGATCCATGGAAGGGAGTTATTCCTTTCGATCTGGGGGAGGAATGGTTTTTCGATCTAAGCCTGCAAGACAAACATTAGCAACAAACATGACCTGGGTGTCTAACCCAGGACCTTCGATCTTGCATACATTGATTTATTTGGGCCAGATCTGCAGTGTTAGAGACAAAAGAAAACCAAAGTGGACCTGGTGTCGAAAACAGGATCTCAGTTTTGAAACCAAATCTAACAAAGCCACATGATATCCTGGTCGTGAATCAAGCCTGAGAAAACACTAAGACATTATGAAATTATAAACATGAATTTGAAAGTTTACCAACAAAGGGGATGCTTCGATCTGGCACTCTAGGGCGTGAATTGGAGTGTTGCTGACAATTCCTTCGATTGGGACCACCTATGAGGATTTTGATAATCTTTGGGGTGGTTTAGGGGGGGGGGGGGCAGTTTGTGCGTAGTTTCTTTCGTGTGCAGTATGTATATGTCCTCTTCTTGCAGATATACTGGATATTTATAGGATATGAGGAGGGAGCCTTAGCATGGAAAGAAACAACCTTAATCATATCGTTAAAGGCCAGCCATAATCTTCAAGACCAAAATTAGACCAATTTAAAGATTTCTTTTTTTAAAATATCCATGCCTCTTTTGAAATTCTGGATGAACCTAGACACTTGACCCCTTCGAATACCCTCAAGCACTTCTCTTCGATTGGCTTTCTGAATGCATCTTCGAATGGACTCTTTATGCATGCTTCGGATGGGCATTGTTACTTCCTTCAAGCGGCTTTCTGAATGCAACATCAAATGAGCCTTGTCACTTCCTTCGAACGACCTTCTGAATGCATCTTCGAATGGACTTCTTCTACATGCTTCGGATGGGCCTTGTTACTTCCTTAGAACGGCTTTCTGAATGCATCTTCGAATGGGCCTCTTCTGCATGCTTCGAATTGACTTCTGAAGGCTTCTTCGAATGAACCTCTTATGCATGCTTCGAATGGATTTCTGAAGGCTTCTTCGAATGGACCTTTTGGAATGCCAATTGAAGGGCCTTTGTCCATACCAATCGAAGGGTACTTGGTTAACATGCATGTCGAAGTTTCCTGGTTTGAGATGCTAAATCAAAGGATTCCTTGCCATGCCAATCGAAAGACTTGGCCACTTGGCCAATCGAAGGGCTTTACCATGAGGCCAATCGAAAGACTTTGCTAAAATGCCAATCAAAAGGACTTGTTAACAGGCCAATCGAAGGACCTTTGTCCATGTCAATCGAAGGGTGCTATGCAGATGCCAATCGAAAGGCATTTTGGAGATGCCAATCGAAAGGCACTTTGGAGAGGCCAATTGAAAGGCACTTTGGAGAGGCCAATCGAAAGGCACTTTGGAGAGGCCAATCTAAAGGCACTTTGACCAACTTCAAAATTTGTTATTTTTCTTCAAGAAAGTGTGTATAACCACCCATGTAAGAGAAGATTTTTTGTAAAAAATAAGAGGCCAAATTTTGGGGTACAATAGCTGCCCCTGTTCAATCTTCTTAAACCGGAAGATGTACATTGGCTTGTCTGCCTTTCGTGATCTGAAGGTAGAAGATAATTGAACACTAGAGTGCCCAGAAATTTTCACTCGTCTGAAGTGATATTGTTGGTGAATAATGTCGGGAATGGGCTTACAGATGCCATTTGGAAGAGATGACAGAAGACCATCGGAGATGGGCTTAAATTTGTCACCCACAGAACATGACGGAGAGTCAACAAAGATGGGCTTAAAGATGCCATCCAGAAGAATGTTGATTTCATGAGATATTCCTTTGTGGGAATCCCTATTCCTGTTGTTGAGGAGGACTCTGCTGAGGAATGTTGGTCCTTGTCTTGGGAAATAGATTTTAGGAGCTTCAGTTGTCCATTACTCTACTGGGGAGTCATCTCTTGATTGAAGAGACGGAAGTGGACTGTTATCTGGTCAGAATCCAGGCTTCACAGTGACTTACTGGGGGATGAGATTAAACTGTTAAGAATCAGCAACGAATCCATGGTTGATTCTGACTAAACCAGCGGAGGTCTTGAATTAACTTTGACTGGATAAGAATCGGGAAAATCTTAGCGTCGATTTAACTGAACCAGTAAAGGTCTACCAGAAAAGAATCAGTAACAAATTAATGGCTGACTCGAACTAAACCAGCAGAGGTCTTGGTTTATCTTTGATTGGATAAGAATCATAAAAATCTTAGGATCGATTTAAATGAACCAGTAAAGGTCTTCGACTAACTTTGACTGGATAAGAATCAAAAAAGTATTAGGATTGATTCAACTGAACCAGCCAAAAGTCTTGGAATATCTTCAACTGGAATAAGAATCAGAGAGATCTTAGTGTCGATATGACTGAACCAGAGAAGGTCTTGGATTAACTTTGACTGGATAAGAATCAGAGAAATCTTAGGATCGATTTAACTGAACTAGTAAAAATATTTGACTAACTTTGACTGGATAAGAATCAGAAAAGTCTTAGGATTGATTCAACTGAACCAGACAAAAGTCTTGGAATATCTTCAACTGGAATAAGAATTAGAGAGATCTTAGTGTCGATCTGACTGAACCAGAGAAGGTCTTGGGTTAACTTTGACTGGATAAGAATCAGAGAAATCTTAGGATCAATTTAACTAAACCAGATGAAAGTCTTGGAATATCTTCAACTGGAATAAGAATCAGGGAGATCTTAGTGTTGATATGACGGAACCAGAGAAGGTCTTGGATTAAATTTGACCGGATAAGAATCAAAAAAATATTAGGATCGATTTAACTGAACCAGATGAAAGCCTTGGAATATCTTCAAATGGAATAAGAATCAGGGAGATCTTAGTGTCGATCTGACTGAACCAGAGAAGGTCTTGGATTAACTTTGACTGGATAAGAATCAGAAAAATCTCAGGATCGATTTAATTGAACCAGACGAAAGTCTTGGAATATCTTCAACTAGAATAAGAATCTGGGAGATCTTAGTGTTGATCTGACTGAACCAGAGAAGGTCTTAGATTAACTTTGACTGGATAAGAATCAGAAAAATCTTAGGATCGATTTAACTGAACCAGACAAAAGTCTTGGAATATCTTCAACAGGAATAAGAATCAGAGCGATCTTAGTGTCGATCTGACTGAACCAGAGAAGGTCTTCTGAGAACATTGTTCCGAGGAAGATGATGAAATATCCTTTCATCAGGCGTAGGTTTTTAGAAGACTATCAGGTTACATAAGTAGTCAACGGTGTTTGTTGACTTGATTCTTCCCTAAAAAAGGTAAATGATTAGTCACATGCAATGTCATGATGTATGAAATGTATTGTGATGATGCTCTCATAATAAATGAGATTATGTTGTATGCGATGTGCACATGCCACGATGTATGAATATGGGATGTTATCACAATTTTAGTTTGGGAAAATAAATCTCGGACCACTACTGGAAAGTATTGGGAGGCTGAATCCTTCATTTTCGCCGGGGATGGTGAATGGAGATGATTCGCCGGGGATTTCCTCTTCCTGTTTGAGGATAACCTGCTAGGGATTGACTCTGCCTGAAAATTGATTCTGCTTGAGAATTGATTCTGCTTGAGAATCAGTCTATGGGGAGAGATGTTTGTTGGAAGATTTTGTCGATGTAGAGAAATAAACTCTGTTGGGGAATGAATTTCAGCAGTCTGAGAAACAAACTTTTCCTGGGAGGAGGTTTTATAATTGTTTGAAATTATAAAGCTCGGTTGGGGGACACCGACTTCGGCTCTCTGCTGGAGGAGGTTTGTTGGAGGAGATAATTCTTTCTTGGGGATGAAGGAGTCAAAACTCTAGTTGTTTCCGCTCTGTGGGGAACATAGATGTCACAGACGTATGCTAAGGATAGGGCGATGAATTCGCGTCAGGACGTTTCTTCCCCTGTGCCTGTTGGAGATTTTGTGGATGGATCTATGTCATGATCGTACTTGAACGTGTATTGAATGAGTGTCAGAATGGCATCCGGCTTTGGATCGTATCTGCACTGAATTGTTGCTAGGAGATAATTGGATCGTACCTAAACTATTGCTAGAAGATTATCTAAATAAGTATCAGGATGATATCCATCTTAGATCATACCTGAACTGTTGCTAGGAGATGATCTGAATAAGTATCAGGATGATATCTGTCTTGGATCGTACCTGAACTGTTTCTAGGAGATAATCTGGACTAAGTACCAGGATGAAATCCATTTTGGATCGTACCTGAACTATTGCTAGAAGATGATCTGAATAAGTATCAGTATGATATTCGTCTTGGATCGTACCTGAACTGTTGCTAGGAGATAATATGGACTAAGTATCAGGATGACATCCGTTTTGGATCGTACCTGAACTATTGCTAGAAGATGATCTGAATAAGTATCAGGATGATATTCGTCTCTGCATTGTACCTGAACTGTTGCTAGGAGATAACCTGGACTAAATATCAGGATGACATTCGTTTTGGATCGTATCTGCACTGAACTGTTGCTAGAAGATGATCTAAATAAGTATCAGGATGATATTCGTCTCTAGGTCGTACCTGAATTGTTGCTAGAAGATAATCTGGACTAAGTATCAGGATGACATCCATTTTGGATCGTACCTGAACTGTTGCTAGAAGATGATCTGAATAAGTATCAGGATGATATATGTCTTGGATCGTACCTGAACTGTTGCTAGGAGATAATTTGGACTAAGTATCAGGATGACATCCGTTTTGGATCGTACCTGAACTGTTTCCAGAAGATGATCTGAATAAGTATCAGGATGATATCCGTCTCTGGATCGTACCTGAACTATTGCTAGGAGATAATCTGGACTAAGTATCAGGATGACATCTGTTTTGGATCATACCTAAATTGTTGCTAGAAGAGGATCTGAATAAGTATCAGGATGATATCCGTCTCTAGATCGTACCTGAACTGTTGCTAGAAGATGATCTGAATAAGTATCAGGATGATATATGTCTTGGATCGTACCTGAACTGTTGCTAGGAGATAATCTGGACTAAGTATCAGGATGACATCCGTTTTGGATCGTACCTGAACTGTTGCTAGGAGATAATCTGGACTAATATCAGAATGACATCCGTTTTGGATCGTACCTAAACTGTTGCTAGAAGATGATCTGAATAAGTATCTGGATGATATTTGTCTCTGGATCGTAGCTGAACCGTTGCTAGGAGATAATCTGGACTAAGCATCAGGATGACATCCATTTTGGATCGTACCTGAACTGTTGCTAGAAGATGATATGAATAAGTATCAGGATGATATCCGTCTTGGATTGTACCTGAATTGTTGCTAGATGAGAATCTTGGAGTAAGTGTCAGGATGACATCCGTCTTGGATCGTACTTGCACCGTTTCTAAATGATAATCTGGAGTAAGTGTCAGGATGACATTCGTCTTGGATCGTACCTGCACTGTTTCTAGATGAGAATCTGGAGTAAGTGTCTGGATGACATCCGTTCTTGGGTCGTACCTGAACTATTTCTAGATGAGAATCTGGAGTAAGTGTCAGGATGACATCTGTTCTTGGATCGTACCTGAACTGTTTCTAGATGAGAATCTGGAGTAAGTGTCAGGATGACATCCGTCTTGGACCGTACCTTCACCGTTTCTAGATGAGAATCTGCTTTATTCAGAATGTGTCCGTTGAGGAAGTGAAACTTTGTGATACGCTTGGGGAATCCTGAGAAACTTGGAGACTTCATTGGGGAATTTTCGTTGGAGCATTAATTTGGAGATTTTTCTCTTCTGAGGGTATGATAACACATGGCCTCAATAGGATGCATGCTAAGAACATGGCAGTAACCTTGTAGTAGAATTCCATTGTCTCAATACCTGCTGTAGAAAATATCAACCGGGGATTTTGTGGAGGGTGATCAAGATTATAAGTCTTCTACTGATGAACAAATGACAAGATAACGGGATGTAGTCATTCGCTTTAATCCTTAACTTTTGCCTGGACTGTCTTTTCATATTTTCAGTCCACCGGGATACCCTTTTTTGCTCAAGTCGCATTTTCAGGTTTTCGACTTACCGGGTGTACAGATTTTTTTTTATCCCTAATTTTTTCCGGAACCTTTTTGGTTCACCGGGATGCCCTTATTTTTTCCTAGGCTAGTCAACCTAGCGGGTCTTTATTCATGCGTAGTATTTTCTGACTATGTCCATGTTCATCGGGTACGGAGAATTAGCATTGTCCATAGTATTGAGTGTTGCCACACTGCCAGAAGACGTTTGTTTGATTGTATAGGATTCATTATTGGAATTCACGTTCAATTCCCCAAGTGATTCAGATGAAGATCTACCCCTGGCTATTTGGCATTTTTTGAAAGATTCTTTGAATCTTGACTTGACTTCCCCATATGATGGACAATGATCATGTCGTGCCCCCTGGTTGGAAGTGCTTTTCCACTTGAAGTGAACATTTTCATTGAGAAAGTTTTATTCACTAGATATTCGTTATGTGAATTTCTCTGCTGTTTGAACAAATAGTCATATGCAAACAATGATATTCGAATAATGCAAAGTTTATGCTTGTCTTGAAGTTTGAAAATTCATTTTTTTCAGTAAAACAAATTTTGCAAGAGAGTGATATCAACTCAAGATTTATAGCAAGTCCTATAGGAGTCAGGATACCTTTTGTAACAGTATGCTTCTGAACTAACATATGCTTCAATTAGGACTTTTAAGGGTTGTAGCGTGGCCTGGTTTACGGTTCAAGAAACAAAGGATAAAGGCTCAAAGTTTATTTGTACCCACCCGTTCTTCGTGATGTTCTCCAGTCCTAGGCTCAGTTAATTGTGCATTCAGATCTCAGTTGAGTTTGGCATCTCGTCCTTGATGTTCCGATGATGGTTCGGATACTGAAATTTTCTTTTAACGAGGAAGTCATTTTTGTAATCCTTTTTTGTCGAGGATTTGTAGGACCTCTTTTTTTATATTTTGTTATCCTTGTCTTTTGCCTAAACTGTTTCTTTTTGTGATTACAATCAGCGGGATGCCCTAGTTTTCTTTCTTAACTCTCCTTCATAGGTTTTGACTTAGCGGGCTTTTATTGTGATAGATAATGGCTGCTTGTCTTGACGATTATGTGGAACCATCACCGTCTTTTGATTTGGAAGGATGTCTTCGATGCCATTCATTGTGTACGAAGCGAAAGGTTGCGACTGAATGCGCGTTTGAATTAACTGAGAAAGCTACCCTGCCCCAGGTTATGATTAAGAGTTTTAATTTGTGTGGAAAGAAAAACTCCTACTTCTTTGGCTCAAAGGGGTTGACTAGGGATTATCTTCCTTATAACTCCACTGTTTGGGATTTGAAACAACGCCTGTACATCGTCAGCAAGGTCTATTCAAAAGTACTTTGTATGGATTGTGGTATCATTTTCGTCATCCTCCCTCTAAAGGCTTAGAGCTTTTGATCGAGAGTTGAATATCACAAAAAGGAAGCAAGAAAAACAGTTTAAATAAAATGACAATGAAATTATTCAAGACAAATATATGTGATGCATTAATGGGAAAACCAAAGTTCGGCATAACAGTAATTGTTTGAACAACAAATGAAATTACAGATGAAAAATAAAAATGAACTGGACGTTCTCAATGATTTGGCCTAGGAGCAGTGATCACTTTGTGAGTCTCTGGATGGTCGAATTCAACCTCTTTGGTGTCAATCATATCCTGAATTTTGTTCTTCAGAGCCCAGCAGCCATTGGTATCATGTCCTGGACTGTCAGAATAGTATGCACACCTTTTGTTGGGGTGGTAACTAGGAGCAGAAGTGTTGGGATTTTGCAGAGGATCCTTCAGCGTAATCAACCCTGCTTTCAACATGTGTTGTAGCGCTTGAGCTAGTGACATGTTGATTCTGGTGAATTGTCTCTTAGGCGTGACCTCTTTGTGCTGGTTCCCCTGTTGGTGTCGTGGCATGGGTGTAGAGTTAGAGACTAGTATTGCCCCCACAGATTGATTGTGGTTGTCGGCCTTATTACGACCCTTTTGGCCATATGCAGCATTGGCTTCCCTCTTACCAGCAAATGGCTTCTTCTCAGCATTAGAAGATGTAGCCATCGGGATCTTCCCACTATTGATACCATTTTCGATCCTTTCTCCAGTCAGAACCATTTTGGTGAACCCGAATGAGGAACTCCCAATCAGCAAATTGAAGAATGGGCCTGTCAGAGTGCCCATGAACATTTCTACCATTTCACGGTCGTACAGAGGATGTTATACCCTGCCAGCTAGATCCCTCCATTTCTGGGCATATTCCTTGAACCCTTCTCTTGAGCTCATGGACATATTTTGTAGTTGCACTCGAGTTGGTGTCAGGTCAGTGTTGTATTAGTACTGCTTGTAGAAAGCAGCAGCCAAGTCTTCCCATGTATGGATTTCAATTCCTTCTAGCTGATAGAATCAATCCAGTTGAGTGCCAGCCAAACTTTCTTGGAAGAAATGGACCCATAAATTTCAGTCAGTAGTGTGAGGTTGGATCTTTCTGACATATGACCTCAAGTGAAGCTTGGGACAGGAAACACCTTCATATTTTGCGAAGATAGGGACCTTGAACTTAGGTGGGATAACCACCCCTAGAACCAGACCTAATTCTTCGAAATCTAGACCAAGCACCCTTTGAATCTCTATGGCATTGAGCCAATCCTCCAGTTGTTTGTATTTTTCATCAGCGGGAGGATACTGCTCCTCATCATAGTCATATTCATCTTCTTCAGACGCTGGAATGTTGTCTTCTTCCTCTAATTCCTCGTCATCTTCTTCTTTATTATCCCCTCCCTTTTGATGAGGTTGTGGAATCTAGAGTGTGGTTAGCTAGTCTTCTCCTTCCCACACTCAAAACACGAACTGGTTTCTTTGCCTTCTTAGCCTTCTTTTTGATGAGCAAAGCTCTCAGGTTTTCTTGCCCCTGGGTCAGAGTCAGGAACATTTGCTGGAACTGAGTGTTTTGGGACTGAAGGTCTTTGATTGTTTGTTCGAGAGCCATTTCTTTACTTGCTGAAATAAACAGCGAATAAGATGAGGACCCTGATTTGAAACCTTTTTATGTAATTACATGTATGATATATGTATGCAACTTTTTCAAGGATCTCGCGGGGTAAACAAGAAGATGTCAGCATTTGAAGTTTGTAGCTTTGATTGAAGAACTCCGTATTGTTGAAGGTCCTTCTACAAGAGTCAATCTCACCATATCAAGTGGGTCATAGCCCCTGACTCAAGTTGTTGTTTTGATCTTTTGACGACCTTGGCTAGAGGAAAATAAATCCCCTTTGCCCCTTTCTAGACGTCTGATTTACTACAACCTACGTCACAAACCCTTGAGATCCTTGAAATGGTTAAGGAAATGCTTTGGCATGATGTTATGACGTGTATGCTATGCGTTAAGCAAAAGTGTAAGGTGACAAACACAACCCTGCAAAGAATTTAAGTTGTTAGATAATAAAGGCAAACAAGTCACACAAGCAGCCTTAGGTTTAGGCTTGCACAGGGTTTGTAGGTAAGTACCCTCTTGAATGTTCAGTTGGCTCAACCTGTCCTATTATTAGTAACCGGGTTCTAAGGAGCCTCAATATCACCGACCTTCCCTTCAGAAATTGTTTCAGCTTCGCACCAAAGTATTGCGGCTGAAAAATCCTGAAAGTACAGCCTCAATGAGTGTAGTATCGAGTATCAACCAATCTTCGATAGGAACCAAAGTCGGTTATCTCACTACTTCCTAATGGCTAGGATGAGTCAATTAAAGGTTCTAAAGGTCAGTTGGCGCTTAGTGACACTATGAGGAAGCCTAATGTTATCCTTAACTTACTCAAGGAACATTAGTATAATCCAAAGCATCGCGCTAATGTAGACACCACTTCGTCTGTATCGGTCTACACCGTACATCCTCCATGGTTTATTGCTACTTACCTAATAAGGTGCCCCAGATCCGGGTGTAGGATCTTTTAGTAACAACCCAAGCAAACCCTTAAAATTAAAGCAAACAAGCATAAAAAAGCAATTTAAAGATGAACTAACTCTAAGGTAAACCCCACTTTTATTTGTCCCCAGCAGAGTCGCCAGTTCTGTTGTACGATGGTAGAACCGACTGTTTAAATACTACTAGTTTTTGTGTTTTTTATTCGCAAATGTGCGGTAAGCAAGAGTCGCCACCGTCTTTTATTTTATCCAAATTAGGAAAGGGTGAAAGAACATAAAAAGACCTTTTCGAGATGTTTCTGAGTAAGGGGGTAGATTATGGAAAGGGAAGGTGTTAGCACCCTTTCCATCTGTGGTTTTCCACGGGCTCTTAGAGGTTTGCTCATTTTGAAAATGCTTTTGTGCTTTGTGTGTTTGAAAATGTTTTTGAAAAGCCTTAGTGCGGCGATTTGCTTTGTGTTTAACTCTTGTATCAGTCCTCAAGAGTGTTAACAAAGCAAATGTTTTTGAAACTTGTTTTTGAAAAGTAGTTTTATGTGTAAGTGCAAAAAAAAGTAGTTTGAGCAAACTTCTAATAGCTATCTACTTTGTACTCGAAAAGGGTTTTCTTTTCCTCTTTTCCTTTAGACAGTGATATCCTACTATTAGTGAGTAGGTAGCCTTATCGTTGGATGTTGAGGGACATCGAAGAGACGTTTTTACAGTCATAAAGGCAACATATGGAGACGCTTTAGCAATTTCGTTTAAGGGACGAGATCATTTATCGAAAGGCAACACCGTAGGGTCATCGAGGAACTACGATCTTTTTTATTTTCGCGGGTCTTTGCTAAAGCGTCCCTATTCTCGAGGGACGTGACTATTTTTTTACGAAAGGCAACCGAAGCGGGGATACCCTAGAGGTGCATATATGCATATGTGTTGAGATTCAGTTATTTTTGTATTTTTTATTAAGTTAGCTAATGTTTTAGTTTACAGTCTTTCCATGCAATCCTAATTACTAACAGTAATATTGTACAAGAAATGTAAAGTACGGAAAAATAAAATAAAAACAGAAACATAAATCCTAAACTATTATAACACTTTGGGAGAGTTACATGAAAAATGCAAGAAAATAAAAGTGCGGTATTTTAAATCTAAAGCTATTACAACAGTGAGCAGTTACAAATAAAATCAACGCGCGCTAATTTGAAAATAACGTCTAATAATCCTAAGAATAAAATCTTTTTCTGTTTGTTTTTATTCATTTATTTTAAGAAAATAAAGTCTAAGTCTATTTAATTTTAATTTTTGAAAGATGTTAAAATAATTAAATTAATTAGTTTAACAAAAATAATTTTAAATAAAAAACAAACTAGACCTAAGTTTTTTGTGAATTTTTGTTTCAATGTTAATGAGAAGACCAGAAAATAAAAGGAACAAGCAAAAACCAAAAATAGGAAATAAATAGAAGCCTTTACGCTCCAGGGGAGGAACGATTTTTTCGATCCTAGGCCAGACATGGCCCTTTCGATCCTGGGAAAGACATGGAACTTTCGATCCTGGGCCAGACATGGCTCTTTCGATCCTGGGCAAGATGTGGCACTTTCGATCCTTGGCCAGACATGGCTCTTTCGAACCTGGGGAAGAGAAAGTCCTCTTTGATCCAGGGAAAGGATTTATTCCTTTCTATCTGGGGGAGGAATGGTTTTTCGATCTAAGCCTGCAAGACAAACATTAGCAACCAACATGGCCTGAGTGTCTAACCCAGGACCTTTGATCCTGCATACATTGGTTTATTTGGGCCAGATCTGCAGTGTTAGAGACAAAAGAAAACTAAAGTGGACCTGGTGTCGAAACTAGGCCCTCAGTGTTGAAACCAAATCGAACAAAGCCACGTGATATCCTGGGCATGAATCAAGCACTGAGCAAACACTGAGACATTATGAAATTATAAACGTGAATTTCAAAGTTTACCAACAAAGGGGATGCTTCGATCCGGCACTCTGGGGCGTGAATTAGAGGGTTGCTGACAACTCCTTTGATTGGGACCACCTATGAAGATTTTGATAATCTTTGGGGTGGTTTAGGGGGGAAGTATGTGTGTAGTTTCTTTCGTGTGCAGTATGCATATGTCCTCTTCTTGCAGATATACTGGATATTTATAGGAGATGAAGAGGGAGCCTTAGCATGGAAAAAAAAAACCTTTATCATATCCTTAAAGGCCAGCCATAATCTTCAAGACAAAAATCAGACCAATTTAAAGATTTCCTTTTTTAAAATATCCATGCCTCTTTTGAAATTCTGGATGAACCTGGACACTTGACCCCTTTGAATACCCTATAGCACTTCTCTTCGATTGGCTTTCTGAATGCATCTTCGAATGGAGTCTTTATGCATGCTTCGAATGGGCCTTGTTACTTCCTTCGAGCGGCTTTCTAAATGCATCATCAAATGAGCCTTGTCACTTCCTTCGAACAGCCTTCTGAATGCATCTTCGAATGGACTTATTCTGCATGCTTCGGATGGGCCTCGTTACTTCCTTCAAATGGCTTTCTGAATGCATCTTCGAAAGGGACTCTTCTGCATGCTTCGAATTGACTTCTGGAGGCTTCTTCAAATGGACCTCTTATTCATGCTTCGAATGGATTTCTGAAGGCTTCTTCTAATGGACCTTTTGGAATGCCAATCGAAAGGCCTTTGTCCATACCAATCGAAGGGTACTTGGTTAACATGCCTGTCGAAGCTTCCTGGTTTGAGATGCTAAATTGAAGGATTTCTTGCCTTGCCAATTGTAAGGCTTGGCCACCATGCCAATCGAAGGGCTTGACCATGAGGCCAATCGAAAGACTTTGCTAAAATGCCAATCGAAAGGCCTTGTTAACAGGCCAATCGAAGGACCTTTGTCCATGTCAATCGAAGGGTTCTATGCAGATTCCAATCGAAAGGTATTTTGGAGATGCCAATCGAAAGGCACTTTGAAGAGGCCAATCGAAAGGCACTTTGGAGAGGCCAATCAAAAGGCACTTTGACCAACTTCAAAATTTGTTATTTTTCTTCAAGCAAGTGTTTGTAACCACCCATGTAAGAGAAGATTTTTTGTAAAAAATAAGAGGGGAAATTTTGGGGTACAACAGGGTGTCTCCCTCAGCAATGGGCTCCATAATCACAGGTAAGATGGTTGGGTAAGGCATCATGAGGTTTTTTAGCACGAGCTCGTACCCACTTGAGGTAAGGATCAATAGGTATGGAATTTTTATTCCCCAAAGTCTTTCTATCCACCTTGTTTACCATTCTCCAAGCTCGTACGAACCTCTGAAGATAGCCTTGGACGTCACCTTCGTAATCGAATACTAAGCCTTAGATGAACGCATCATAGGGACCATCTCTTCGCGCATACTCAAGTTGTCATAATGCAAGAGAAGGGTTATAGGTAATACCTCCCCTAATTCCCAAGAGTGGAACATTAGGGAACTCCCCACAATAGTCAATGATGGTAATATCCTCCAAAGATCGGGAACACCAATGATATCCGAGTGTGATAGCAACATCATCCTTTGAGAGCATGTCAAGCCTTGTTCATTCTTCAATGTTGATCGAGGTAGGTACGAAATAAACAACCTAGACAGCAAAGGAATACAACACAAAAGAGTCCCTCTCTTCTTCATGGTACGAGTGTGAAAACAATGTAGGATGTCTCCAAGTAGCGTAGGCACTGGATTACAAGAGAGAGAAAACTTGACGGCATTCACATCTATGAGTTGGTCCAGATTGGGGAATAGAACCAAACCATAGATCAGAAGGGACGAGACATCTTCAAAAGCTTTAAAATCCATATCTTCCCAAAATAATCGAGCCTTCTCCAGCAGAAATTTGGCTATAAAACCCTTAACTCCACTCCTTGTTTCCCAATTTGCCATAATGTCGGATCTCTTCAAATGCAAGGCTTTGGCAATAACTTCAGGCTTTAGAGTTTCCTCTAAACCGGTGAATGGTATTTGATTAAGCACAAGCACTCCTAGCAGTTGAGAGAATTCTCCCAATGTAGGCACCAATTGGTAGACGGGGAATGTGAAGCAATGATGCATAGGATCAAAGAACTGAAAAAGCACACACATCATTTCTTCTTGAAAGCTTGAGGTAGCCAAGTTGAGAATTCTACCATATTTCTTGGTGAAGGGAGAATCTTTAGGCACCCTTGATGTTAACTCTTGGAGTTGAGAAGGCACTTTCATGAAGTTGACTAGGATGGTATTTCTGCGAGTGGAAGCCATGTCCTACAAAATAGAACAAAGATAAATTCTTAAATCCTTGAAATGGTTAGGGAGAATGCTTATGGTGTTATGATGTTTATGATGTCATGAACAAATAATCACAAACAAAGCACATAAGTACCCTTTTGAAGCTTAGTTGGTTAAACTTGTCCTAGAAAGTAACCGGGTTCTAAGGAGTCTCAATATTACTGATCTTTCTTCATCGGGCATTTTTTTAGCACAATCAATATTTTCTTGCAGCCAAAATATATCGAAAGTCCAATCTCAATGAGTGTAGAATCGAGTATAAACCAATTTTCAACTTTGCACCAAAGTTGGCTATCTCACTACTTCCTAATGGCCAAGTTGTTCAACTAAAGGTTCTACGGTCAGTTAGTGCTTCATGACACCATACAGTGGCCCTGTATTCTCCTCGATTCAACACAAGGGATACCGGTACCAACAAATATGTCACACTAGCATAGCCATTATTTCAAACATATCGGTCTATGCTGTACAGTCTCCACAATCTATTGCTACTTACCTAATAATGCCCCAAAATTCGGGTAGAGGATCTATACAAAACCCAAACACCCTTTTAAGAGTAAAACAAACAAGTCAAACAATGAAAGAATTTAAAGGTGGTCTAGTCTCTAAGGTAACCCCACTTTTGATTTTTTTTCCCAGCAGAGTCGCCAGTTTTGTAATACGGTGGGAGAACTGACTTGGGTGTTTTATGTTTTATCGTAATTATTGTGGATAGTAAGAGTCGCCACTGACTTTTCTTTTATCCAATAAAGGAAAGAGTGAAAAGAACAGGAAAGACCTTTTGAGAATTTTCTTGAGTTCGGGGGGTAGGTTATGAAAAGGGGATGTGTTAGCACCCTTTTCATCCGTAGTTATCTACGGGCTCTTAGTTGCAAGCTCATTTTGAAATGCTTTGTAAAATGTTTTTGTGTTTTGTGTAAGTTTGGAAATATTTTGAAAGCGCCTTTGTTTCGGAAAACTTTGTAATGATTCTCGTCTCTATAAGAATGTATACAAAGTGTTGGTTTTGAAAATAGTTCAAAGAGATGTTTGTTTTGAAAAATGTTTTGAAAGTGTGAGTATGGAAATGGTTTTAGTTTTTGAGCAAGCAACTACGAGTATTCTACCTTCTCAAAAAGTCTTTGTTCTTTTTCTCCTTCTTTAGATAGTGTTATCTTACCATTAATTAGTAAGAAACCATATCATTAGATATGAAGGGACAGGCGTGGGTCATCGTACAGTCATAGAAGGTAACATTGTAGGATACTTTTGCAATTTGTCATAAAGGACTAAGATCATTTACTGAAGGCAACATCGAAGGGTCGTCGAGAGACTATGATCTTATAATCGAGGGTATTTGCTAAAGTATCCCACGTTTGAGGGACATGACTATTTTATCCGAGGCAACAAGTGTGGGTTACCTTAGAGGTGCTAGTGTGCAAAGTGTATTGTTTTCATGTATTTATCTTGCATTAGGGTTGTCTAGTATTGATTTTAAGATCTTTCCATACAAACCCTAATTACTAGCAATAATATGGAAAGTGATAAATTACGTAAATTAAAAGTCCTACGCTATTACAATACTTTGGGGATGGGGGATACAAATTTACAAATGGGGATGACAAGTAAACATAAAATCCTAATTACTATTACAAGGCTTTGACAATTAAATAAATTGTAGCGCGAAATAATAAGATGTACGAAAATGTAAAGATGAACAAAAAGATTTCTTTTTAGGTTTTTTGATAGAAAAGGTTTTGTAATTCATTTAATTGAAGAAAAACCTAGGTATAAACTAACTTACAAAAAAGAAAACTAATTGTTTAGAAAAATGTTTTTGATGTTTCATTTAGAAAAACAGTTTTATGGTGTTAGGTCATATCAAAGCAATTCAATATGTCCAAAGTAACCCAAAAAATCTCAAAATTAGGAATCTTTATGCCTGAGCTGATACGGGTTGTGTCAGTGGACACGGGTACCCGTATCAAGACCTTCCCAATGCTTCTGCACGCTCTTCATGTCCCAACTAAATTGACATGGGTCGTGTCGTGTGACACGGGTACCCGTGTCAGCCCCTGTCCTTTTGTTTTCTGCACGTGTCTGAACTAGTGGGGTTGACAAGGGTCGTGTCGTGTGACACGGACACCCTTGTCAGGATCTGTCATGTCCTTTTTGTTAAATTTTCAACCCAGCTGAGCTAACATGGGCCGTTTTGTGTGACACTGGCACCCGTGTCAGCCCCTAGCCTGGCTTTTTGCTAGGTTTTTTCTTTGATCTGTCTCGTTGTATCTTTTTGAATGCAAAAGCAAATGATGTATGGATAAAGATATCACAGTTTGAGAAAGTTTACCTCTTGAAGCAAGATCTTTAGAACACGTACGGATATTTCCAGGTGCAAAGTGGTGATGGATCGAGCTCCTATGGACTATTTTGAAGTTTCTTCAATCTCCACTTTATGCTGAAAGTTATTGAATCACTCCAACCAAGTCAAGTTGCAAAGTATTGTTTTTGAGTTTGGAAGATGGTGATAATGGTGTTACAGAAGTTGTTCTTGTGTTTGGATAACTTCTATATGATATATTTTAAGTATTCGGATGGTTGTTTTAGGCAAAGATCGCAAGGTATGAGAGATTCAAAGGTTCAGACTTCACAGCTCAAAAATTGAGGTTTTATGGACAGTTCTGGTTTTTTAAGAGTAAAGAGGTTTTGAGTTTGGGGGATGTAGTGGTAGAAATGTTCAAGACTAAGCCATTGGATTGACTAGACTTTATACAAATCAAAATAAAAAATCGCCACCGCGCTTTATTGTTTCCAAAGGAATGGGAAAAGAGCGAATAACCCAAAAAGAGGGGGAAAGATTCAAGGTAAGGGGGTTTTTTATGCAAAGAGAAGGTATTAGCACCCTAAACATCTACGGTACTCCGCAAAAGCCTCTTTGTAAAAATATGTATATTTTGGCTGTAAAAACTGTTATATAAAATGGATGGTGGAGGTGAGAAAAGAAATATATATTTGATGTTTTTTGCACTCTCCGCGGTTGCGAACCTTTAGTGCCTACTGTTGTACCCCAAAATTTTCCCTCCCATTTTTAATAGAAATCACAACACTAGGATTTCTCAGATATTCAAGAATGGCTCAGGAATCGATCGGACAGATTTTCTCCAATGGAAGTAAATCAGGAATTAGGGTTTTTCTCGTATTTCTCAGAAGAAATTGAGTTCTCAGAAATTCAATTGATTTTTACATGTTTTCATGCTCTCTCAAATTTACTGGAAAAAGGAAGTGTTTATTTGATCCAGGTTAACCAGATAATTTGCATCTTTCAAAACATTTGCTCGTTTAGGGAATAAACGTTTTCTTGTTTATTGGAATACACATTGCGTGTTTTGATTGGAGTACAGTTGCAAGGTTACAAGATTACAGAGTTATTGGATTACTTGGAGTTTAAGTTATCTGGATTGGAATTATTGGAATGCAGTTTCAGTTATTTTTAATCAGGAATCTTAAAGGATCAGTGAAGACACAAAGAGAGAATTACAAGTTACTAACAGTAATGGATTTTATTGGATATCATATTATCTCATAAAGACTTTCTTCATTTATTTCAGATGTTGTTACAAAAACAATTTATTATTCAAATGCTTTAGGTTTTACAACTTATCGTACTTGAAAAATAAGTTAATACAACTGATTGAAAATCTCTCTAAATTACAAAGAATTGAATCTAAGCCTAAGAATGACTAAGCTTCCATTGCTTCCATGCTTTCTACAAAGTCTCTTGCTTTCTCTGCTTTTCCACCATCCAATTTGCGCTCACATGAAAGAAAGACAGAAAAAAAGATTAGTACAGTTAATTGAACATGAATAAAAATTTCAAAAAAAAAGAAACAATATGTTCATCATTAAAGTTTGTCGTTTGGAATCAGAGGGCTATTTTCAATTCATCACGTTTTTATTTTTCTCTTTGTAAATCACAAGAAGATCACTCTTCTTGGTTCACAAAAAGAAAAATAAAAATGCAAGTTGTCCAAGTAAAAGAGAATGCAAAGCAAATGGTCCAACTGCAGCATGTTGTCCAAACAGTGCAACAAGGCAAACTAAACAAAGCCAAACTAAATTGGAGAATGCAGCAATACAAGCAAACTAGACAGTAGTAACAGCAGTGCAAGCATTACAAGCAAGTAACTAAACAAGGCAGCATAGCAGTAAGGATGTAACAGTACAAACTGAACAAAGTACAAACAAACAGCAGGCAAGAAGAAAGAAAGCAGTATGGTAAACCAAAATAACAAGCAAGGGGCTTGTTTCATATAGCTTTTCATCATTTTCCAAAGTATGGCAAACTTTTCAGAAAAAGGGGAAAAAGCATTTTTTGCTTTTATCATTGAGAGAGGAGAGAGAGGAGAGATATCACCTAAATTGTTGGAAAGGTACAGATTGGCCATCCTGCCCACAGGATGTCAAAGGGAAAAGCAAATATAACAGCAAAATCAACTAGGATATAACAGTAGGAAAAACTGCAAGGAGAGGCAAGAGAGCATTTTGTCAAAACTGAGAAAACAAAAACTGTCAAAGGCATAAAAACTCCCAAACCTGTAAACCAACTCACAAAAACATTCAAACCATCAAAACAGAAACCATTTCAACAAAACCTGTAACAATATCACACTCATTTCAAAAACCCAAAAACCTGCAGAACCATTCTCAAACAGGGCCAAACCAAGTTTCCACTGTAACAAAACATTTCAAAACTGCATAACAGTTTCAAATAGCCAAACCACCAAAACTAGTTTTCAAACCTCCAAAAAACATTAAGATTCAAAACTTCAAAAGTCCTCAACCAGTTCAAAAGGATCAAACTGCATAACCAGTTTCAAACAAGCCTAGCCAAACTGTCAAACAAACAGCAACAATAACAAAACCATCAAAAACAATTTTCAAACTTCCAAACTGAAAAACCAGTTCAAACCAAGTATCAAAAACTATCATCTCCCATCACAACAACAAAAACCTGCATAACAATTCAAAAACACAAAAGCCTGCTGTGATCGGTGGAAATAGAACTGACTATTTTTTAAGCTGGTTCGCGAAATGTCGCGGTAAGCAAGAGTCGCCACCGTCTTTTATGTTCTCCAACATGGAAAGGACAAAAGCACAGCAAAATTCATTTTTCGAGATGTCTCTCGGTTCGGGAGGTAGATTTATAAAAAGGGAAGGTGTTAGCACCCTTTCTATCCGTGGTTATCCACGGGCTCTTAGGTACTTGCTCTTATATTTTCAAAATTTTGTTTGCTTTTCAAGTGTGTGTGGGTTTTGAAAAAAGTTTCGTTTGAAAAAATTTCTAGGTAACTCTTGTATCAGTCCTCAAGAGTGTATGAAAAATTTGTTTGAAAACTTTTTGAAAGTGTAAGTATGAAAAGTATTTTTGTTTGTTTGAAAGAGAGCAAGTACCCAGGAGAAATCTACCTACTCTAAGGAATTAGGCTGTGTAAGAGTCCTTTAGATAGTGTTATCCCACCATTGAGAGGTAGGTAGCACCGTCGTTGGAGTTATTCGGGTCAATTCGATTATAGGGACATGTGTGGTCACCAAAGCAATAGTAAGACACCTTAGCGATAACCCTAATGTCCTAGATCCTTTTATCCGAGGCAACCGTTTCGAGGCAACTAGATCATAGACAGGAGGGCGACCTCTAAAACACCCTATACTTGACGACCACGTTCGAGGCAACCAGTGAGGCGTACCCTAGGAGTGGCATGTGCATGTGTGTTGTTTTTCATGTTATATTATCTTGTACATACATCATGGTGATCTACGAGTTGTTTTTAATTTTCATACAAGTCTTTCATGCATTTTAACAGTTAAGAGTGCGGAAAATAAATTGCGGAAATATGAATCTATGCTATTACAAGGCGCGGGTCTATACATCGCCAAAAACAAAAACCCGTTTGGAAATAAATGCGAGAAAATTAAAGAAAGCGGTAAAACCTAATTAACTATTACATCCTCGGAAGCAGTTACATCAATATGATCAAAAGGAATTAAAGCGCGAAAAGAAATTTAATCAGGACGTCCTTAGGGTTTTGACCCTTTTTGAGAAAAGAATGAGATTTGTCCCTTTTTTGCAATTAATGAAATTAAGCCTAATTACTAATTAATTATTTACAAGAAAAAATGTTTTTTGTATTTTTATGTTTTTAATGAAAATAATAAAAAGAAATTAAAAGTCAAGAAAACCCTAATTCTAAGTTTATTTTATTTATTATGAAAAAAAAGATTAAAATTGACCTAATTTAACTAAATTAATTAATTTACATTTTATTTACAAAAATAATAATAATTAATAAATAATAATAATAATAAATAATGAAAATATTTACATCTTTTGATTATCTGAATTTATTATAAAAAATAATTTATTAGTTAATAATAATAATAAGAATTATAATTAAAAGAAAAAAAGAAAGAAAATAAAAAAAAGAAATAGAAACCAGTGGGGGTGTTGGACCCAAATGGAGGTTTATTCCAGCAATTCTGGCCCATTTGTTGGTAAGCCTGCTTTGACTTTGGGAATTGGCTATGCACGCTTTGACTGGGGAATATGGTATTCCTCCTCTCATGGCTTTTGGATGGCTGTTGAAGACACTTGGCACGCTGACCATTGAAGGTACATGATGGAATGCTTTTAAGCGCCTGCACATGATTATGTTATGCAAAACAAGAAACAAATATGGGGTGGACCTGGGAATCGAACCCAGGTCCCAATGCCTATTACGCGCTTGTCTTAACCACTCCACCACTTTGCTTTAGTCATCAGTAAAACAACCAATAATTAATATATTCAATAATCAATTCCAATGCTGTAAAACTAAAACGCGCGCATATTATTTGAATAGACCAATAGCCTGCTTCCACATCTTGTCTTCTTCGTTGAAACCTGCAGAAAAACAAATCAAATAGCGGGGGGTTTTAACCCCCACAATATGGCATGACCAAAAATAGCGAACAGGCGTGTGATGATCAGAAATTGTTCGCGAGGGTTGGGTTTGAATCGTCTGGCCTTGACGAATTCAACCATATACGTCTCAAGATCCAATTTTTTCTGTGCTGTAAAGCCCTAATTTTGAAGCTTGAAAAAACTAGAATTCTCCAATGGCAGTTTTCGTTTCAGGGCACCATAATCAAATTAATCTGTACCATTAGCTTCAGAATGGTGTTAGCAATGAAAAGCAATGATCATAACATGTTAATGATGCATAAAACTTGAGTTTCGATTCTAGAAAAATTAAGCAAACCGTGAGTTCGTTCTGTACGTTTCTTTGAGTGTTGGCACGTGATTTTGATTGCAAAAGGCTTCTGGGAATCCCTGCAATAGGTTTGAATCAAGAGAAAGCTTTGAATCGTGCTGGAAGGTGGAATTCAGTTTTCAAATTTTTCTTCAATTTTTGGAATTTGATTATGGCTTTTGACAGCAGCTCTCACGTGTATGGCATTAGGGTTAGGTTCAGTATATGTATTGGAATGGAATTAGGGTTCAATCTTGGTCAAGGATCCATGGCATTATGATTTCAATATTTGATTGAAAATCAAATAATTTTCAATCTTTTTTATTGCCAAAACTTGCCAAACATGGAGATTTTTGTCTCTTTGATGGATGCACGAAATTGCCAGCTTGCCCTGAGTTTATTTGCATCACAAAAGATTTGAGAAACATATCTTAGTATTTTCCTACAATTAAATGAATTAAATGAATTAATAATCAATTAAAAATCCAATTAATTAATTAAAATAAGAAAATAACTCAATTTAATCTCAATGGGTCGTGCATAAGCCTTGGGTAAAGATTCAAGAAGGAATTTGGGGCCCATTAGCAAAAACAAGGTGTTTTAGGCAAAGTTGACTTTTGCAAATTCCCAAAAATTTCCCAACTTCTCCAATGCATATCTTGCTCAATTTTGATCCTATGACCATGTTCTTGGACATTTTGGAAAGGTATTGAAGTCCTCTAACCAATGACTTTGGTCCCATGTCATTTGGATTTACCAATCTCAAGTTATGGTCTTTGACTTAAAATGCATTTTTGTTGACTTTTGAAATTGACCTATAATGTAGAAATTGATATCTTTTTGTGAGAGCATTTCTTGGACTTGGAGTGTGAAGATTAGTTGTAGGAAATGTCATCCCCTTCAAAATGAGCATTGGATGGGATTTTTCTGATGAACCATGAAAAAGTTATGCCCTAGTCAAGTTACAGTTGACTTTTCTGCTGTCCAAAAATAGTAACTTTTGCATCTTTGATGATTTTTGAGCCATTCTTGTGGAATCATGATCAAGACTTGATCAAATGATGATTGTGGCTTCAAAATAAGATGTTGACCAAAAATTTTGACCTTTGACTGTAAAATGACCATTTTACCCCTGCAGTTGATTATGAAGCAAATGGGCTTTTTGACTGTGCAATTTGATGTTGTGAGTCTTGCAACTTGGCATGTAGATGCTTGACAATGTATATAGGCCTATGGGACTTGATTGAGCCATTGAAAACCTCAAATTCTTTGCAAGAACCAAAACCCTAATTTTGACTGCCTTAGGAGGCATTTGGACTGTGCAACCCTTGAGAAGTCTTGAACCAATTGAAGATGATTCTTGACAAACTTTGAAGAATATGGGAGGGCAAATTTTGGGGTACAACACCTGCAAACTGAAAAAGCCAACAAATTTGCATAACTCAGTTAAAACATAACAAAATTCCCTGCATCTTCCATCAAACACCAACAAAAGCATACAACTCATTTCAAAAGTCCATCAAACCTAGTGAACATTCAAAGTTCAAAACCATCCCAACCTGTAACTCACAAAACATTCCAGCAATCATCATCATCAACCATTATCCAACAAAGTTTCAAACAAACCTTCAAACTAACCAACAATATCCAACAAAGTCAAAAGTGTAACACCATCATCATTCAAGTTCAAGAGACGGGAAAGAAATAACAAAGTCAGAAACACCATCATCATTCAAGTTCAAGGGATAGAAAAAGATTACCAGAAGCTCCCGCATCCATCATCATTTCTTCCCTCCCTATTTTCGACCACCAAGGAGCACCGTCACTTCCCTCTCACTATCCAACCATCCCAAATAGGTATGTTTTCGCCATAGTATCATTTTTCTGCATCTTAATAAGGCAATAAACACGATCAACAAGCAAAACATGAACAAAACGTATAAAACCAACAAACTGTTAAATCCAAAAACGAACCATACCTTGCAAAAACGTGTAGCTAGCACTTGGTTAGGAGGTGAGGATATGAGAGGTGCTCCGGTGACCAGAATTGGAGAGAGAGGGTCAGTTTAAGCGATAATCGAGCGTTTAGTCTTGAATCGAAGCTTAGGGTTTCTAGAAAGCAGGGACGTTCATAGATGGAGAGATGAACGAGATAGGGACATTCAGTGAGGAAGATGAACGAGAGAACGAGTGAGGGAGAACGAGAGAGACAATGGTGTCGTTGTGAGAAGATCACAAACACTAATCAGTTTCCCCTAATCAAAAAACCATAAACTGAATTAAGAGGCAATGGGCTCTGTTTGCAAAACCTTAGGCCCACATGCATTCGCTAGCTCGCACCCCCCCCCTTTTTCCCTTTTGTTTGTTGTTTCAGCATCAATGATAATAACCCTTAAGCCCATTTTTTCTTTCCCCTCATTTTGTTTTTTTATTTGTTTTGAATATCACTATTAATGTTTTTTTTGTACATTTTTTTTAAAGCCCTAAAGATCAATTTTTTTTACTATTTTTTTCTATATAACTTTTTATTAATTTGTTGCACATAATTAAAACATCAAAATTTGATTTAATTTATTTTCTTTCTTTAAAGTTAGTATACATGATTAGTAAAAATACAAAAAAATAATAATAATAATTTTAATCTTTCTTTTTTTAGAATAAATTTTATTTCTCCCTTTTCAAGTAAATACATGCACTTCATACTTTATTGATTTCTTTATTTCATAATTTGTCATAGCTTTATATTGAATCGCACAACAATTCAATTTGGTTGTAATATTTGGACATTGTTATTCTTATGAGATTCATCCCCATTTGTAATAATTGTACCCCCATTCCCGGATACTTTTGTAATAGCTTAGACTTTTAATTCCCGCAATTTATTGCTTTCGATATACTGTGTAGTAATTAGGCATGTATGGTAAGATTCAAAAATCAATCCCTAGATGACCTAATCCAAGAATAAATAACTTGAAATCAACACACTTCTCACACGTGCACCTCTAGGGTAACCTCGCTTGTTGCCTCAGAAATACAATCATGTCCCTCTAATATGAGACACTCTAGCAAATGACCCTTCAATAAACAAAGATCGTAGTCCCTCGATGACCCTCGATGTTGCCTTCGATAAAACGATCTCGCCCCTTACAAAATTGCTAGAGCGTCTCACAAGTTGCTTTCAATGATTGTAATATTGACCCACGCCTATCCCGTTTAACATCCAAACACAAGGTTGTTTACCAAATGCAATGGTAAAACAACAATGTCAAAGGGTTAAAAATGTGTAGGAAAGACTTTTGAGTAGGTAGGGTAGATGCTCCTAGTTACTTGATCAAATTTGCAAACATCCTTGCTATTTTAAAACATCACAACATAATTTCAAAACAATTTCCCAAAACAAATCTTTCAAAACATTGAAACATTTTTTCGAAAGACAAACACCTTTGTAAAACATTCAAACAAGAATTGTTACAAATGTTGCCTAGACAAGGCCTCTTTTCAAAACATTTTCAAAACCACACACAAAGCACCATTTCAAACAATTGAAAAGCAAAAGCAAGTGGTCTAAACAAGTAACTAAGAGCCCATAGAAAACCGTGGATGAAAAGGGTGCTTGCACCTTCCCATTTCATAATCTACCCCCCGAACCCAAGAAAACATCTCAAAGGTCTTTCCTGTGCTTTTTGACCTTTCCTTTGGATAAAATAAAAAGTCGGTGGCGACTCTTGCTAAACCGAAACATTTGCGAACACCAATGCAAAACCTCAAGCCAGTTATCCCACCGTATCACATCTACGTACCACCTTTCATGCAATAGGGGATCAGGGTACACGTAGTTCCTTTTTTAAAAAAATTTAAAACACAAGTGTGTTAGTCAATTTTATGAGATAAAACATCATCGTCATTGTCCGTGTGGAAAACATACCTACTACCCACAATCATGAGAAAAGAGAATTTGTATCATCTCAAAGTGGAGGATATGGCTTGGATTCTAAAATCAACAATGCCTCACTCAACACCCAAGTGGAAAATATCTCTCTTCACTACATATTGTAGAAGTATAGTTGTTTGCATCACTACAAGGATTGACAAGAGTCTAATCTTTTTCATAAAAGTTTTAAAGGTAAAAAGCCAAAGTGGCAAAAATGGTTTGAAATAAGATTGATTGACTTTTAGTCTTCTCAAAAAAATGTCAAGGTATTATTAAGTTGATTGGAGTTTATTTATGAAAATGTTTTGAAAATACATGGACATAAGTCCAATTTTATTATGAAAATGGTTCAAATTTAAAACAAGAAGAGTTTAAAATGAGGGAGAAGATTTTTGAAATTAAAGAAGATGGGAGGAGAAGAAGAGAATATCCTAAAGCATAAGGTAAAAGCTAGGGATAAGAACCATCTAACTAACAAGAAGCCAACACTTGGCATTATGAGCCAAGATAGAATTCTCATTCTTTGGATTGAAACCAAGCAAGCAAAAATACTAGACCTCTTGAGAGAACCAAACTTCAAGTGTATTAAGTCTTCATAAAAATTGGGCAGAGTAACGGCTGTATACGGGTGAATTCCATATTACAAACAAAGGGTGTAATCACAATAACCTGCACACAAAACAAACAAACAACCCAATGTCTTGAGGTAAACCTCAAGAGATCTAGACATAAATAATCAGATAAGATCACAAGGTCTCCAAGATAGGCCAAGGTTTCTAACCCTAAGTCCAAGAAAAGTCCCATGTTCCATAATGTGTAGGATAGTAGCCAAATAGTCCAAGTACCATTAAAGATTTTTAGGGTTTAGGTTGATTATTAAGTATCTTAAGAAAGGAAAAGAAAAGCTCAAGTGAGCAAAGTAAAAATGGCAAGAAAGTAAATGCTCAAATGAGCAAAGATGAAAATGGCATGAAATGTAAATGCTAAAAGTAAATAGTACATAAAGCATAAAAAAGAATAAAAGCATAAGGTAAAACAAGTCAATAATTAGTGGTTAGTTGGATGACCATCTTGAAACTTGCATTTGGAACTCATTAGAGGATTGGTAGAACCAAAGCCTCCACACAACAAGTTGCATTTACTTTTTGTCAAGTATATCATCCATTTGGAATTCTCATAAGTACCATTTAATGATCAACGATGTTTAAGTGATCCGCGTTGACCAAAGGTGTTGTAGATCCATTAGAGGATTGGTAGAACCAAAGCCTCCACACAATGAATCTCAAGGTTATTGGATCAAAGAGATCAAATTAACATACTTAGGCTTGCAATCATAAGTTTGGGCCACGAATGATCATTTATTCGAATCGGGACAAAATTTAGCGCTATGTTAAGCAATCGTAAGTGGACTTATATAGAAGTCGCACCTATTTTGAGGTCGGTCAATAGCACTTTATGCACCATTTGTTTTGAGACATGATATAGAGATCATGCTCCAATAACACCTAGTGCAATAAGAAGGGGATGAGATGAAGAGGGATAGGGGAAAAATATACAAACCATATTTGAATTAAATTTTAATCAAACTATTATTAAAATCATTCATCCATTTTTGTGGAGTTAAACTCAATACCATGGATCCAATGATGTTAATAAAGTTCATGATCCAAAATCTAACCCAAGATCAACCAGAAAATAGTCACAAAATAATATCACATTTTAATATATACAAAAGGGTTTAAAATAATGTTTAAAAATAGAAAATAAAGATTAAAATATCACCTATATTCAAATTAATCAAAAAATAAAAAGTAAGACCATAGATAAATCAGAAATGGATTCAAATATTTTTATAAAATTTTTGGTAATTTTTAAAAGTCAGAAACTATTTTTAAACTATTTAAAATTTCTCAAACAAATAGAAAATAGGTAAAAAATAGTAAACCTCAATATAAAATTCCATAAAATTTTCAGAAAGTCAAAAATATGTAAAATAATATTTATGAATTTTTTCAGAATTAAAAAATGTCAGAAAGTATTTTTTAAGTAATTAAAAGAAAGCAAATCATTCAAAAAAATACAAAAAAATATCAAATGTCAAAATAATAATCTGAAAAAATAGTCATGAGATCAGAAATAATTCAAAGTATTTTTGTGAATTTTTTCATAATTTTTGGATAAAAAATAAAAGAGTTATGAATTTTTGAAAATTTAATCAATAAAAATATAAAATCAGAAAATAAAATAAAACCAAAAAGATGTGGACCATCAGATCATAGTCAAAACGCGTTAGTAAGCTGACCCAGTGGACCAGACGCGTTGTGCTTGATATGGACCTTAGTGAGATACGCATAGGATCAGAAAAAGGGCAACCAATGAAATTAAAACGTTTGACACGCTATCATTGGCTGAGACGAGACATGTCATCGTCTTCAACCTCCAAAAACCCTGCAATGGGGATTTTGTGAGATCCTTCAAATGGAAAAATTAGAATCTCAGGCTAGTATCATTGAACTCATCTCTTCAAGACGATTCTAACACCACCATCGCGCCAAATTTATATAAGTTATGGAGAGAGATATGAATCAAAAACCCAGAAAATAGAGAGCACCTTCAATTTGAGAATTCTCTCTCAATTCTCAATGGACTTAAAAATTGTAAGCAGCATTAGAATCAGGAGAAGAAGTAGAATAGATTAATGCTTGATTTGGATCCAAATGGTGGAGAATTCTACCTTTTCGAAGTTCAAGGAAGAAGCTCTAAAACTGGACTTTTATAGCTTGAATTATGGCTCGTTTTGATTGGTTTAAGTGCTGGAGGGTTTGTATAATGCTTAAGGATGATGAATGCACAAAGAATTTTGGAAAAGGGAGCTTAAATCTCAGAAACTGAACTCAAAAAAGATGGGTTCGTGTGAGGTTTTGGCAGGATGTTTTTGGCTCTCAAAGCTTGAATAAATGAATGGGGGGTGACCCTCTATTTATAGGGAAGTGAATGGGAATGAAAATTGGAAGAAACAAGGAAGTTTGGAGGGAAATTGAATGAAGGTCGAGCACGAGTGAAGTGTGACTTCATTTCCATCAAAACTCAACCAAATCTTACGTTTTGAGGTGCTAATCACTTACGGAAGGTTTGCTAATCAAGTTTAAATCAAAAACACGCATAAATATTGTGTTTAGAAGTCACATTGTGGATTTCAAAATTCTGACTTTGTGGAAAATTCAGTTTCAAGTTACCAAATTCAAATCCATGGCATTTCCAACTCAAGGGCTCTTAGGGCATGATTCTTAATGCTTTAGAAAGATGAGGTTACAAGCTTTGCAATGGAAAAAGAATGGAATCAAATGGATGCTTGAGCTGAAAGTTGCATTGAGTCAAAGTTGAAGAAAAAAGGTTGACTTTCCATACTTAGAAATATTTCAAATTCTTCTTTAAAAATGACCTATAATATTTTGCATCCAAACATGGCCTTCCACTTGAAATTTGCTCTTGACCAAAAAAGATGGAATGAAGTAGATATCTTGAATGACATTTTTAAACTTGAACCACTCAAAATCTACAAAAATTGAGCAAGTTATGACTTGTTGAAGTTGGCCAAAAATCATGAAATGACCTATAATCTTTTGCATATTTAAGGCAACCTCCATCCATTTTCCCACTTTTCACATGAAAGAAGGCATAAAGTTCACATATTCAAGATCATTATGGAAAAATAATGGGCTCAAGGTGATAAAAATTGACCAAGTTATGATCATTTGAAGTCACACATGGAAAATTGGGGATTCATCTAAAGGACTTGTAATCTTTCTTCTTCATCAAATTTCTTCCACATGAAAACTCCTTGGAAATTTTGAAGTGATTTGTTAATAACCCTTTTAAGAGAATGATGTCTTTGGAATAATTCAAAAATACCAAAAGATGATCAATATATACTCCTTTGAAGTTCAAAACCCTAGTGTGATCGGTGGATCTGGAACTGACTGTTTAACGCTGGTTCGCGAAATGTCGCGGAAGCAAGAGTTACCACCGTCTTTTTTTTTCTCCAAATGGAAAGGACAAAAGCACAGAAAAATTCCTTAAAGAGATTGCTCTCGGTTCGGGAGGTAGATTATAGAAAGGGAAGGTGTTAGCACCCTTTCTATCCATGGTTATCCATGGGCTCTTAGGTACTTGCTCATTGTGTTTTCAAAAATGGTTTGTTTGCTTTTCAACTGTGGGTTTTAAAAAGTTTCTTTGAAAATTTCAGTTCGACTCTTGTATCGGTCCTCAAGAGTGTTTGAAAAAAATGCTTTCGAAAGCTTTTTGAAAATGTGTTAGTGTGAAAAGTATTTTTGAATTTGTTTTGAAATTAGAGCAAGTATCTACGAGAACCTACCTACCCTAAGGAATTCGTCTGTGTAAATGTCCTTTAAAGTAGTGCCATCCCACCATTGAGAGGTATGTAGCACCACCGTTGGAGGTGTTCGGGTCAATTCGAGGTTCAGGACATGGTGATCACCGGAGCAATGGGAAGATACCTTAGAAGCTACCCTCATGCCAGGTTCCCGGATCATGAGGACTTACTAAGACATCCTCTACTCGACGATCACCTTTCGAGGCAAGGCAACAGTGAGGCGTACCCTAGGGGTGGTGTGTGATTTTGTATGTCAGATTCATTTATTTTTGTCTTGTCATGTCAAAGTGATCTATGCGTTTGTTTTTATTTTATCATTCATTCTTGCATGCCTTTGTTAACAGTTAAAAATTGCGAGAAGTAAAAGTTCTAAAGCTATTACAAAAGGCGCGGGTCCACATCGCCAAAATTTCCAGAACCCGATTTGACAGAAAGTAAATAGAGATAAAGTGCGAGAAATTAAATTGTCCGAGTTTACAAGGCCTTGGGAGAGGTACATAAAAATTATACTAAAAAAAAATAAACACGCGAATTAAATAAGAATTAAAAACGAGGGCGTTGGACCCTTTTTGCAAAATTAAATTAAATGATTAAATTAATTAAAATTAAAAAAAGAAAAAGAAATTATTTTTTAGTTTTTTTGTATTTTTGAGAATTTAATGAGATTAATTGGAATTAAAATGCTAACCCTAATTCTAATTGTTTTTTAGTTTATTAAGAAAGAATTAAATTTTAACCTAAACTTAATCTAATTATTTACATGCGATTTAATTATAAAAAATAATAATAGGAAATATTTAGTTATTATGAAAGAAAAGAAAAAAGGATAAAAAATTATTACAAACCCTAGTTCTACCAATTTTAAATTAATTAAGAAAATATTAAGATTTACTCCTAAATTAAAACTAATTAATTAATAAAGGTTTTATTTACAAAATATTGAAATATTAAATAAAAATACATTTTTTGTCTTTTTCTGATTTTATATTGTTTTTTTATATTTTTTATGAAAATAATTAAATTAAAGACTTAATTAAAATAAAGACAATAATTGAAAATAACACCAAAATAATGAAAAGAAATAATGCAAACCTAGGGGGTTCTGCCCCTAATTTGGAGGGTATGCTTAGCATTTTTGGGCCCAATTGTTCATGGCCTGATTGACTTTCATGCCAGCGTGTGAGGTGGTTGACTGGTGTCTACCATGGACTTCAGATCATGGCCCTCTGATCGCTTCCATTGGCCAAGTGGACGGCTTGATTTTGATGATGCACGGTGGTCCATATCGTCGAAACTGCACACAAATATTAAATGAAAAATAATATGAAAGGGGGGTGGGGACCTGGGGCTCGAACCCAGGTCCTGAAGATTACCAACCAAGCGCTTTACCAACTGCTCCACTTGCTCACTTTGTTTATATAATAACAATCAATTAATATAAAATAAAACAAAGCGCTGATGTCTTTTTTGCGCGAAATTTTAAACGAACCAACTGCTGCCTTCCACCTAAGCGTCTTCCTCGTGTTGTTCTTTTTTCCTGAAACAAAGAAAGAATGGGCAACGGTTTTGAACCGTCCCCAAAAGCAACTTTCAAAAAAATAGCGAATAGGCCATAAGGCCTCATAAATTAGGCGCGAGGGTTGGGTCTAGATCGTCCAAGCGTGCTGAGTGGAATGGCCTAGGTCCCATGTGCCAATTGTTCAAGGTTTGGAAACCCCTAAATCAATTTTCACGAAACCCTAATATGCTCTCATGGTGGATCCTTCGTTTTAGCATGAAACTCCAATCAAATTATGCAGTTAGCTTGCAAACATCATTCTAAACACAAAAACAACAATGAAATATGTTAAAAACGCATGAATGATGGAAAACGATTTTGGAATTTTTCTCACCAACTTCAATGGTGATTTCGTGTTCTCTTGAGTATGGGACTTAGTGAATGATTGGAAAACGTTCTATGATCCTCAAGGAAGGTGTTTGAACAGCTCTTGCACCTTGAATTCACCTGTAAAACCAAAATCGAATTTCAAAAATATGTGAGTTTCTTGAGTTCTTGTATGGCTTTGTTATGCAGCTTGGAGTCTTTGATCACTAGGGTTGCGTTCTGTATTTGTATGTGAGTGATTAGGTCAAAGAAAATTGATCCAAAATCCATGAATTGATGAATAGGATATTTGATTTTTAAGCCATGATTTTCCAATCTTTTTCAAGCATCTTTGATACAAATCATGTCCAATTCCATTGATTCTTTCTATATTTGGTTAGGCACGAAATCTTGGAGATATTATATGCATAAAAAGATTGAAAAACCTAGGTTTAGTATTTTTCATGTATTTTAATTAATTAAATGAATTATTAATAATAAAAATCCAAATAAATAAATAAAAAATGAAGAAAAACTTCCCTTTGGGCCAAATGGTCGTGCACATGCCTTGGATAATGAATTGTGGAAGAAAAAGAGGCCCATTAGCAATTTTAGGTCATTTGAAGCAATGTTGACTTTTCAAAATATCCAAAAATTTCCCAACTTCCACAAGGCATAACCTGCTCAATTTTTAAGCTTTGCTCATGTTCTTGGACATTTTGGAAAGGTCTTTGAGTCCTCTAACCAATGTCTTTGGTCCCATGTCATTTTGATTTACCAATATCAAGTTATGGCCTTTGACTTAAAGTCCCTTTTTGTTGACTTTTGAAAATGACCTATAATGTTGAAATTGATAACTTTTTGTGAGAGCATTTATTGGACTTGAGGTATGAAGAGGAGTTGTAGGAAATGTATTTCTCTTCAAAATGAGCTTTGGATGGAATTTTTCTGATAATCCATGTGGAAGTTATGCCCTGGTCAATTTACAGTTGACTTTTTCAACTGTCCAAATATGGAAACCTTTGCATCTTGATGATTTTTGAGCCAAGCTTTGAGAATCATGATCAAGCATTGATCAAATGATGTTTGTGACTTCAAAATGAGATGTTGACCAAAAATTTGAACTTTTGACTGTCAAATGACCATTTTGCCCCTACAGTTGACTGTAGTGCAATTAGGGTTTTTTGACTGTGCACTTTTGTGCTGAAAGTCTTGAAACTTGGTATGAGGATGCTTGACCATATTTGTAGGCATGTGGGACTTGATTGGACCCTTGGAAACTTCATTTACTTTGTCAGAACCAAAACCCTAACTTTGACTGTTAGGAGGCCCTTGAACTGTGCAACCCTTGGGGAGATTTTGAAGCTTGACTTGGAAATTTCTTGAAGAATATGGGAGGGAAAATTTTGGGGTACAACAGTTGCCCCTGTTCAATCTTCTTAGACCTGAGGATGCAGATTGGCTGACGTGCCTTTCGTAATCCGAAGGTGGAAGATGATTGAACACTAGAGTGCCCAGAAATTTGCGCTCACATAGTAGCAGTGTGATGATGGGAATCGGCTTATAGATGCCATTTGGAGATTGATGAATAGGATGATGGGCTTATAGATGCCATGCTAAAAGATGATAGAAGGTGGATGGGCTTATAGATGCCATCTGAGTGTTGATCGCGTAATAGATTCCTTAGCGGGAACTTGCATACCTGCAAAAAAGAAAAATGATTACCTGACGTGTTGCGGGAACTGGTCTTCAAATTCTTTGTGTAGATGTGTCCTGGCTGGTTACAGGAGCTGGATCTGGAGCTTCAAAAGATGATGAATGAACCAGGGATGGTTACTACCTCAACAGGAACGGTGAGAGAACCTTGGGTGATTCCAACTTCAACAGCAATCATTGAGAGAAGCCTGGGATTACCAACTCCGCAGGATCGGGGAGAGAACCAATAGGCGATTACCACCTCAACAGCAAACATTGAGAGAACCTTGGATAACTTCAACTTCAACAGCAATCATTGAGTGAAATCTGGGATTACCACCTCCGCGGTATTGGGGAGAGAACAATAGGCGATTACAATCTCAATAGCGATCATTGAGAGAATCTTGGGCGATTTCGACTTCAACAGTGACGCTGAGCGAATCTTGGGATGATTACTATCTCCGCAGGATCGGGGGAGAACCATAGGCGACTACAACCTCAATAGCAATCATCGAGAGAATCTTGGATAACTTCAACTTCAACAGCAATCGTTGAGCGAATCTTGGTGGGAATTATCATCTCCGCAGTATCGGGGAGAGAACCATAGGCGATTACAATCTCAATAGCAATCATTGAGAAAACCTTGGATGGAATTATCATCTCCGCAGTATCGGGGAGAGAACCATAGGCGATTACAACCTCAATAGCAATCATTGAGAAAACCTTGGATGGAATTATCATCTCCGCAGTATTGGGGAGAGAACCATAGGCGATTACAATCTCAATAGCAATCATTGAGAAAACCTTGGATGGAATTATCATCTCCGCAGTATCGGGGAGAGAACCATAGGCGATTACAATCTCAATAGCAATCATTGAGAAAACCTAGGGTGGAATTATCATCTCCGCAGTATCGGGGAGAGAACCATAGGCGATTACAATCTCAATAGCAATCATTGAGAAAACCTTGGATGGAATTATCATCTCCGCAGTATCGGGGAGAGAACCATAGGCGATTACAATCTCAATAGCAATCATTGAGAAAACCTTGGATGGAATTATCATCTCCGCAGTATCGGGGAGAGAACCATAGGCGATTACAATCTCAATAGCAATCATTGAGAAAACCTTGGATGGAATTATCATCTCCGCAGTATCGGGGAGAGAACCATAGGCGATTACAATCTCAATAGCAATCATTGAGAAAACCTTGGATGGAATTATCATCTCCGCAGTATCGGGGAGAGAACCATAGGCGATTACAATCTCAATAGCAATCATTGAGAAAACCTTGGATGGAATTATCATCTCCGCAGTATCGGGGAGAGAACCATAGGCGATTACAATCTCAATAGCAATCATTGAGAAAACCTTGGATGGAATTATCATCTCCGCAGTATCGGGGAGAGAACCATAGGAGATTACAATCTCAATAGCAATCATTGAGAAAACCTTGGGTGGAATTATCATCTCCGCAGTATCGGGGAGAGAACCATAGGCGATTACAACCTCAATAGCAATCATCGAGAAAACCTTGGATGGAATTATCATCTCCGCAGTATCGGGGAGAGAACCATAGGCGATTACAACCTCAATAGCAATCATTGAGAAAACCTTGGATGGAATTATCATCTCCGCAGTATCGGGGAGAGAACCATAGGCGATTACAATCTCAATAGCAATCATTGAGAAAACCTTGGATGGAATTATCATCTCCGCAGTATCGGGGAGAGAACCATAGGCGATTACAATCTCAATAGCAATCATTGAGAAAACCTTGGATAACTTCAACTGAGTCCTTATCAGAAAAATCTGTTTGGGGTCGATTCAGCTGGACTAGAGAAGGCCTTGGACTGGATAAGAAATCTTTGGAGTCGATTAACTGAACCGGTCTAGGTCTTGGAATGTCTTCAACTGGGTCTTTATCAGAAAAATCTGTTTGGGGTCGATTTAACTGGACCAGAGAAGGCCTTGGATTGGATAAGAAATCTTTTGGAGTCGATTAACTGAACCGGTCTAGGTCTTGGAATGTCTTCAACTGGGTCTTTATCAGAAAAATCTGTTTGGGGTCGATTTAACTGGACCAGAGAAGGCCTTTGACTGGATAAGAAATCTTTGGAGTCGATTAACTGAACCAGAGAAGGCCTTTGACTGGATAAGAAACAGAGAAATCTTTGGAGTCGATTTAACTGATCTGGTCTAGGTCCTGAGATAGCTGAGAACTTAACTGAATCTTTTCCTGAAAGGTAAAGGTCAGTCATATGCAATGCATGATATGGGTCAAGCAATGATGTTCTCAACATAAATGAGATTTGTAAGATATGATGCGTATATGCATGCTATAATGATGTATGTGATGTTTACGAATGTATGTTTTTCGTCTAGGAAAGTAAATCCTTGACGGGTGCCGGGAAGTCACTCCTGGGCCGATATTGGAGAATAGATTTTGCTTCTGCTGGGGATGATAATTGCAAGAATACCGGTAGGAGAAGATGACTCCGTTGGGGAATAAACTTGGCGAATGGAATATTCTGCGGGGAGAAAAGTACTCTAATGATCTTGCTGGGAAGCAATACTCTGTGGGGAGAGAGATACTTTGCTGGAGTTGATGGTAACTTGCTGGGGATACCTTTGTTGTGTTGGAAGTGTTACCAGACTTCGCTGGGGATAAGAAGACTTCGTCGAGGACGCTCTTTCCGTGGCTTTTGGCTGAGGATAACCCAGTTATATCCTGGTAAGGAAATAACTCTTTGAATAAAGCCGGGGGACGTGTTCGTGTTCTGCGAGGATAAGCTTCCAGAATCTACTGGGGATAAGCTTACTACTTGGGGAGATGGATTCCAACTTTCTTGGGGAACTAGATTGGACTCTCTGGGGGGAAGTTTTGAGATGTATTGGAAGTAACTCCATTGAATGTTTGATATACCGCTGGGGAACAATCTTTAGGTCAAGACTGTCGGGGATGCTTATCAAAAATGCACGTATATTACTGGGGATTATTGGGATCTGCTGGAGGATACCCAACTTCCTTAAGGTTTGATAATAGCTTTGCTTGGGGAGAGTGCACTGTCTTGCTGGCTCACTCTCTGGGGAATTAAGATATTTGGTTATGTTCTTTAGCTGAACTCACCTTGATACCTTGGTGGACAGAGCAATTAGATTGTTTGGATAACTCATCATTGCCCCTGTCTCTGAGGTGGGAGAGGAAGACCTGTGAGGTGCTGATAATTGTTGATGGACAAACCTTCTTCTGGTAGGCAAGTAACAAGATGACAAGACATAGTCGTACGCTTAAATCCCTAATTTTTGCCTGGACTGCCCTTTCGGGTTTTCAGTCCACCGGGATACCCATTTTTGCCCAAGCCGCCTTTTCAGGTTTTCGACTTGCCAGGTGTACAGATTTTTCATTTCATCCCTTATTTTTGCCCGAACCCTTTTGGTTCGCCGGGAATCCCTTGTTTTTGCCTAGGTGTGTCAACCTAGCGGGTCTTTGATTTTGCGTAGTATTCTTTTCGACTATGTCCATGCTCTCAGGATGTAGAGAGTTGCCCCTGTTAGAAGTGTGTTGTCACGCCACCAGAAGATTTTCGACCAGGCAAGATTTATTGTTGAAATGCCCCAAGTGACTCAGGCAGAGATTTGCCCCAGGCTATTTGGCCTTTTGAGAGATTCTCCAAATCTTGATTGGACTGCCCCAGATGGTGGACAATAGCCATGCCATGCCCCTTGATTGGAAGTGCTTCTGTTCACCAGATATTCATCATGCGAATTTCCCTGCTGTTCAAACAAAAAGTCATATGCAAACAAAGTTATGTTAAAAATGCAAAGCTTATGTCTGTCTTGAAGATTTTGAAAATGCATTCTTTTTTTCATAAAACAAGTGATTGTTTGTAAAACGTGATGTCAACTCTGTATTTACCATAAGCCTTAAGGAGTCAGGATACCTTTCGTAACAGTATGCTTTTGAACTAACCCGTGCTTCAGCTAGGACTTTTAAGGGTTGTAGCGTGGCCTGGTTCACGGTTTAAGAAACAAAGGATAAAGGCTCAAATTATTTGTACCCACCCGCTCTTCGTGATGTACTCCATACCTAAACTCAGTTGATCATACGTTAGACCTTGTTTGAGTCTTTGCTCTGATTTTCCGGTGATGATTCGGATATTGATATTTTATTCTGAATAGGCAGTCATTTTTGTCGAGGGTTTGTAAGACCCCCTTTCTTTTTGATTTTGTTTATCCCTATTTTTTGCCTGAACTGTTTTTTTTTTTTTTGAATTTACAGTCAGCGGGATGCCCCAGTTTTGTAAGTCTCCTTCATAGGTTTTGACTTAATGGGCTTTTTTATTTTGAGAGATATAATGACTGCCTGTCCTTCTTGATTATTCGGAACCATCACCGTCTTTCTTTGTTTTGTAAGGACCTCTTTGGTGCCATTCGTTATGCACTTGGATCAACTGAGAGACTACCCTGCCCCAGGTTATGATTAAGGGTTTTAAATTTCGAAAAGAAAAACTCCTACTTCTTTGGCTCAGAGGGGTTGACGAGGGATTATCTTCCTTATAACTCCAGTGTTTAGGGATTTGAAACAATGTCTGTACTTCATCAGCGGGGTCTGTTCAAAAGCATACTGTAAAGATAGCGGTATCGTTTTCGTCATCCTCCCTCAAGAGGCTTAGAATTATTAATTGAGAGTTGATCATCAGAAAAAATATGAAAATAATTTGCGTATAGTGAATACAAATATATTGCTTCAAAACAGACATATGCGATGCATTAATGCAATAACAACGTTTAACATGAGTAAATGTTTAAACAGAAGAAAATTAACAACTTGAAAATCCTAATGAACAACAAGTCTTTTCATCTCAGGGTTTGTCACTTCAAATGGTGAGTCTTGGAGGGATGATAGAAAAATTCAGCCTGACCATCTTGGGTGAACTCCAATGCCCCTTCATCAATCAGGTCCTGGATCTTGTTCTTCAGAGCCCAACACTCATTTGTATCATGTCCAGGACTGGCAGAGTGGTAGGCACACCTTTTATTGGGATCATAAGTAGGATGTGCTGTGTTGGGATTCTGGGGATGAGCCCTTAATGTGATCAAATTCAATCTCAGCAGGCGTTGTAAAGCTTGAAACAGTGACATGTTGAGCGGGGTGAATTACCTCCTGGACTTGTCTGGCTGAAGCCGGTGAGGTTGATGCTGAATTTGTGACACTGGAGCCCTTTGAGGAGCTCTCCCCTTACCTCCTTGTTTAAAAGGTGGTTGAACGATGACTGGCTCTTTACCCTTAGACGCTTGCCCCAGTTGGTTACTCTGAAGCAGTTGGTTGATGAGAACACTGAGCTCTTCTTGTCTTTGAGCTAAACCTTGAATAGTAGTCCCCTGCCCCAGCATTTGGGCTTTCATTGCATCCATCTCAGCTTGCAGATGTTTCAGTCGTTCGTCCTTAGCGCTGTTCCTGACCAAAGTCTCCATGAGAAGTGTCCTCAGCTCCTCCTGCCCCTTGGATAGATTCAGGAGGATTTCCCCGAACCGAGTCTCTTGAGTATGAAGGTCTTGGTTATCTTGTTGGGAAGCCATTGCTGAAATAAATAGCGAGAGAGGTAAGTGACCTGCAACAAGGATACCTGCAATGCAATGATATGTATGATATGCATGCAATGTTTTCAAGGACCTCGCAGGGTAAACAAGAAGATTGTTAGCATTTGAATCCGGTGGCTTGATTGAAGGGACTTCATGTTGTTGAGAGTCCTTCTTCAAAGGGTCAAAGGCTCACCATATCCAGTGGGTCATAGCCCCTGACTTTAGTCATCATGTCTGGTTTTGATTTCCAAACAACCTTGGTTAAGGGAACCTTCTTCAAGAGTCAGAGCTCACCATATCAAGTGGGTCATAGCCCCTGACAACTTTGGCTAGGGGAAAATAAATCCCCTTTGCCCCTTGCTAGATGTTTGATTCATCATGACCTGCATCACAAGCCCTTGAGATCCTTGAAATGGGTTAGGATGTATGCAATGGTATGATGTCATGATGCATGGGGTAATATGAATAAACCCTGTTATGAGCCCTTATTAAGGACTGCAAACCAAAACCTGTAAGAAACTTAGTATACCCTGTTATGAGTCCCTATTAAGGACTAAAACAAAACCTGCAAGAAACTCGGTAAACCTTGTTATGAGTCCTAATCAAGGACTATAAACAAAACCTGCAAGAAGCTCAAGTGTCAGACAACAAGCATGCAAATAGTCAAGTACGAAGGCACACAAGTCACACAAGAGAAACCCTTAGAGTTTAGGCCAACATGGGGTTTGGGTATTACCCTCTTGAAGTTGGTGGGCTCAACCTGTCCTATTAGAAGTAACCGGGTTCTAAGGGTCCCAATATCACGGGATTGCTTTCATTGTTCATCGTTTCGATTTAGCCACTGAACTGGCGACCGAAATATTCCAGGAAAGCAACCCTCAATTGAGTGTAGTATCGAGTATCAACCAACCTCGGACTGCACCAAAGTCAGTTATCTCACTACCCTAAAGAGGCCAAGATAGTTCAATTAAGGTTCCTAAGGTCTGTTGATGCTTCACGACACCACGCGGAGGCCCCGTACTCTCCTTGACTGAACTCAAGGGTTACCGGTACACACCAAAGTGCCACATCAACGTAGCAGACTGTTTCAACCATGTCGGTATACCCCGCACAGTTCCCTCACAGCCTTGTTGCTACTTTCTAAGAAGGTATCCCACAGATCCGGGTTAGGATCTATAGAACTCCCAAGACAGTCCCACAATTTAAAGCAAACAAGGAAAGCAACTGAAAACACAGTTATGAACTAACCCTAAGGTACACCTCACTTTAAGTTAAGTCCCCAGTAGAGTCGCCAGTTCTGTGATCGGTGGATCTGGAACTGACTGTTTAACGCTGGTTCGCGAAATGTCGCGGAAGCAAGAGTCGCCACCGTCTTTTTTTTCTCCAAATGGAAAGGACAAAAGCACAGAAAAATTCCTTAAAGAGATTGCTCTCGGTTCGGGAGGTAGATTATAGAAAGGGAAGGTGTTAGCACCCTTTCTATCCATGGTTATCCATGGGCTCTTAGGTACTTGCTCATTGTGTTTTCAAAAATGGTTTGTTTGCTTTTCAACTGTGGGTTTTAAAAAGTTTCTTTGAAAATTTCAGTTCGACTCTTGTATCGGTCCTCAAGAGTGTTTGAAAAAAATGCTTTCGAAAGCTTTTTGAAAATGTGTTGGTGTGAAAAGTATTTTTGAATTTGTTTTGAAATTAGAGCAAGTATCTACGAGAACCTACCTACCCTAAGGAATTCGTATGTGTAAATGTCCTTTAAAGTAGTGCCATCCCACCATTGAGAGGTAGGTAGCACCACCGTTGGAGGTGTTCGGGTCAATTCGAGGTTCGGGACATGGTGATCACCGGAGCAATGGGAAGATACCTTAGAAGCTACCCTCATGCCAGGTTCCCGGATCATGAGGACTTACTAAGACATCCTCTACTCGACGATCACCTTTCGAGGCAAGGCAACAGTGAGGCGTACCCTAGGGGTGGTGTGTGATTTTGTATGTCAGATTCATTTATTTTTTTCTTGTCATGTCAAAGTGATCTATGCGTTTGTTTTTATTTTATCATTCATTCTTGCATGCCTTTGTTAACAGTTAAAAATTGTGAGAAGTAAAAGTTCTAAAGCTATTACAAAAGGCGCGGGTCCACATCGCCAAAATTTCCAGAACCCGATTTGACAGAAAGTAAATAGAGATAAAGTGCGAGAAATTAAATTGTCCGAGTTTACAAGGCCTTGGGAGAGGTACATAAAAATTATAAGAAAAAGAAATAAACACGCGAATTAAATAAGAATTAAAAACGAGGGCGTTGGACCCTTTTTGTAAAATTAAATTAAATGATTAAATTAATTAAAATTAAAAAAAGAAAAAGAAATTATTTTTTAGTTTTTTTGTATTTTTGAGAATTTAATGAGATTAATTGGAATTAAAATGTTAACCATAATTCTAATTGTTTTTTAGTTTATTAAGAAAGAATTAAATTTTAACCTAAACTTAATCTAATTATTTACATGCGATTCAATTATAAAAAATAATAATAGGAAATATTTAGTTATTATGAAAGAAAAGAAAAAAGGATAAAAAATTATTACAAACCCTAGTTCTACCAATTTTAAATTAATTAAGAAAATATTAAGATTTACTCCTAAATTAAAACTAATTAATTAATAAAGGTTTTATTTACAAAATATTGAAATATTAAATAAAAATACTATTTTTTGTCTTTTTCTGATTTTATATTGTTTTTTTATATTTTTTATGAAAATAATTAAATTAAAGACTTAATTAAAATAAAGACAATAATTGAAAATAATACCAAAATAATGAAAAGAAATAATGCAAACCTAGGGGGTTCTGCCCCTAATTTGGAGGGTATGCTTAGCATTTTTGGGCCCAATTGTTCATGGCCTGATTGACTTTCATGCCAGCGTGTGAGGTGGTTGACTGGTGTCTACCATGGACTTCAGATCATGGCCCTCTGATCGCTTCCATTGGCCAAGTGGACGGCTTGATTTTGATGATGCACGGTGGTCCATAACGTCGAAACTGCACACAAATATTAAATGAAAAATAATATGAAAGGGGGGTGGGGACCTGGGGCTCGAACCCAGGTCCTGAAGATTACCAACCAAGCGCTTTACCAACTGCTCCACTTGCTCACTTTGTTTATATAATAACAATCAATTAATATAAAATAAAACAAAGCGCTGATGTCTTTTTCGCGCGAAATTTTAAACGAACCAACTGCTGCCTTCCACCTAAGCGTCTTCCTCGTGTTGTTCTTTTTTCCTGAAACAAAGAAAGAATGGGCAACGGTTTTGAACCGTCCCCAAAAGCAACTTTCAAAAAAATAGCGAATAGGCCATAAGGCCTCATAAATTAGGCGCGAGGGTTGGGTCTAGATCGTCCAAGCGTGCTGAGTGGAATGGCCTAGGTCCCATGTGCCAATTGTTCAAGGTTTGGAAACCCCTAAATCAATTTTCACGAAACCCTAATATGCTCTCATGGTGGATCCTTCGTTTTAGCATGAAACTCCAATCAAATTATGCAGTTAGCTTGCAAACATCATTCTAAACACAAAAACAACAATGAAATATGTTAAAAACGCATGAATGATGGAAAACGATTTTGGAATTTTTCTCACCAACTTCAATGGTGATTTCGTGTTCTCTTGAGTATGGGACTTAGTGAATGATTGGAAAACGTTCTATGATCCTCAAGGAAGGTGTTTGAACAGCTCTTGCACCTTGAATTCACCTGTAAAACCAAAATCGAATTTCACAAATATGTGAGTTTCTTGAGTTCTTGTATGGCTTGGTTATGCAGCTTGGAGTCTTTGATCACTAGGGTTGCGTTCTGTATTTGTATGTGAGTGATTAGGTCAAAGAAAATTGATCCAAAATCCATGAATTGATGAATAGGATATTTGATTTTTAAGCCATGATTTTCCAATCTTTTTCAAGCATCTTTGATGCAAATCATGTCCAATTCCATTGATTCTTTCTATATTTGGTTAGGCACGAAATCTTGGAGATATTATATGCATAAAAAGATTGAAAAACCTAGGTTTAGTATTTTTCATGTATTTTAATTAATTAAATGAATTATTAATAATAAAAATCCAAATAAATAAATAAAAAATGAAGAAAAACTTCCCTTTGGGCCAAATGGTCGTGCACATGCCTTGGATAATGAATTGTGGAAGAAAAAGAGGCCCATTAGCAATTTTAGGTCATTTGAAGCAATGTTGACTTTTCAAAATATCCAAAATTTTCCAACTTCCACAAGGCATAACCTGCTCAATTTTTAAGCTTTGCTCATGTTCTTGGACATTTTGGAAAGCTCTTTGAGTCCTCTAACCAATGTCTTTGATCCCATGTCATTTTGATTTACCAATCTCAAGTTATGGCCTTTGACTTAAAGTCCCTTTTTATTGACTTTTGAAAATGACCTATAATGTTGAAATTGATAACTTTTTGTGAGAGCATTTCTTGGACTTGAGGTATGAAGAGGAGTTGTAGGAAATGTATTTCTCTTCAAAATGAGCTTTGGATGGAATTTTTCTGATAATCCATGTGGAAGTTATGCCCTGGTCAATTTACAGTTGACTTTTTCAACTGTCCAAATATGGAAACCTTTGCATCTTGATGATTTTTGAGCCAAGCTTTGAGAATCATGATCAAGCATTGATCAAATGATCTTTGTGACTTCAAAATGAGATGTTGACCAAAAATTTGAACTTTTGACTGTCAAATGACCATTTTTCCCCTACAGTTGACTGTAGTGCAGTTAGGGTTTTTTGACTGTGCACTTTTGTGCTGAAAGTCTTGAAACTTGGTATGAGGATGCTTGACCATATTTGTAGGCATGTGGGACTTGATTGGACCCTTGGAAACTTCATTTACTTTGTCAGAACCAAAACCCTAACTTTGACTGTTAGGAGGCCCTTGAACTGTGCAACCCTTGGGGAGATTTTGAAGCTTGACTTGGCAATTTCTTGAAGATTATGGGAGGGCAAATTTTGGGGTACAACACCTAGCTTCTAGATCAAGAAAATGCCTTGAGGAACTTTGACAAGTTTGAATAAACTTATTGTACCAATATTATTTCTTTGTTAATAGAAGTTGTTGAGTATGATAATGAGAACTCTTAGCCACCAAAACCACTTCCATATCTTGAAATTTGAGAGAACTATGCCCTTGTGACCAATATGAACAAGGCCTTGTCCAAACATAACAGCTTATCCATTCAACCCCTTGTACTTTTGAGTCAGATCTAATAACCTTGAAATGTGATGAACCCAAACAAACATTGCCATTCCATTTCTTCCAAAACCACCCCCATGGTGAGGTTTTAACCTCTCAAACTTTTATTGGCTAGGGCATGGAAATAAACTCATGAACCCATGGAGTAATAATTTAAATATGATTTCCCTTACCTACATGGACAACAAGCAAGACAAGCCAACGTTGTATTTTATTAGTTAAGTGAAGAAAACAAAACAATATTAATGATCACAAAAGGAACATAAGTCAAGGTTCTTGGTAATTCCTCAAAAGGAGCAAAGCTCAAAGTAGGGAGGGGAACCAAGAATCCTAGTGTGATATTGTTGTGAGTTAATCAACATGGTATGATGAAGGGATCTTAGGGGCAAAAATTGGGGTACAACAGTTGCCCTTATTTAAGTTTCTTCTATCCGGAGATACGAAGGTTAAAAATCTTCGTGTCGACGCGATCGAAGATACTTAAATATAAAACAAACCCTATTTTTGGTCCTAAGATACCATGCAAATGCTTATGATCATGAATGCATATGAACAGGACCAGAGAGACGCGAAAATAACACTGGGGATGCAACAATAAAGAAGTAAAGGAGGACCCCTCACCAGGAAAATAAATCATTGGTGGACCAAAAGAACTGAATCAAAGAGGATAGTAGGATGGCACACCAACTTCTACTGAAGGCGAAGCTACCAACGTTTACTGAAGGCAGAGAGAAAGATAACAAACATCAACGTCCACTGTCGATGGTCTACCAACTTTCACTGAAGGTAGAAGGAGAATATATATCACCGTCGTTCACTGACGATGAACTACCCACGTTCACTAAAGATAGCAAAAATAAAATATCATAGCACTGCCGTTCATTGACGATGAACTATCAATGTTCACTGAAGATAGCAAAAAGATAACAAGCACCGACGTTCACTGTCGATGGTCTACCAACTTTCACTGAAGGTAGAAAGAGAAAATAGCATATCATTGTCGTTCACTGACGATGAACTATCAATGTTCACTGAAGATTGAAACAAGATAACAAACATCGACGTTCACTGCCGATGGTCTACCAACTTTCACTGAAGGTAGAAAGAGAAAATATCATATCACCATCGTTCACTGACGATGAACTATCAATGTTCACTAAAGATAGCAAAAAGATAACAAACATCGAAGTTCACTGCCGATGGTCTACCAACTTTCACTGAAGGTAGAAAGAGAATATATCATATCACCGTCGATCACTAGACGAACTATCAATGTTCACTGAAGATAGCAAAAATATAACAAACATCGGCGTTCACTACTGATGGTCTACCAACTTTCACTGAAGGTAGAAAGAGAAAATATCATATCACCGCCGTTCACTGACGATGAACTATCAACGTTCACTGAAGATAGAAAAAAGATAATAAACATCGATGTTCATTGCCGATGGTCTACCAACTTTCACTGGAGGTAGAAAGAGAATATATCATATCATTGCCGTTCACTGACGATGAACTATCAACGTTCACTGAAGATAGCAAAAAAATTACAAGTTTACCCAAGATTCTGGTGTTTCGCCTAGAACGGGTCTCAACTTCTTCTTTAACCGAGGCACTCCGCCTGGAAAGGATGATACATGAGTTGTCTCAAATAGAGAGAACTTGCTATTTGCGGTCACGGAGGATTGTAAAAGGAAATGACTTTTTTGGGCAAGAGGTATGACTTCCTGGGGAGATGCCATGATATTCTCGCTAAGGGGATAAAGTCTTCTTGTGCAAAATAAATGCACCAACCGAAGCTTGGAGTTTTTCAGATTTCCAAAGTAAATAATATTGTCGGGGAGCCGCCGACCCAAACCAAAAATAAACTGGAAATGAAACAGTTAACAAGAATACATCCTTTAAGAAATAAACTCAAAAGGGAAAACAAGATTCGTCCAAACAAGGAACTGTATCGGAAGGTTTAAAGCAAAAATCTTCTATGAGGGACAACTCAATAGAGAAATTGAAAGAGTGTGCGTTTTCTGCTTAAGACCGACGCTCTAATGAAAAGAGGGTAACTTATCTCTTCAAAACAGTGTAATATGTCAACAAAAATATTAATAAATGTCAATGAACAATGATTTGTCAATTTTAACTATGCATGATGCATGTATGAATGTATGAGTGTTTTCGTGTGCATGCTGACAAAACAGACACACAACATGGGGAACAACCAGGAAAAACTGCCTCGGGCACTAAAAGCACTCGGTTAAGCTTCAACCAAGATGATCATTCGAAGAAAGGTAAAGGCCAGCTGCGGAAACCAAACCTACTGCCTGCTTTTAACTTTACCGAGGAGAAATATAATCCGGAGGTGGATAAATCAAACAGATATCCGGGTAGAACATCCTTCTTCAGGCTTCATCAGGAAAACCAGTGTTTTTTCAAAAGTAACATGCCTACTGGAGATTGCAAGACCAGACTCAAATAAAGCAGCCTGACATCGAAACAATCAAACTTCGCTGGGGAATTCAGACCCACTTCACTAGAGAAAAACGCGGATTGAAACTTCACATCATGAAAACTCAGAAAAGAGGAGAAACGAATCCAATCTTGACCGAGGATACCGAAACCATAAACCCAATACGGTGAAAACAACCCGAGTAGACTTTACCGAGGGGAACAAAACTTCTCAAAACAACCGGAGTTTGTCCATTCCTGGGATCACCATTTTTGTTGTCATTGTTTCATCACAAATCTCAAAGTAAAAGTAAATTGTAAAAATCCTTTTTTTTTTAAAATCAATTTTGTTATTTAATCTCTTTGCTTTGAAAATTATTATTAGTAATAAATGGAGTCTTTGTAAGCTAAATAAAAATAAGAAACACAAAGAATTGGGTAAAAGCTCGAATTTCATTAATAGAATGGTAGTCTGTGAATGGCGAGACTCTATAGATGATTAAAAAGTTTGGGAAATGGTAATACATAATGGAAAAGATACATTGAGATACAATGACCACTATCCCCCCTAACAACTTTTGAAATCCTGAGCAGCAGCTTTTGTTGAAGTATGGTGAGGATCCGAGAAGATTGTTGCTTCAACGATCAAGTCTTGTCTGACGTAGTTACTTGCCAAGAAAATCCCTAACTTTTGCCTAAGCTTCCCTTGCGGGTTTTCAACTTAGCGAGAAATTTATTCTGTTTATGTCTCTAATTTTTTGCCTAGACCGCCCTTTTGGGTTTTCGGCCCACCGAGATGCTCCTTTTTTTCCTAAGCCGCCCTTTCGAGTTTTCAACTTAGCGAGCTGTTCTTTTATTTCTTTAGGCAAAGTATTTCTTGACTGCGTCAGCATTCATGGGACGTGGGAACTCCTCACCATCCATAGTTTCAAGAATTAATGCACCACCAGAGAAGGCTTTCTTGACAACATATGGGCCTTCAAAATTGGGAGTCCACTTGCCCCTAGAATCAGTTTTGAAAGACATGATCTTCCTGAGCACGAGGTCGCCTTTTCTGAATTCACGAGGTTTGACCTTTTTATCAAAAGCTTTCTTCATTCTTCTCTGATATAACTGGCCATAACACAAAGCTATCATTCTCTTTTCCTCAATTAAATTCAATTGGTCAAACCTGTTTTGGACCCATTCAACATACGTCAACTTGGTTTCCATTATCACATGCAACGAGGGAATCTCTACCTCGACCGGGAGTACGGCTTCCATTCCATATACTAAGGAGAACATGGTTGCTCCTGTTGAAGTACGGACAGATGTTCGATATCCATGCAGAGCAAAAGGAAGCATTTCATGCCAATCCTTATAAGTAAAGACCATCTTCTGGATAATTCTCTTGATATTCTTATTAGCAGCTTCAACAGCCCCATTCATCTTTGGCCTGTATGGAGATGAATTGTGATGGACAATCTTGAATTCTTCACATAGTTTTGTCATCATCTTGTTGTTCAAATTCAAGCCATTGTCAGTGATGATTCTGCTCGGCACACCATATTGGCATATAATATTATTCTTAATGAAGCGCACAACCACCTGCTTAGTAACATTGGCATATGAAGCAGCCTCCACCCACTTGGTGAAGTAATAAATTGCTACCAAGATAAAATGGTGCCCATTTGAAGCTTTGGGTTCTATCATCCCAATCATGTCAATACCCCACGTAGAGAAAGGCCACGGGGAGGAAATCACATTGAGAAGTGTCGGAGGCACATGGACCTTGTCTGCATAAATATGGCATTTATGGCACTTCTTTGCAAATTTGTAACAATTAGATTCCATTTTCAGCCAATAATAACCTGCCCTTAGCATATTTTTATCCATTTAGTGTCCATTGGCATGAGTGCCAAATGAAACTTCATGAATCTCATGCATCAACATGTTTGCTTCGTGTCTATCCACGCATCTGAGCAAGACCATGTCATAATTTCTCTTGTATAACACATTTTCACTGAGGAAGAAATTGTCTTCCAATCTTCTCAATGTCTTTCTATCTTTCTTAGATGCACCAATCGGGTATTCTTGAGTCTGAAGAAAATGCTTGATATCATAATACCAGAGTTTTTCATCTGCTACCTCCTCTGCTGTAAACACATGAGCGGGCCTATCCAGCCATCAAATCGTAATTTAGAGTACATCATTCGAGGTATTCACTTGGTGCATAGATGCCAGAGTTGCCAGAGCATCCGCCATTTGATTTTCGTCTCTAGGGATGTGATGGAATTCAACTTTATTGAAGAATGGTAATAATCTTCTAGCATAATCTTTGTAAAGGATCAAGCCAGGGTGACAAGTGTCTTATTCTCCTTTAATCTGATTTATTACCAAGGCTGAATCACCATACACATCGAGAATTTTAATTCTGATATCAATAGCTTCTTAGAGACCCATGATGCAAGCCTCGTATTCTGCCATATTATTAGTGAAATCAAATGTTAACCTTGCAGTAAAAGGAATGTGCGATCCATTAGGAGTGACAATCATAGCACCAATTCCTTTACCATAAGTGTTGTACCCCAAAATTTTCCCTCTCATTTTATCAACATTTCTCATCACAAGGCTCTTTGAACTCAAGATCAAGCTAGGTTTTGCACTGCTCAAGACATCTCCTTGCACTGTTGACCTAAATTAGGGTTTGAGTTTGCACAGGGATTTTTGGACTTCTAATGCTCAAAGTGACCTTCATACTTCATGTTGAACTCATAAATTTGTCCATACCAAGTTTCAAGCCTTGAATCAAATTTTTTCCCAGTCAATTGGACAGTTGACCTAGAAATCAGTTGTATTGGAGAAAAAGTCAATTGTGGCCAATTTACAGTCAAACCTCACAATTTTTTATCCACATCAACATTATGAACTCATATGAACCATTTGATCAAGTTTGGACCACAATTCCATAAGAAATTTGATCAGATCACCAAAAGGGCAAAATGGTCATTTTTAAGGTTTTGACTGTACAAGGGCAATTTCTGACTTTTTGACCTAGCCAATGGAAAATTGGGTTCAAGAATGGATTCAAGGACTCAATGGCATCATCTTGACCTATTCACAAGGTTCAAAAGACCTCAATTGCATTGGATTGACAGATGAATTTTTCAGTCAACTGATCAAATTTTGACTATACACTGAAAAGTTAAACTTTGACTTTTTGGTCAAAATCAAGTGCCAAGGGTCATTTTTCACCAAGATGTGTCAAAATGTGAAACTTGTTCATCAAGAAACCCATTTTTGAAAATTAGGGTTTAAAGTTGAAAATTTTCATAACTTAGAATTTTTCTAAGTTATGAAATTTTCTTAATTTTCCTAACTTTGCCCAACATTTTCACCATGATGCAATTGGATTCAAACAAAACTTCCAACATGAAAGTTGTAGTCCTCCACAAAGTCTAAAACTTTGATTCACAAAGTTTTCCCAAGAGAAGCTTGGATATCAAGTTATTATTTTTGGAACAAGGGTCCCTAAAACTTTTAACTTAGTGAAATTTTGCCCTAGTTTAGGCAGGATTTTGACCTATCTTCATGGCCATTTTTCACATAGTTCCACTTGGAATATAAAATTTCATTTCAAATATGGATTGTAGATAATGTTTCAAGCTTTCCAAAATGTCCAAGAACTCTCCAAACTCATTTGTGGTTAGGGATAATCGAAGGCTTGAAGTTGGCAAAAACTCACTTTTCATCCATGGCATGTTCATTGTGATACAAGTTGCAAATTCAAATCAGCTTTCTTTGCACTAGATTACAGTCCTCAAAACCATTCCACACTCAATAATTAAGTGCAAAACCATTGATTTAAGGCATTGTTTTGGTCATTAGAGCATTGCACATTAGATTAATCCCTAAATAGAAAAAGCAACATTACCATTTTTGCCAAAATATGCTTTATGTCAAAACTGAATCCCTTGAGCATTGGTCCATATCTTATGCAGCAAATCAAATCCACAAATGAGAGGGGCCAAGAGGATAGTATGCAAGGTGATAAGATGGCCTGTACAGGCCTGCTTCACATTTGGTCCACTTTTGCTTCATATACAAGAAAGATATCTAAAACACAAAAACTTGGACATCAGCTAGAACTAACTTGTGCAAGCTTTTGAAACATCTTTCTCACATCCCCTTGAACCAGAAACACGGCCCTTTGAGCCCTCAAACATCCCATAGCTCAAAATCACCTTCCATTGGCAAAACAGGGCAGCATCTGCATCTTGACTTCCATAGCATAATTTGCTCGTGTGTTTTGCCCCAAACCTGTTCAAACACCTTCCATTCAATCCATCCAAGCTATCCCAAACCTTAGACACTAACTGTAACTCCATTTACAGGGTTTGCCATTTTCAATTTGAGCTTGTGCAGGTTGAGTTCTGTAGGCTTGTTCAAGTGCATTCAAGGCAAGCTAGACATTGGAGAAGGTCAAGTGAAGTTCAAGCAAGCTCCCAGACATCTCAGGCCTTGTTGAAAAGCTCCACATTGCCATACACGAATTCAGCTGAAACAGGTTTTTATCAATTTCCTATCTCTCTATTTAGGAACATTTAGACTTAGGTTTGTGAATAAGAAATGTAGTATTCATTTCCATGAAGATGTACATATGCTCAGTTTTCATTTTAATTAAGCATGCTAAGAGAATTTGGTCCATGAACATCTTGAAAAAAATAGGTTAAGATTTAGGGCCATAGAAATTCTCTCTGGTCTTTGAGAGTTAGGACAAGTTTTTTATATGGTTGGATTCGTCTTGAAAAGCTCTACAACTTTGATGTTATGTGTTTTTGCAATAGAGCTCGTATGCAGGATCTAGCAATTGTACAGGGCGCGCGCGAAATTTGAAGTCAGAGGTTGAAGATGAAGTGGCTTGGGCTGGGCTTTGGTCCTCTCACTATTTGTACCCCCCTTTTGCTGAATACACCCCCTTGGCCCATTTCTTCATATTTTTATGTTTTGTTATTTTATTTTCATTTATGATTTTATTTTATTATTTCCAAACATAAAAAATACCCAAAAAATATTTAATAATTTTTTACATATATTTTGCATTTTATTTCTATTTTTTCTAACATAAAAAACAATTTAATTAGTATATATGTTTCTATTTATTGAAAACTTGAAAATAATATAATTATACCTTTTATTTTTATTCTTTTATTTACACTCAAAAATATTATTCTAAATATATTTTTATCTTGTATATATTTTATTTTATTTTTTGGACATGATTAATATAATTAATATGTATATACTTACTTTTATTTTATTTAATAGATACTTTAGAATAAAAAACATAAAAATACTATACTTTTATTTTTATACTTAAAAAATACTTTTTATAAATATATTTTATTTTTTTGTATATACACTATTTTATTTTATTGTATATAAATAATATAGTCAATATATTTATATTCTTAAAAATTAGGGTTTTACCCTTAATAAAAATAATAATAATCTTTTTATTTATTTCTTTCTTTTTACATTGAATATTTTTACATACATAAAAATAAACAAAACCTTTTTGCATATTCATATTATTTTGTATATTTATTTAATTTGTTTATTTAAATATTATTCTTTTATTATTTATGCCATTTATTCAATTTGGATGTAATAGTAAAATTAGGGTTTTAATTTCTTGTCAAATATTCTCCATTCAAAATTGTATCACCATCCCCATAATCATGTTGTAATAGTGGTAGATTTATTTTACGCACTTTATGCTTTCAATTATGCCATGATTAGAGATTAGGGTTTGTATGCAAAAATCCAAAATCAACAAATAGCTTGACTAATACAAAGACAAAAATGCATAAAAATCAATACACAATGCACACTTGCACCCCTAGGGTTACATCCACTTGTTGCCTTAAAAATGGGCCATGTTATGCATGTTAAATACTTTGGCAAAACAAAAACAAAACAAAAGATCATAGTCCCTCGATGACGCTATCTTGGTTGCCTATAACAAATGATCTAGTCCCTCGGAAAATTGCTAAAAATACTTAACACAATTGCTATCATGGTCTATACGATGACCTGCGCCTGTCCCGTTTAAACATCCTAATACAAGGTTGTTTACCAAATGCAATGGTAAAACAACACTGTCAAAAGGGTTAAAAACATATAGGAAAGATCTTTGAGTAAAATAGGGTAGACAACTCTTAGTTACTTGATCAAAAACTTGCAAAACATCCTTGCTATTTTCAAACACACTTCACAACACAATTTTAAAACATTTCCCAAATCAAACTTTCAAACATTGAAATCTTTTTCAAAAGACAATACACCTTTGTATACATTCAAACAAGAATCATTACAAAGGTTGCCACAACGATGGCCTCTTTTCAAAACATTTTCAAAACCACACACAAAGCACCATTTCAAACAATTGAAAAGCAAAAGCAAGTGATCTAAACAAGTAACTAAGAGCCCATGGATAACCATGGATGAAAAGGCTGCTTGCACCTTCCCTTTTCATAATCTACTCCCCGAACCCAAGAAAACATCTCAAAGGTCTTTCCTGTGCTTTTTGACCTTTCCTTAGGATAAAATAAAAAGTCGGTGGCGACTCTTGCTAAACCGAAACATTTGCAAACACAAACGCAAAACCTCAAGTCATTTCTCCCACCGTATCACAGAATTGGCGACTCTGCTGGGGAATATCTCTAAAAGTGGAGTAACCTTAGGGTTTAGATCACCTTTTCATGCTTATCTTGTTTGCTTTGATTGTTTTACATTTGGTTCTCTTGTTTGGGTTTGAATCCTCCACCCGGATTTTTGGGAAACATTCATAGGTAAATAGCAATACATTATGGAAATTGTACGGGGTATACCGACATGGTTGAAGCAATAGCTATATTAGTGTTACATATTTGTGGGTATCGATAGCCTTTGAGTCAATCAAAGAGAATACGGGGCCGCTGAGTGATGTCATGAAGCACTAATGAACTCTTAGAACCTTACTTGACCATCTTGGCCTTTTTAGGGGTAGTGAGATGACCGGCTTTGGTGTAGTCTGAAGTTGGTAGATACTCGATACTACACTCATTGAGGGTTATTTTCTTGGAATATTTGGGTCGCCAGTTAAGTGGCTAAACTGAAACAATGAACACAGAAAATAATCCAGTGATATTGAGCTCTTTAGAACCCAGTTACTATTTATAGGACAGGTTGAGCCAACTAACTTCAAGAGGGTACTTACCTATGAAACCTCATGCAAGCCTGAAACTAGGATCTTGTGTGACTTGCTTGTACATTTACTTGTGCATACATCATGAACATCATAAAGCATCATATGCATCCACTAACCATTTCAAGGGTTTGGATCTTCATCTTTGTTCTTGTTTTGTAGGTCATGGAATCTCTTCGCAGGAAAACAATTCAAGTCAACCTTGTGAGAATCCCTCCTCAACTCAAGGAGCTTACTTCCAAGATTCCAGAGAATTCTCCCTTCAGTGAAAGACATGGTAGACTTCTTAACTTGGTCAACTCCAACATTAAAGAAGACATGGTAAAAGTTCTCTTCCAGATCTTTGACCCCATACACCATTGCTTTACATTTCCTGATTACCAACTAGTACCTACTTTGGAGGAATTTTCTCAACTCCTGAGGATTCATATTCTCTATCAACTACCCTACAACGGTACGGAGAGAGAACCAAAGCCTGAAGATGTTGCTCAAGCCTTACACTTGCAACCATCTGATATCAAAGGTCATTGGGAAACCAGAAGTGGTGTCAAGGGTTTCTTGGCAAAGTTTCTGTTTGAGAAGGCACAAGACTGCTGGAATTCTCTAGATCTGCAAGCTTTTGAGATTGTATCACTTCTCATCTATGGGTTGGTCTTGTTCCCAAACCTTGATCAGCTTATAGATGTGAATGCTGTCAAGATTTTCATATCTCGGAATCCTGTGCCTACATTGCTTGGGGACATCCTACACTCATTTCACACACGTACAATGAGGAAAAGAGGTGTTCTCATGTGTTGTACTCCTCTTCTAGCAAGGTGGTTTATTTCTCACCTTCCCCAATCAGTTTTGAAGAATAAGCAGGGTTTAAGATGGTCACAACGGTTGATGACCCTCACACATTTTGATGTTCATTGGTGTTCTCGGTCCAGAGAAAATGTCATCATCATTGATCGTTACGGAGAATTCCCTAATGTCCCACTACTTGGCATTAGGGGAGGCATTACCTACAACCCCTGTTTAGCTCTGAGGCAATTTGGGTATGCTCGAAGGGATGGCCCGCATGATATGTTGATTCCTGACTTGGTTTTTGACTTCGACAATGATGCTCAAGGACTTCGACAAAGGTTTATCTGAGCTTGGAGGATGCCCAACAAAGTGGACAGTAAGACACTGGGACACAAGAATTCCATCCCCCTTGAGCCTTACCTCAAGTGGGTACGAACTCGCGCCCAGAGTCTTATGATGCCTTACCCCTACATTCTCCCCGTGATCAAAGAGCTTGTTATAAAAGGAGAGGTTCCATACACCCTCCTACATCCAGACATGCCAACATCATTGGAAGAATTGCAAAAGAGTTGGATACAGCTTAAGGAAGAACGGAATACTTTTGAAGCCAGCTTTTATGCCAGTGAGAAGAAGGTTTTGGAACTCACCCGCCGACTTCACGAAGAGGAGACTCTTAACCCCTACATCGCGCCAAAGAGGATGCGCAACGTCTTTTTACATTAAGAAGCTTTGTAATATTTTGCCCATGGGGCATTTATGTACTAACAAATTTCTTCTTATTAATATGACGTGTGTTCTTTTTGTTTACAACAACTTTGAATTTATGAATCCTTGAATGCATTACATGAATACATATCATTCATCATATGCATAAACAGGTCTTCACACCAGGTTTCCTTATCTTTCTGCTGTTTATTTCAGCAAGATGGATATAGAGCAGATGGTCAAAGATCTGCAAGCACAAAATTCTCAGTTCCAACAACTCCTCATGACCTTGGCAAAGGGTCAAGAGGATCTTAAAGCACTGTTAGAGAAAGAGAAGGAAAAAGATAAAGAGAAAAAGAAGAAAAGAATTGGCGTGGCCACTATGGGAAGAAGGTTTGAGAACCAGGCTAGAAGGGTCCTCGAGTTCCCCTCGACGTCTGACGAAGGGGTTGGTAAAGGTAAGGGAGTTACAATGCCCTCCGAGTCTGAAGCTGAAGAGGAAGAAGAAGAAGAAGAGGAGGAGCATTACTCTGAACAGAAATATCCTCCTGCGGACGATAAGTATAAAAATCAGGAAGATCGGTTGGCAGCCATGGAGGTACAAAGGGTACCAGGGCTAGATTTCGAAGAACTAGGGTTGGTTGCTGGGATCGTCATTCTCCCCAAGTTCAAAGTGCCTACATTTGCTAAATACAACGGTTTGTCCTGTCCGAAGATGCATCTGCGGTCCTACGTCAGAAAGATCCAACCTCACTCTTCTGATAAGGATCTATGGGTCCACTTTTTTCAAGATAGTTTGTTGGGTACGCAATTGGACTGGTTTTATCAACTTGAGAGATCTGATGTTCATAACTGGGAGGATTTAGCTGCTGCTTTCTAGCGACAATACCAATATAATGTAGATTTAGCGCCTACTCGTACTCAACTACAGAGTATGAGTATGGTCTCTAATGAAGGCTTTAAGGAGTACGCCCAAAAGTGGCGGGATTTGGCTGGAAGGGTGCAGCCACCATTGTCGGATAGAGAGTTGGTTGATATGTTTTTGGGGACCATGTCTGGTCCATTCTTCAATCACTTGATCGGGAGCTCATCTGCAGGGTTCACTGAATTAATTCTGACTGGTGAAAGGGTCGAAGCTGGCATTAAGAGTGGTAAAATTCAGAAGGATGCCTCCGCTTCCACTGCTATCAAGAAGACCTTCCCAGCCAAGAAGGAAGTTTCTGTTGTTCACACCCAAAGAAATCAAGGGAGAATGGAGCGCTGACCAGTGGTGGGGGCTGTGATGATCCAAAACTCCTCAGCCGATCAAACTCGAAGCAGTCAACCTAGAGCTAACCAGCAAAGGGTAGAAAGGCCACAACGGCAATTCACCCAGATCAATATGACACCGGCTCAGGTCCTCCCTCATCTGTTAAAGTTAAACCTTACCAACTTGAAAGAAGCGCCAAAAAACCCAAATACCTCTTCTCCCTATTATCATTCAAATGCAAAATGTGCATATCATTCGGATAGTGTGGGGCTTGACACCAACAACTGTTGGGCCCTTAAAAACAAGATCCAAGATTTGATAGATGCCAATGAGGTAGAGTTTGATGCTCCCGAAAAACCTAATGTGATATCCGCTCCTATGCCAAAACATGGTCATAATGTCCATGCTATTGTAGAAGATCTTCATGTTACCACTGTTGATGACTTAATGACTCCATTTCCAATGATCAAGATGAATCTGTTGAAAGTCGGGATTTTCCCTGGCTGTGAAAAAGATTGTTACTTATGTTCAACCTTGCAATCCGACTGTCCGCTGTTGAAATCAGGCATCCAACGCCTAATGGATACTCAAGAGATCCTCTTTCAGAAAACTCTTGTTGCTATTATCACTCATGTTACTCCTGTTACTCCAATCAATGATGTTGCTATAATCACCATTTCCGACAATCTTTCCAAGACCTGCAAAAGGCCTGTTAAGATTACACCTGGTCCAAAGTTTGTACCGCTGAAGATTACCATGCCGGGGCCTATCCCATATAAGTCCAACAAGACGATGCCATGGAATTATGGAGGAGAGATCTTCTACCATGGTGTCAAACAGATCGAATCAGCCGAAGAGAATTCTGACGAAGAAACTCCTGATGTAGGAAATATTGCGGGGACGAGTAAGATCACTCGTAGCGGAAGAATCTTCTCTCCGGAGATTGCTCCTTCATGGGCAGTCTTCGGACCCTCAAGTGCTCCTATGCCGGTCAAGATATTTGTGCGAAGTCCAGTGATTGAAGAAACTGTTACTCCCGAAGTTGTACCCTCTATTGTTACTGCTGATAAAGGTAAGGGGATCCAAGAAGCGCCCGTCAGGACGAGGGCTCAGACTTTGGTTATCCCCGAGACCACCCAAAAGGAAATGGAGGAAATCTTAAAGATAATTAAGAAGAGCGACTACGATGTCGTAGAGCAGCCGGGGCAAACCCCTTCAAAAATCTCCATGTTGGCTCTATTGCTCTGTTCTGAGGCTCATGCCAAAGCCTTGATCAAATTCCTGAAGATGGCGCACGTGCCTCAAGAAACTTCTGCAGATCAGTTTCAAGAGTGTGTAGCCAGCCTTACAATCGACCATGGTCTGGGCTTTTCTGATGCCGATCTGACGTCTAAAGGAAGAAAGCATAATGATGCGCTTCATGTTTCGATAGAGTGCAGGGGGACCACACTTGCTCATGTTCTGGTTGATACCGGTTCATCTTTAAATGTCCTACCAAAGAAAGCATTGGATAGGCTAGACTGTGAAGGTTTAACTTTAAAGCCCAGTAATATCATTGTTAGAGCCTTCGACGGTTCTAAGAGGATGGTTCACGGAGAAGTGGACATCCCAATTAAGGTGGGAACAGAAATTTCCAACTCTACTTTTTATGTGGTGGACATCCGTCCTTCATATTCATGCTTGTTGGGAAGGCCATGGATCCATAACGCCGGGGCAGTCACTTCTTCTCTACACCAGATGCTCAAATACCCAGTCCAGGGTAAGATCATAACAGTTCATGGTGAGGAGGAGTATATGATAAGCCACCTTAACTCTTTCTGCTACGTGGAGTTAGATGGTGAATTCATAGAAACACCTTTCCAACACTTTGAAGAGGTTTCTCCTGAAGTTGCGGTAGCCAAGACAATGACTGATGTGCCCATCATTACCAAACCTGTGTCTCGGATGTCATCCCTTAAAAATGTGGAGGCTATGATCAAGGAAGGAGGAAGTACAGTGTGGGGTCAACTGCCATATTTTCCTCACAAGACAGATAAGTTTGGATTAGGTTTCACTACTGCTAGCCAGAAAGTTGTGCGTCGCTCCCAGGCTGGAGGACCGCCACTGAAAATCACTCATCACGGAATTCATGCTTTAGATGATTATGAAGAAGGCAATTTTGAAGATTGGATCTTTCCAACCATTGAAGGGGGACTGAACAACTGGGAGGCAAAAGACTTCGTTCCCATTACTTTCATCAATCAGTAATTTATCTTTTGAATATTTATGTTGGTCTGTAATAACTTTTAAACAATTCGTACACTCTTTTTCCTTGTGCCTTTCCCGGGGCACATAGGTCCATTTGTAAGGGTTTCGATTCTTCATTTTCATATGCCATTTTTAATGAATCATGGACGTTTTCATCTATAAACTCTTGTGTTCATTTTCTTTCCTTTTACATTTTATTTTGTTTAAGGATGGCTATCCCTTACACACACCCACATTCACAAAATGCAGGTACCCATCCACTCCAGATTCCATGGGTAACAATTCTGCTGTGGCCTTCAGAAACTCTGAAGATCTGGTCAATCATGCCGAGTACGAAGGTGATGAAGACTGTGAAGTGCCTGGAGAGTTAGCTAGACTTTTGCAACAAGAAGAAAGGGCTATTCTGCCCCATGAAGAGTTGTTAGAGACTATCAATTTGGGTATTGCCGAAGACAGAAAAGAGGTTAAAGTGGGTGCCAACCTGGAGCCAAGTGTCAAAGAGCGCTTAGTTCAGCTGTTGAATGAGTTTGTTAAGATCTTTGCCTGGTCCTATGAAGACATGTCGGGACTGGATACGGATATTGTGGTTCACCGTCTCCCTACAAGAGAAGACTGTCCACCAATCAAACATAAAGTCCGCCGAATGAGGCCCGATATGTCTGAAAAAATCAAAGCCGAAGTGATGAAGCAGTTCAATGTCGGGTTTCTTGTTGTTACTTACTATCCACAATGGGTTTCTAACATTGTTCCCATGCCTAAGAAGGACGGAAAAGTCATAATGTGTGTGGACTATAGAGATTTAAATAGGGCTAGCCCTAAAGATGACTTTCCACTACTGCACATTGACATTTTGGTTGACAATACAGCTCAACATAAGGTGTTCTCTTTCATGGATGGATTCTCGGGATATAACCAGATCAAAATGGCCCGCGAAGACATGGAGAAGACTACTTTTGTTACGCAGTGGGGTACCTTCTTCTATAAGGTGATGCCATTCGGACTGAAGAATGTCGGGGCAACCTATCAGCGAGCCATGGTAGCTTTGTTTCATGATATGATACATCATGAGATCGAAGTCTACGTAGACGACATGATAGCCCATTCACAAACAGAAGAAGAACACCTCGACCATCTGCAAAAGCTGTTTGTCAGGTTAAAGGAATATAAGCTCAGACTGAACCCTAGCAAGTGCACTTTCGGAGTCAGGTCCAGTAAACTTTTGGGATTTATCGTCAGTAACAAAGGCATCAAGGTTGATCCTGCCAAAGTCAAAGTTATACGAGAAATGCTTGCCCCCCGCACTGAGAAGGAGGTTAGAGGTTTCTTGGGATGCCTAAACTACATCGTAAGGTTCATCTCTCACCTAACATCTACCTGTGAGCCAATCTTCAAGTTGTTGAAGAAAGATCAGGTGGTTGAATGGAACAATGACTGTCAAGTTGCTTTCGATAAAATCAAGGAATATTTGCTAGAACCTCCTATCTTGATGCCACCCGTCGAAGGAAGACCGTTAATCATGTATCTAACTGTTTTGGATAACTCAATGGGGTGTGTACTGGGCCAACATGACGAGTCTGGTCGAAAAGAGCATGCCATTTATTACCTTAGCAAAAAGTTTACCGACTGTGAGACTCGCTACTCACTGCTCGAGAAAACTTGCTGCACTTTGGTATGGGCTGCTCGCCGGCTAAGGCAGTATATGTTGACACATACCACTTTGCTGATTTCTAAGATGGACCCGATCAAGTACATCTTCGAGAAGCCTGCTTTATCCGGAAGAATTGCTAGATGGCATATGATCCTGACTGAGTATGATATCCAGTACACAACCCAAAAAGCTATAAAGAGGAGTGTACTAGCTGATCATCTAGCTCATCAAGCCGTCGAAGATTACCAATCTATGAAGTTCGACTTCCCTGACGAAGACATTATGACATTGGACAACATTGAAGGTAACGGACTGTATGACGGACCTGAACAAGGATCCCGATGGACCCTGTACTTTGATGGTGCTTCAAATGCACTTGGAAACGGTATTGGTGCGGTACTTATTTCTCCAGAAGGTTGCCATACACCTTTCACTGCTAGACTCTGCTTCAGCTGCACCAACAACATGGCCGAGTATGAAGCCTGTATCTTTGGTCTCAAGGCTGCAATTGACCTAGGAATCAAATCTTTGGTTGTATTTGGGGACTCAGCTTTAGTTATTAGTCAAATCAAAGGAGAGTGGGACACTAAACATCCTAATCTTATCCCATACAAAGAACATGTCCTGACATTGTTACCTCATTTCGAGCAGATTACCTTCGAGCACTTCCCGCGAGAAGAAAATCAGCTAGCGGATGCTCTAGCTACAATTTCTTCCATGTTTAAACTCAACTGGGATAATGAGGCTCCCCAAATCGCCGTCGAGCGAATGGACGAACCTGCACACTATCATGAGATTAATACCGAAGAAGTAGTGGAACAACCCTGGTTTCATGAAATCAAAAGGTATCTCAAGACTCGAGAATACCCTGAAGGAGCTTCAGTCAACGATAAAAAGTTCTTAAGGAGAATTGCTGCCAAGTTCTTCCTGAGCAATGGTATCCTATATAAGCGCAGCCATGATTGTGTTCTGCTTCGTTGTATGGACAAGGTTGAAGCTGAGCTGATCATGACTGAATTGCATAGTGGCACATTTGGCACCCATTTGAGCGGACATACGATGGCTAAGAAGATTCTAAGGGCAGGCTACTACTGGTCTACCATGGAAGCTGACTGTCATTAATATTCCCGTACTTGTCACAAATGCCAAGTCTATGCTGACAAGGTACATATTCCTCCAGTTCCTCTCAATGTCCTAACAGCTCCTTGGCCATTCGCAATGTGGGGAATCGACATGATTGGAGAGATCAAGCCTACGGCACCCAATGGACATCGCTTCATCCTGGTGGCTATTAATTACTTTACCAAATGGGTCGAAGCAGCTTCCTTTGCCTCCGTTACAAAGAATGTGGTTGCCCGCTTCATCAAGCAGAACCTCATATGCCAGTATGGTATCCCCGACAGGATCATCACAGACAACAGTACAAACCTGAATAACACTGTAATCACCGCTATGTGCGAGCAGTTCAAAATTCAACATCACAATTCATCTCCCTATCGGCCAAAGATGAAAGGTGTTGTTGAAGTTGCGAACAAAAATATCAAGAAGATCATTCAAAAGATGACAGTCACCTACAAGGACTGGCATGAGATGTTACCGTTTGCTCTACACGGATATCGTGCCACGGCACGTACTTCAACCGGGGCAACCCCCTTTTCTTTGGTATATGGCATGGAAGTTGTTTTACCTATGGAAGTTCAGATCCCTTCCTTGAGGATTATGAAGGGTGTTGGTTTAAGTGAAGACGATTAGATTCAGACCCGGCTTGATCAACTTAATTTGATCGACGAGAAGCGACTTACTGTTGTTTGTCATGGTCATACGTATCAAAAACGGATGATCAAGGCTTTCAACAAGAAAGTCAGACGTCAGGTATATCAAGTCGGAGATCTTGTAATCAAGCGGATCATCTTTCCGCAAAGTGATCCCAGGGGCAAGTGGACTCCTACTTACGAAGGACCATTTGTGATCAAAAACATCTTTTCTGGTGGGGCTATGATTCTAACCACCATGGACGGCAACGACCTGCCGCACCCTGCAAATGCAGACATAGTCAAAAGATACTACGCATAAACGACACGACAAGTCGAAAACCTGAAAAGGCGACTTGGGCAAAAAAGGGCATCCCGGTGAATCGAAAACCCGAAAGGGCGGTTCAGGCAAAAATTAGGGATAAATAAAAAAATATGTACACCCGGCAAGTTGAAAACCCGAAAGGGCGACTTGGGCAAAAAAGGGTTTCCCGGTGAATCGAAAACCCAAAAGGGCGGTCCAGGCAAAAGTTAGTGAATTAAAGCGTATGACTATATCTCGTCGGATCACTTTAAGGACAATCTCTTCACGGACAAGCTCCAAGCTTCTGATCAATCCAATCATCTGCGAACGAAGCAACGAATGGACAAGATACTCAGAGTTACGAAGGCTATAACAGAATGGGAACCCCATGGAATTGTTACACATAGCCATCTTTCTTTTTATAAATTTTTCTCATTTTTATGACAACATTCTCTTACTAAATACTTACACAAAGTTAATACAAAGATACTTCAAAATGCAGAAATTTGTTTGCCTTTTCTTTCTTTTTTACACTTGTGTTTATTTGAAAACGTCCAATGATTTATTAAATGAGCATATGCATTTGAATATAATCACTGCCTACAGATAAAATGAAATAAGAAAGGATAATTACTGATAGGTTGAAAGTATAGGAAAATGTCTTTAGGCCATTCCAGAAGAAATCCCCTGCAATGTGTCATTCATATCCTCAACATAGCTAAAACCTTGGAGTACATATCCCCAGCGGAGTTAAGTTTCAAAATCGCCATCAGAGCTAAGTTTCTAAACTCCCGATCCCCCAGCAGAGCCAGAAGACTTTGAACTACAAACCCCCAGTGAAGATGAAACTTTCTTCCCCAACGGAGTCCAAAACTTCAACCTCTAAACCACAGTGGAGATCATTCGGTTTCTCCAAATCCACCAGATAACAGTTAAATTTTGTTTTATCCCCAACCAAGGATAAAACCTCAGAAGATTGGCATACTCCCAACCTCATAATACCCTTAACAGAATGAAGATTCTCATTCTTAAAACTCTAGAAGATTGGCATACACCCAACCTCCTGACCCAAACGCCTGAATGAAGATTCTCATTCTTGCTTCCTCAATAGATTGGCATACAACCCAAGCTTTTGAAAAAATCTCCAACGGGATAAGCATTCTCCCCAGAGTTATTTCCCAGTAGAACAAGAATTTTTGTCCTTATTTCTCCGGTTGAAGCCTCCCAGGTTTTAATTCCCCAGTAGAGGTCTTCAGAGTTTTCCTTATTCCCCAGGAAAGTCATGAGGGATTCTCAATTCCCCGCAGAGGTTGTCAAAGCTTTTGTTAATCCCCACAAGTCACCAAGGATTTTCAATCCTCAGCAGTGGCCCCAGGATTTCTCTTTCTCAATGATCAAAGGTTTTGAGTCCTCAGCAGTAGTCAAGGGTTTATTTTCCCCGGCAGCGGTCAAAGATTTCATTATCTCCAGCTATCAAGGATTTATTCTCCTCAGCAAGATGGCTACTCAGCTTACATGCGCATCCATTACATTCATATATCATAAACATGGATAGAACACATTTTATTGCATCATACATGACATGCAACATAACTTTGTGTGTGCTTTAGCTAACATTTTACCTTTTTTAGGATAAGATTAAAAGCTACCTCTAACAAATATTCAAAGATCTCAGATACAAACTAGATACGCTCCAAACACGGCAGCCATTCTATTTCTCATTCAGATTCAACTATCAACTTCAGGTTCAGATGCACTCCAGACACGGAAGTCATTCTGTCACTTGCCCAGATCCCAGTTACAGTACGGATACACTCCAAACACGGAAGTCATTCTGTTACTCATACAGATCTCAACCTCAGATACAGTCCAGATACGCTCCAGACACGGTTGCCATTCTATCACTCATTCAAACCTATTCCCCAGCCCAGAGATATTCCAGACACGGATGTCTTTCTGTCGCTTATTCAGATTTCAAATCTCCAGATACAACTCAGATACGTTCCAGACACGGATACCATTCTGACGTTCATTCTCCTAATTCTCGATAAACAAGTCTTGGATGGAATCTTTAAGCCCATCTCCAGCAAGATTCTACCATCTCCAAATGGCATCTTTAAGCCCATTCCCTCAGCTACATTTTTGACGAGTGCAAATTTACGGGCACTCTAGTGTCCAATCATCTTTCACCTTTGAGTCACGAAAGGCCAAACTCGCCAATCTAACTCTTCAGGTTCAAGAAGATTGAACAGGGGAAACTGTTGTACCTCAAAATTTGCCCTCTCATTTTATCAACATTTCTCGTCACAAGGCTCTTTGAACTCAAGATCAAGCTAGGTTTTGCACTGCTCAAGACATCTCCTTGCACTGTTGACCTAAATTAGGGTTTGAGTTTGCACAGGTATTTTTGGACTTCTAATGCTCAAAGTGACATTCATACTTCATGTTGAACTCATAAATTTGTCCATATATTTTGCATTTTATTTCTATTTTTTCTAACATAAAAAACAATTTAATTAGTATATATGTTTCTTTATTGAAAACTTGAAAATAATATAATTATACCTTTTATTTTTATTCTTTTATTTACACTCAAAAATATTATTCTAAATATATTTTTATCTTGTATATATTTTATTTTATTTTTTGGAAATGATTAATATAATTAATATGTATATACTTACTTTTATTTTATTTAATAGATACTTTAGAGTAAAAAACATAAAAAATACTATACTTTTATTTTTATACTTAAAAAATACTTTTTCTAAATATATTTTATTTTTTGTATATACACTATTTTATTTTATTGTATATAAATAATATAGTCAATATATTTATATTCTTAAAAATTAGGGTTTTACCCTTAATAAAAAAAAATTATCTTTTTATTTATTTCTTTCTTTTTACATTGAATACTTTTACATACATAAAAATAAACAAAACCTTTTTGCATATTCATATTATTTTGTATATTTATTTAATTTGTTTATTTAAATATTATTTCTTTATTATTTATGTCATTTATTCAATTTGAATGTAATAGTAAAATTAGGGTTTTAATTTCTTGTCAAATATTCCCCATTCAAAATTGTATCCACATCCCCATAATCATGTTGTAATAGTGGTAGATTTATTTTACGCACTTTATGCTTTCAATTATGCCATGATTAGAGATTAGGGTTTGTATGCAAAAATCCAAAATCAACAAATAGTTTGACTAATACAAAGACAAAAATGCATGAAAATCAATACACAATGCACACTTGCACCCCTAGGGTTACATCCACTTGTTGCCTTAAAAATGGGCCATGTTATGCATGTTAAATACTTTGGCAAAACAAAAACAAAACAAAAGATCATAGTCCCTCGATGATGCTATCTTGGTTGCCTATAACAAATGATCTAGTCCCTCGGAAAATTGCTAAAAATACTTAACACAATTGCTATCATGGTCTATATGATGACCCGCGTCTTTCCCGTTTAAACATCCTAATACAAGGTTGTTTACCAAATGCAATGGTAAAACAACACTGTCAAAAGGGTTAAAAACATATAGGAAAGATCTTTGAGTAAAATAGGGTAGAAAACTCTTAGTTACTTGATCAAAAACTTGCAAAACATCCTTGCTATTTTCAAACACACTTCACAACACAATTTTAAAACATTTCCCAAATCAAACTTTCAAACATTAAAATATTTTTCAAAAGACAATACACCTTTGTATACATTCAAACAAGAATCATTACAAAGGTTGCCACAACGATGGCCTCTTTTCAAAACATTTTCAAAACCACACACAAAGCACCATTTCAAACAATTGAAAAGCAAAAGCAAGTGATCTAAACAAGTAACTAAGAGCCCATGGATAACCATGGATGAAAAGGGTGTTTGCACCTTCCCTTTTCATAATCTACTCCCCGAACCCAAGAAAACATCTCAAAGGTCTTTTATATGCTTTTTGACCTTTCCTTAGGATAAAATAAAAAGTCGGTGGCGACTCTTGCTAAACTGAAACATTTGCGAACACAAACGTAAAACCTCAAGTCAGTTCTCCCACCGTATCATAATAAGCATTCACAGCTCCATCAGATATCATATTCCAACAAGATTCAGGGTTTGTACCTTCCTCAGGTAATGGTTCATCATAATCTTTCACTTTCAGGAACATCACATCCTCATCAGGGAATTTATATTTTGTAGACTGGTGATCTTCCACTGGTTGGTGAGCAAGATAATCTACTAACATACTACTTTTAATAGCCTTTTGAGTGCGGTATTCGATATCATATTCAGATAACAACATCTTCCAGCGAGCAATTCTCCCAATAAGAGCAGGCTTTTCAAAAATGTATTTGATTGGATCCATTTTGGAGATCAACCAAGTAGCGTGATTCAACATATACTGCCACAAACGCTTTGCCGCCCAGGCCAAAGCACAACATGTTTTTTCCAGCATGGAATACCGCGACTCACAATCAGTGAATTTTTTACTGAGATAATAGATGGCGAACTCCTTCTTCCCTATTTCATCCTGTTGTCCCAGAATACAACCCATGGATTTATCTAACACTGTCAGATGCATAACCAATGGTCTTCCTTCTACGGGAGGGAGCAAGATAGGAGGTTCAAGCAGATATTCCTAATACTTTCAAATTCCTTTTGTCAGTCCTCCGTCCACACACAACCTTGATCTTTCTTTAACAACTTAAAGATCGGTTCGCATGTTGCAGTCATATGGGAAATGAATCTGGAAATATAATTCAAACGCCCGAGGAAACCTATGACTTGCTTTTCAGTTCTTGGTGCTGACATTTCTTGAACTGCTTTGACTTTATCATGGTCAACTTCAATTCCCTTCTGGCTAACAATGAAACCCAACAACTTCCTCGATCGAACACCGAAGGTGCATTTATTTGGATTCGGGCGGAGACGATACATCCTCAAACGCTGAAACAACTTTAACAAATCTTCTATATGCCCTTCTTCAGTCTGGGATTTGGAAATCATATCATCAACATATACTTCGATTTCCTTGTGCATCAGATCATGGAATAGGGTTGTCATAGCCCTCTGGTACGTTGCACCAACGTTCTTCAACCTGAAGGGCATCACTCTGTAACAGAATGTTCCCCAGGGTGTGATAAACGTTGTTTTTTCCATGTCCTCTGGAGCCATTCTTATTTGATTATACCCGTAAAATCCGTCCATGAACGAGAATACTTTGAATTTTGTTGTGCTATCCACTAACATGTCAATGTGATGCAATGGAAAATCATCTTTTGGACTAGCTTTATTTAGATCGTTGTAACCTACGCACATGCGGACTTTTCCGTCTTTTTTCGGTACTGGGAAAATATTGGCAATCCATTGAGGATACACTGACGTCACAAGAAAAGCAGCATTAATCTGCTTTAGAACCTCCTCTTTGATCTTTACTGCCATATCTGGGTGAGTTCTTCTCAACTTTTGTTTAACTGGCGGACACTCTGGCTTCAACGGCAAACGATGCTCGACAATATCTATATCTAGACCAGGCATATCTTGGTAAGACCAAGCGAAAATATCCACATACTCTTTCAACAACTCAATCAAACTTCTCTTCACATCGGGATGCAACGATGCTCCAATCTTGACTTCCTTCGGGTCTTCTTATGAACCCAAATTGATCACTTCCAAAGGCTCTTTATATCGTTGAATGGTATTTTCCTCGTGCTCAAGCAACCGTGAGACCTCTTCTGGAATCTCATCATAATCTTCTTCTTCAGCCACAAACATAGGACATTCAAAGTTGGGAGACGGTGCAGGGTCATTGTATTCAATGGGTTTTTTAATTAATCTGCACATATGATTTATGATTGCTTTTAGAAACTGACACATATAACAAGTGATCATGCAGATTGAATTTCAGTTATTATTTATTTTGAAAGGGTTTTTTTTATTACCATTTCCAAGAAAAAATAAAAAAATAAAAACACAATTTGGGAAACAAAGTTAACTTTTATTAATGATCTTAACAGTCACAGCAAACAGATAAGCCCTACAACATTAATACTTCCACTTTGGGCAGAGTAAAAGCTTTTCAAGAAAAAAAAGATTAATCAAATCAAATTACTTTGAAATATGTGTGCAAGAGGGAATATCAATCGTGACCCAGTTCTGAACCCTGACTCCATGCGTCACATAATTCGGCATTTCCTGTTCTGCTCATCCTCTTTGACAGCATTAATTCCAGAATCAGTTGGATGGAGGTAACCTCCGTTGCGGAAAACATCATGATAGCTGCTCATGGTAGACTTTAACCTCAAACCTTTGAATCTTCCATTCTTCGAAGAGAAATCCAAACCAGTTCTGTTCTTGTTCACGGGTGGATCCACAATTCGCCCCCAAACTGCATTATGACCATTGCGCACAACCTGTTGCGCGTCCTTCAGCGAAACCATGGAATTATCATTTCTCCTTATGTTGTCAACGGATAGGGCTTGGAACTGGGTTCCAACAGCAGCCTCATTCACTTCTACAATACTGAAGGAGGACAAATGAGATATCAACAATGCCTGCTCCCCACTTATGATCACTACCTTCCCTTCACGCACAAACTTTAGCTTCTGACGTAAGGTTGAAGTGACAGCCCCTGTTTCATGTATCCATGGTCGTCCTAGCAAACAACTATACGTGGGAATAATGTCCATGACCTGTGTGATACGGTGGGAGAACTGACTATGGTTTGCGTTTGTTTTCGCAAATGTTTCGGTTGAGCAAGAGTCGCCACCGACTTTTTATTTTATCCTAAAGGAAAGGTTTAAAAAGCACAGCAAAAAACCTTTGAGATGTTTTCTTGGGTTCAGGGAGTAGATTATAGAAAGGGAAGGTATTAGAACCCTTTCTATCCATGGTTATCCATGGGCTCTTAATTACTTGCTTAGATCAACTTGCCTTATTTTTCAATTGTTTGAAATGGTGCTTTGTGTGTGTGGGTTTGAAAATTGTTTTGAAAAGAGGCCAATGTGGTGGCAACCTTTGTAATGATCCATGTTGGGATGTATACAAAGGTGTATGTCTTTTGAAAAGGTTTTCATTTGTTTTTGAAAGTTTGTTTTGAAAGTGTTGTGAGGTGTGGTTTTAGAAAATAGGCAAGTGTTTTGTTTTTGCAAGTTTGATTCAAGTAACTAAGAGGTTATCTACTCCTAAATTTCTCAAAGATTATTGCTATATTTTAACCCTTTTAACAAGTTTGTTCCACCATTGTATTTGGTGGACAATCTCATGTTAGGATGTGAAAGGGACGGGCGCGGGTCATCGTTTAGACCATAATTGCAATGGTGTCAAGTATCTTTGGGCAATTTTCTTTAAGGGACTTGATCATTTGTTTAGGCAACTTTTTGAAAGCGTCATCGAGGGACTATGATCATTTGATTGTTTGTTTTGCCCAAAGAGACCTAACATGCAATATGGCCCATTTATTGAAGGCAACAAGTGGAATACCCTAGGGGGGTGCAAGTGTGATTTGTGTTGTCCATTTTCATGCTTGTTTATCTTGAAATTAGGTCAAACTATTTTTTTTGTTTTTGATTCGCATACAAACCCTAATTCTAACATGGTATAATTAGAAAGCAATAAAGTGCGAAAAATAAATTTACTAAGCTATTACAACACAATATATGGGAAGGGGGGTACAAATGCTCAAAATGGGGATTTTTTGACAAGGAATTTAAACCTAGACTATTACATCAATATTGAATTATTTACAAGATATTTAATTGCACAAATTAAATGAAATAAGAATAAATATGTAAGATGCAAAAATGGTTTTTGTATGTATGGAAAAAATTATTTTTATATGTCAAAATAAACAAAAATAAAAGTATTATTTTTTTGGGAGTTTTTATGTATTTTAGGGCAAAACCCTAATTTCATTAAGTAAATGTATTAATTATTAAATATGCACAATATTCATTTATCATATACAAAGATAAAATAAAAAATGAAATATATTTGTGTTGGCTCCTAAATTCGACACCCTTGTTTTTATTAATATCAGCCATTAAAGTTGAAGGATGGTTTCGACCAGCTGGGTCTGTCGAAATGCCCATCAGAAGATGGCAATATACTTAGAGAAATTCTTCCAAGGAAGAATCTTGTTGCCTTCGACGTCGAAGGTGCTTTTCGACGAAGGTGTTCGATTGCTCAGAGTGGAACGGTTTGAGATTCAAACGTTTGGAGGGAAAACGGTTCCCAGCGGTTACCAAGTGCAATGTTCCAAGATCTGGAGCGTCGAACGCTGTGAACGTGCCAAGTGGAGTCATCTCGAAGCAGTGTAACTGCCCGACGGTTACTTGGGATGTGTTAGTATAAATACTAGTAGTTCATGCAGTTTTTCGCGTGTGTTCACAATTATATACAAGTTACTCATATAGATTCGAGTACCCAGCGTGAGAGAAAGAATTGTTGAGAATGTATGTGTGAAACACCACTTTATTAATCAAAGTCATTTATTTTCCAGAAACTTTACTTGCTTTCTCCTTTACTTTTCCAGTCGAAGCCTTCATTTTAAGCCTTCCTTTTATTCTTCATGCAATTTACATAAAGCTTCTTTATTTTCTTGTCATTTAACCATTATCAAACTTAGTGAAAACCCCAAAATCAACCATGTCTTAGGATCAATCTGATCGATCCTGCGAGTCACCAAATAAGTAACCTTTTGGAAGATCAGCGGTTGTTTACCAATTCCCACGGTAAACAATTTGTCAAAAAGGTATTTTAATATTAAATATTAACAAAAAAATAAAAGTGTGTATATTTTGTATTTTGACCTAAATATACTAATAAATATGTGTATTTATATTATTTGTTAAATATATTGAATATATACAAAAATAATAATATTTAATATTTAAAAAAAAAAGTATATTTATATAAAATATTTTCAGAAGATAAAATAAAAATGGAAATGGTATAAAAATGTGTTTGCACTATTTTTAGTATTTTTAGTAAAAAAGTATATCTATTTATTTATTTATGCACAAATAACTCATTCAAATAAATAAATGCCTAATAAATATGAAAATGATATAAAAAATATTTTTTATATTTTCAATAATGTGAGAAAAAATAAATGAGTCAGAACAAAAAAAGAAAAAAATCAAAAATCATTAAAATAAGCAAAATGGACTCAGGGGGTGTAAAAATAAAATCAGGGTGCAAAAAGAAATGTGAAACAGGCCCAGCCCAAAGGACCTTCTTCAACCTCCAGACTGTTTGAATCAAAAACAAAGCGCGCGTTTTCCATTGTCAAGCCTAAATCCTGATTCTTTGACTTTCATCAAAAACTCACAACAGCAAAGTTATAGAGCATCATGTCACGATTCTAAACATGTAAAGAAATCAATCTAACTCTCAGAAATGAGAGAGAATTTCTTCTCCCCCAATTCCTGACCTAGTTTTTTATCAATATTCAGACTTGAAATTCTCTAAGCATACATAATATAAATGAAATCTAATCACATGGGCATGTTCAGGGCTATGAATGTGACATGTTTTCTTCACAAACCTAAAGCTAACAATGCCTGGATAGAGAGACTCGAGTTCATGAACTTACCTGTTCAGTTGAAGTTGTATATGGTGATTGAGGTGTCTTCAATGCAAGGTGATGATTGGTACAGCTTCCTTGATGTCCAGGGATGCTATTCCAAGCTTTACTTTGTCTTGAAACCTTTTGAATCGTGCTATAGAACTTCAACTGCAAAACAAGAAAATGAAAATGGTGATGCTGCCTGGGAGTGCTACAGGTCGTGTTTGAGGTTTTGGTTAGCTTCAAGGGATGTTAGGGAATGTGTTTGATGTGTTTTTAGCAAGAAAGCATGGAAGGTTTGAGTTATGGAACTCAAACTGCAGGGATGCCCTGTTTTGAGCAGTTTGAAGGTGATTCTGGGAATGGGGAGGTATTGGGGATCTTAGGGTCGTGCTTCAGCTTAGGATGAATGTTTAGAATGTGCTTGATAACTTTTTCTAAGCCTTGGTCAACTGATATGAGAGTATGTTCTTGTTATGCAATGTTGCTTCCTTCTTAAGTCAAAATGCCAAGTCCTTGTTACAAGCTTATGCAGGCCCCCTAAACATGCTGCAAAGCCTTGTCTTGATCAGTGGGATATGTCTAACAACTTGTGCCTCAGAGATTTCTTTGTACTTCAAAGATATGTGAACTTGACATAAAGCAATCTTTTCAAAAATGGCTAAAATGCTTTTTCCATTTTAAGGTTAATCTCTTATGTAATGGTTTAATGAACAAGATAATGCTAGGACACAAAGGTTTTGCATTAAATTATTGAGTGTGGATGAGATAAAAGGCCTGTAATCAAGTTGTGCAAGCTGAGTTTGAAAATGCATAGTGTTATGAACATGAAATTGGCCATGAACAAAGTGACTTTTGCCCATATTGCCAAATTCGATTCTCCCTAACCACAAGGGTGTTTGAGAAGTTCTTGGACATTTTGGAAAGCTTGGAATGTGTACTACAATCCATCTTTGAAATTCAAATTGAAATTCCAAGTGGAAGTGTATGAAAAATGGTCTTGAAGTTAGGTAAAAAACTTGCCTAAAATAGGTCAAATTTTCTCTAAGTTAAGAATGGTTTGGTACCCTTGTTCCAAAAATTGTAACTTGAGATACAAGCCTCTTTTGGGAAAACTTTGTGAATCAAAGTTGTATATTATGTAATAGGCTACAACTTTAATGTTTTGACTTTTGCTTGAATCCAAATGAATCTTGGTTAGAAAGTGGGGCAAAGTTAGGAAAAAATTAGGGTTTTTCATAACTTAGAAAAATTCTAAGTTATGAAAAATCTTCATTTCAAACCCTAATTTGCAATTCTTGATTTCTTGATGAACAAGTTTCATGATTTGGCATGTTTTGATGAAAAATGAATCTTGACACTTGATTTTGACCAAAAAGTCAAAGTTTGACTTTTCAGTATACAGTCAAAATTGATCAATTGACTGGGGAATTCAACTATCAATCTTGTGCATTTGGGATCTTTTGAACTTGTTGAGCATGTCAAGATAATTCCATGGTGTCCTTGAGTCCATATGTGAGCTTGGTTTGCCATTGGCTAGGTCAAACAGTCAAAAATTGCCTTTGTGTAGTCAAAACCCTAAAAATGACCATTTTGCCCTTTTGGTGATCTGATCAAATTTCTTGTGGAATTGTGACCCAAACTTGATCAAATGATCCATGTGAGTTCATAATGTTGATGTGGGTCAATTTTCATGAGATTTGACTGTCAATTGGCCACAGTTGACTTTTTCCCCAATACAGTTGATTTCTAGGTCAACTGTCCAATTGACTGGGCAAAATTTGGAATCAAGACTTGAAACTTGGTATGGATAAACTTGGGAGTCCAATATGAAGCATGAAAGTCATCTTAGGCATTTTAGGTCAAAATATCTTTGTGCAAACACAAACCCTAGTTTGGGTCAACAGTGCAAGGAGAAGTCTTGAGCAGAGGAAACCCTAACTGGATCTTGATCTTCAAGGGTCTTGTGATGAGAAAATGTTGAGGAAATGGGAAGGAAAATTTTGGGGTACAACAGTTGCCCCTGTTCAATCTTCTTGAACCTGAAGAGTTAGATTGGCAAGTTTGCCTTTCGTGACTCGAGGGTAAAAGGAGATTGGACACTAGAGTGCCCGGAAATTTGCACTCGCATGTTGGAGTATCAGCAATGTGATGTCGGGAATGGGCTTATAGATGCCATTTGGAGAGATGGTGGATAGGGAGATGGGCTTATAGATGCCATCTGGAGATGTGACAGAACCTTGTCGGGAATGGGCTTATAGATGCCATTTGGAAGCGTTGATCGCATAAGAGATTCCTTAGCGAGAACTTGGGTATTTGAGAAAGACAGATGTTTTCCTGGCTTGTTACAGGTGTTTGATCTTCAATCTCCTCATGCAGATATGCCCTGGCTAGATACAGGTGTCGAATCTACAATCGGTTGCTCGCAGATGTGCCCTGGCTGGATACAGGAATCGAATCCGGAAATAGTCGTCAACAGATATGCCCTGGCTGGATACAGGAATCGAATCTGGAAATCTTCAGACGTGCCCTGGCTAGATACAGGAATCGAGTATGGAAATGTGGTTAACAGATATGCCCTGGCGGGATACTGGAGTCGAATCTGGAATTGTGATAGTTGATAGATATGCCCTGGCTGGATACAGGAATCGAATCTTCGAACTCTTCAAACGTGCCCTGGCTAGATACAGGAATCGAGTCTGGAAACTGATCACTCACAGATGTGCCCTGGCTAGATACAGGTATCGAATCTGGAATTGTGACAGTTGAAGGTAGTTGTCTTTGGGATTGTCTTTTTTCCCTGAAAAGGCAAAAACATCAGTTGTATGCAATGTCATGATGTATGAAATGCATGATGTCACGATGTTCAACATGAGATAATGTTGTATGCATTTTATCATGTATGTAAGCAAGATGTATGAAATGTGAAATGTTTATGAATGTATTTTCGTCTAGGAAAATAAACCCTTGACGACCGGCCGGGGAATTGAATCCTGGGCTGATACTGAAGAGTATAGCTCTTCGCTTCCACTGGGGATGATGATGATAAACTCCGCTGGGGATGGTGTTGATAAGTTATGTTGGGGAATTTTGATGAACTCCGCTGGGGGATAGGAAGAACTTTGCCGAGGGCGATCTTTCGCGGCAATTAGCTGAGGATAACCCAGTTATAAGCCCTTGTGAGGAATAACTTTGAATAAAGCTCGGGAAAGACGTTCGTACTCTGCAGGGAACAAGCTTCCATAATCTACTAGGGATAAGCTTTAAGACCTGCTGGGGATAAGAATTCCACTTTCCCGGGGAAACTTTTGGAATTGCACTGGGGTACTGATATTCCGCCGGGGAACCATCTTAGGTCAAGACTGCCGGGGATGCTTGCTAATGAATGCCTATACTCCACTGGGGAAAGTTGTTATTTTGTCTTACTCTGTGGGAAGTTGAGAGAACTTGATCACATCCTTCAGTTAGAATCTACCTCGGTACCTTGGCGGACAAAGCAACCAGACTGCATTAAACAACTCTACATTGCCCCTGTTTCTGATGTCACCTATAATTAGTCTTTTGTTTCATATGCAAATATTTATGAATCAGCAATTTAATGTCAAATGCATATATCAAAAATGAACATTGGACGTTCTTCGCAAGACAAAACAGAAAAAGGAAGAACAATGGCAATTTGTATGGAAAAGTGAATTTGTATTGATTTTGAAATTTGCCTGTGAATAGGCGTTTTTGTACAAGAGGCTGACATCCTAGTAAGAGAATGCCGCTGAATAACATAGAATTTATAATTTTGAAAAGGAAACAAAACAGCTATGTGTACAATATTCCCACTGGGTTCCAACTCTGTTATCGCCTTTATGTCTTCAAGCGTCTCCTCACTTTGCTGCTTAGTTGAAGATGAAGCTGATTGGTTGATGCCGAAGTCTGAGCCAGACAGTTGATGCCGAATTCTGGATGCAAGGTGATCCAATGAGACATAGTGTTACGCTTTATCCCTAACTTTTGCCTGGACCGCCCTTTCGGGTTTTCAGTCCACCGGGATACCCATTTTTGCCCAAGCCGCCTTTTCAGGTTTTCGACTTGCCGGGTGTACAGATTTTTTCATTTCACTCCTTATTTTTTCCCGAACCCTTTTGGTTCGCCGGGAAGCCCTTATTTTTGCCTAGGTATGTCAACCTAGCGGGTCTTTTATTCATGCGTAGTATCTTTTCACTATGTCTGCATTGGCGGGGTGAGGAAGGTCGTCATCATCCATGGTGGTTAGGATCATGGCTACTCCTGAGAACACATGTTTAACCACAAATGGCCCTTCGTACGTAGGGGTCCATTTGCCCCGGGGATCACTTTGAGGAAGGATGATGCGTTTGATTACCAGGTCCCCAACTTGATACTCTTGTGGTCTGACCTTCTTGTTAAATGCCCTGATCATCCGTTTTTGGTACGTCTGACCATGACAGATAGCGGTGAGTCTCTTTTCGTCAATCAGGTTTAATTGATCAAGTCGAGTCTGGATCCAATCATCTTCACTCAAGTCTGCATCCTTCATTATCCGGAGAGAGGGTATCTGGACCTCAATCGGTAAGACTGCCTCCATGCCATAGACCAAGGAAAAAGGAGTTGCCCCGGTTGACGTCCTTGCTGAGGTACGGTACCCATGAAGAGCAAACGGTAACATCTCGTGCCAATCTTTATAGGTCACTGTCATCTTCTGCACAATTTTCTTGATATTCTTATTAGCTGCCTCTACAGCCCCATTCATCTTCGGCCGGTAAGGAGAAGAGTTGTGGTGCTGTATCTTGAATTGTTCGCAGAGTTCAGTGATCATCTTGTTGTTGAGATTGGTACCATTGTCTGTAATGATTCTTTCCGGGACGCCGTACCGACAGATCAGGTTATGCCGGATGAAACATGCCACGACACTCTTGGTTACCGTTGCGTAGGAAGCTGCCTCAACCCACTTCGTGAAGTAATCGATCGCTACCAAGATGAAGCGATGCCCGTTGGATACCGTCGGTCGGATCTCACCGATCATATCGATGCCCCACATTGCAAAAGGCCAAGGTGCCGTCAGGATGTTTAGAGGAACCGGAGGGATGTGCACCTTGTCAGCATAGATCTGGCATTTATGACAAGTTCGAGAGTGTTGGTAACAATCGGCTTCCATTGTGGACCAGAAATACCCTGCCCGAAGGATTTTCTTTGCCATGGTGTGTCCACTGGAATGTGTTCCGAATGTACCTTCATGCAGTTCTATCATGATCTTCTCTGCTTCAGCCTTATCCACACAACGCAGTAGAGTTGAATCATGATTCCGTTTGTAGAGAATGTCGTTGCTGAGGAAGAATTTTGCAGCAAACCTCCTCATGAACTTCTAGTCATTGACAGATGCACCTTCAGTGTATTCCTGAGCTTCCAAATATCTCTTCACCTCATGATACCAGGGTTTTTCAGTCACCTCTTTGGCCTCAAGATCGCAGCAGTATGCCGGTTCGTCCAATTTCCAGATAATGATCCGGGGAGCCTCATTGTCCCATTTAACTTTGAACATTGAAGACATTGTAGCTAGTGCGTCCGCTAGCTGATTCTCCTCTCTTGGGAAGTGCTCAAAAGTTATCTCTTCAAAGTGGGGAAGCAAAGTCAACACATACTCCTTGTAAGGAATAAGATTTGGGTGTTTCGTATCCCACTCGCCTTTGATCTGATTGATCACGAGAGCGGAATCTCCGAAGACACTCAGAAATTTGATCCTTAAGTCGATTGCAGCTTGCAGACCCATGATACATGCCTCATATTCTGCCATGTTGTTGGTGCAGTTGAAACACAATCGGGCGGTGAGTGGAGTATGAGTTCCTTTTGGAGATATGATTACAGCGCCGACGCTGTTACCCAAAGCGTTGGAGGCTCCGTCGAAATGCATAGACCATCGGGATCCTTCCTCAGGTCCTTCATCCGGTCCGGGTACTTCACAGTCAGTTACCACCATGATATCTTCGTCCGGAAATTCAAAGTTCAATGACTGGTAATCATCCACAGGTTGGTGTGCCAAATGATCTGCCAATACACTTCCCTTGATTGCTTTTTGAGTTGTATACTAGATATCATATTTTGTCAAGATCATTTGCCATCTTGCTATTCTTCCAGACAGAGCAGGCTTTTCGAATATGTACTTGATGGGATCCATCTTTGAAATCAATAGAGTAGTGTGAGTCAGCATATACTGTCTCAGCCGGCGAGCAGCCCATACTAGAGCGCAGCAAGTTTTCTCGAGCAGTGAGTAACGAGACTCACAGTCGGTAAACTTTTTGCTCAGGTAATAAATAGCGTGCTCTTTTCGGCCAGACTCGTCATGCTGCCCCAGCACACACCCCATTGAATTATCAAGCACTGTCAAGTATAGTATGAGAGGTCTCCCTTCCACTGGTGGCATAAGAATGGGTGGCTCTTGGAGGTACTCCTTTATCTTTTCAAAGGCAGCCTGACATTCATCGTTCCAGCGTACTACTTGATCTTTCTTCAGTAATTTGAAGATTGGCTCACAAGTAGCAGTCAGATGTGAGATGAATTGGGCAATGTAATTCAGTCGTCCCAGAAAACCTCGGACTTCTTTCTCTGTCTTTGGAGTTGGCATCTCTTGTATGGCTTTAACCTTGGCAGGGTCCACCTGAATACCTTTATCTCTTACGATGAAACCTAGCAATTTTCTGGACCTCACCCCGAAGGTGCATTTATTGGGATTCAACCTCAGCTTATATAACTTTAGTCGGTCAAACAGCTTCCGCAGATGGTCAAGGTGCTCCTCCTCAGTTTGGGACCTTGCAATCATGTCATCAACATATACCTCAATCTCATGATGGATCATATCATGAAATAAAGCAACCATGGCACGTTGGTAGGTTGCCCCAGCATTTTTCAACCCGAATGGCATGACCTTGTAGCAGAAGGTGCCCCACTGAGTCACAAAGGTAGTCTTTTCCATATCTTCCGGAGCCATCTTGATCTGATTGTACCCTGAAAAACCATCCATGAAGGAGAACACCTTGTGTTGAGCAGTATTGTCGACAAGAACATCGATGTGAGGTAGGGGGAAATCATCCTTGGGGCTGGCCCTGTTCAAATCCCTGTAGTCGACGCACATTCTGACTTTACCGTCCTTCTTCGGCACTGGCACCATATTGGCAACCCACTGAGGGTAAGAGGTCACTGCAAGAAACCCGGCATCGAATTGCTTCATAACCTCAGCCTTGATCTTTTCGGACATCTCTGGACGCATACGGCGGACCTTTTGCTTTACCGGAGGGCAGTCTTCCTTGGTAGGCAGGTGATGGACCACAATATCGGCATCCAAACCGGGCATGTCTTCGTAAGACCAAGCAAATATCTCCATGTAATCGTGTAGCATCTGGATCAATCGTTGCTTCACGCTGAGCTCTAGATTGGCACCAATCTTGACCTCTTTTCTATCTGTCTCAGTACCCAGGTTAACTGTTTCCACCGGCTCTTCATGCGGCTGAATGGCCCTCTCTTCTTGAAGTAGCAGTCTTGCGAGTTCACCAGGCACTTCGCAATCATCTTCACCTTCGTCCTCAGCCAAGTTGATCGGATTCTCGAAGTCATAACTGGTGGTAGCAGAGCTGTTACCAGTGAGATCCAGAGTGGATCGAAACCTGTATAAGTGAGTGTGTGTAAATATAGTTGTTTTGCAATATATAATACAGAAAGAAAAAGAGCACAAGATTTGAAATGCAACAAAACGTCCAATGTTTTGATTGATGATATATGGAAATTTCATACAAAAAGCCCTCACAAATGGAGCTACGATGCCCCGGGTAGGACACCGAGCCAACAAAGTTTTTAACATATTGTTTGTTACAAATTGAAAATCAAAAGAGTTAATTACTGCGTGACAAATGTGATAGGTGTAAAATCCTTTGTCGTCCAGTTGCTTGGTCCATTGCTGGTGGTTGGATAGATCCAACTGTCAAACTCTGCTTCCTCTACGTCCTCCTCGATAGCATTCACCCTTGGGTTGGAGATAAACACCGGAGCCTTTCTGATCTTTTCCTTGCGCACAGCCCTCTGAGCCTCTGCAGTAAAGCACAGCCCAAACTTGTCATTCTTTTGAGTGAAGTCAGGAAGCTGACCCCAGTTTGCACATTTGCCTTTCTTGATTACAGCCCGGGCATCTTTCAAGGACGCCATCTTCAACGGAAAGTCTTCTTCCACCACTGTTTTAGCTGATGCCAAAATTGGAGGTACCTCCTCAAAATGCTGAAAGGGGGTTTCAATAAACTCCCCGTCCATCTCGATATACCGGAATGAATTCAAGTGACTAACCATGTATTCTTCCTCACCCTGCACAGTAACAATCTTCCCTTTGACAGGGTATTTGAGCTTTTGGTGTAGAGTGGATGTTACTGCCCCAGCCTTGTGAATCCAAGGTCGACCCAACAAGCAGGAGTAAGATGGACGAATATCCATTACATAGAACGTTGAGTCGAAGACTTGGGAACCCACATGAATAGGAATGTCTACTTCACTGTGCACCATCCTCTTAGAACCGTCGAAGGCTCTAACAATGATGTTACTAGGTTTCAATTCCAGGCCCTCACAATCCAAGCGATCCAATGCCTTTTTGGGCAAAACATTCAGGGAAGAACCGGTATCCACCAACACGTGCGCGAGAGTAGTGCCCCTGCACTCTATGGAAACGTGCAGGGCATCATTGTGATTTTTCCCTTTGGCGGTAAGGTCAGCATCCGAGAACCCCAAACCATTGTCAGCTGTCAAATTAGCCACACAGTCAGTGAATTGATTTGCAGAGGTCTCTTGCGGCACATGGGCCGTTTTCAGAAATGAAATCAGGGCTTTTGCATGGGCCTCTGAGCATAGCAGCAATGATAGCATAGAGATTTTGGAGGGGGTATGCCGCAACTGTTCGACAACATTGAAGTCACTCTTTTTAATGATTTTAAGGATTTCCTCCATCTCTTGTTGGGAGGCTTCAACAGCAGTCTTTTTTGGTGCCTCTGTCCTGGCAGGCAAATCGGTAGCAACTTCTTTGCCCCGAGCATCAGAGGACTCGGCGGCAGTAGTAGACACAGGAACTTGAATTGGAACATGCACACTTGCGGGTGTGATGATTAGAGGTTTTCGGATAACTGGCGGTGCAATGTCAGGCGAGAAGAGCCTGCCACTACGGGTAATCTTGGCGGGACCAGTGATGCTACTGATACTGGTACCAGTGTTGAACTTCTGCTTCACTCCAAGCACATACACGTCGGCCCCATAATGCCATGGGACAGCCTTGTTAGATTCATAAGGGAGAGGCCCCGGAACAGTAATAGTAATGGGTGCAACAGACAAAATTTGGACTGGCTTCCTCGGGGGAGCTTTGGTAGGATTGTAAATTGTGACAACAGAAACTTCTTCAGCGGAAACAAATGGAACAGCAGTTTTCTTGAACAGAATTTCCTTGCTATCCATCAGGCTTTGGATGCCTGATTTCAGCAGCGGACAACCGGTAGGGATAACAGCACACAGGAGGCAACCTTTGCTACAACTCGGAAATAAACCGGCTAGTAGTAAGTTCCTCTTAACAGTCAAAAGAGGGGTAGCAACATCATTCACCGAAACAGCATACAAATCTTCCTCGATGGCATTTACTCTATGCTGGGGCATAGGAGCAGTTACAACATTTGGCCTCTCAGGCGCCTCAAACTGAATTTCCTTCGCATCGATAAGGTCTTGCACCTTATTTCTCAAGGCCCAGCAATCATCAGTAGTATGCTCGGGGCTATCGAAATGATAAGCACAACGGGCATTTGGGTTATACTTAGGAGATGCAGTATTTACGACCTTCGGCGCTTCTTTGATGGTCACCAAGTTGGTTGATAATAGTTGCGGTAAGATTTGTGACAAGGTCATACTCAGCCTAGTATACTGCCTCTTGGGCCTTTCACCTCTTTGTTGATTGTACTGTTGAGGAGCAGCAACAGGTTTTGAAATGACCAAAGCATTGACGGCTTGGCGACTTTCTGGCTTGACCTGTCTTCTAGGACCATAGACGACACTTGCTTCTTTCTTGAAAGGCCTCTTCTCAGTACTTGGGGAGGCAGCTTTTTGTATCTTTCCTGACCTGATGCCAGCTTCTATTCTTTCTCCCGTCAGAATCAAATCCGTAAACCCAGCGGAGGAGTTACCAACCAAATGATTGAAAAATGGACCAGACAAAGTCCCTAGAAACATATCAACCAGCTCACAATCAGTCAAAGGAGGCTGCACCCTGCCAGCCAAATCTCTCCATTTTTGTGCATATTCTTTGAACCCTTCGCCCGTTCCTAGAGACATACCCTGAAGTTGGGTACGCGTAGGAGCGAGATCAGAATTGTATTGATATTGTCTATAAAACGCGGTTGCCAAATCTTCCCAATGTCGGATACTAGTTCCATCTAGTTGGTAGAACCACTCAAGCTGTGACCCCGAAAGGCTATCTTGGAAGAAGTGAATCCAAAGGTTCTTATCTGCCGTGTAAGGTTGGATCTTCCTTACGTACGACCTTAGATGCAGCTTTGGACAGGAAGCCCCGTCGTATCTGGAAAAGGCAGGCGCCTTAAACTTTTGTGGGATTACTACCCCAGAAGATAACCCCAAATCTCCGAAATCCAGCCCTGGCACATTCTGAATCTCCATGGCGCTCAAGCGGTCCTCTAATTGCTTGTATTTGTCAGTAGCAGGTGGGTATTGTTCGTCATTGTAGTCTGTCTCGTTGTCAGAGACTGCCGGACTAGGAGCTCCTCCCCCTTGGGGACTGTCTTTCTCAGCAGAAGAAGTAGTCGGATCAGCTTCATTATGGAGTGTGTTCCCAAACCTGCGTCCGGTGTTGAATAACGCAGTCCTCTTTTTCTTCTTCTTCTTCAGGAGTAGATCCTTCAACTCTTGCTGACCTTGGGCCAGGCTCAGGACCATTTCTTGAAACTGGGCACTTTGGGCCTGAAGGGCCTTGATTGCTTGCTCACTGGATGAGTCTGGATTCATGACGACTGTTCAAATAAACAGCGAAGAAGATTAAGCAACCTTGTGAAAAAGGGTACCTGCTATGCATATGGTGCAATGAGATGCGTATGTTTTATGTTTTCAAAGACAAACAAGATTCAACTTTGTAGACAAAAGGGAAACACACTTCATTAGATTCAAATTTTAAATTGTTCAACAACTTGCCCTTAGGCATTACAGGAATGAAAAATACTGAAAAGGAAATAAAAGCTGTAAAAAGGAAACATCCAAAGCCTATCAGTGCTCCCATGGCCTCCTCTTCTCAGTGTGGATGTAGTTATTCAGGACCCGCTCCTCCTCCAACTGCTTAGTCAGCCTCTGGATCTTCCGCTCCTGTTCGTTGAACTTTTCCCGATAAAAATCCCGTTCTTCCTTTAGCTGCGCCCAAGATCTCTTCATTGTGTCAAAATCAGTGGGTATCTGAGGAGGGAGGATAGTTGGAGGAACCCCATCTTCATCAGGAGATTCAAGAATGATAGGTCTGACAGCTTTGTACGGCATGCCTAACTTCTGAGCACGGATGCGGACCCATCTGCAATAGGGTTCCATTGGTAGAGAAGTCTTTGGTCCCAGCTCATGTGGGTCAGCTTTGTGAATTATGTCCCAAGCTTTAATGAATCCATGGTGTAGTTTGTCACTGTCTACCTGAAATTCAAAATTAAAGTGAGGAACCAACATTTCATGAGGCCCTACTCTTCTGGCTCTTCCAAACTGGCGGAGAGCTAAGCATGGATTATAAGAGATTCCCCCTTGGATACCAATCAACGGAACATTAGGGTATTCTCCGCAACGATCAATAACAGCTACCTCATCCAAACCTCGGAGAGTCCAAGTGATGTCACTATCAGTGAGAGACATTAGCCTATGAGCCCAACCATTTCCTTCTTCATTCTTCAGCACGAACTTAGGATGGTGCGAAATAAACCACCTCACTAGCAAAGGAGCACAACACCACGGAGTTCCCCGTTTTCGAGCAGTACGAGCATAGAGTTATTGCAGGATATCACCCAAAAGAGTGGGTACAGGATTCCGAGACATGAAGATCCTTATGGCATGGATACTGATAAAGGTGTCAGGATTGGGAAACAATACCAGACCATAGATTAAAAGAGCCAGAATGTCTTCGTACGCCTTGAAGTCCAAGTCATTCCAGAAATCATTAGCCTTGCCAACCAGAAACTTGACCAGAAAGCCCTTAACTCCACTTCTAGTTTCCCAGTTAGCCAATACCTCTTCTTTGGTTAAGGGGAGAACTGCAACAACCTCTTCAGGCCTAGGAGTCTTTTCCAAACTAGGGAATGGAGTTTGCTCCAAGACAGGGATCCCAAGCAAATAAGAGAATTCTTCCAGGGTAGGAACCAGCTGGAAGTCTTGAAAGGTGAAACAATGATACAGGGGGTCATAAAACTGGGTCAGAACACATATCAGTTGTTGGTCCCATTTTGCAGTGATCAAGCCAAGGAGAGAACCATGCCTTTTGATGAAGGAAGTAGTGTTTGGAATCCTATCAACCAAATCTTTAAGCAAAGTTGGTGGTTGAACAAAGTTGAGCCGGATAGTATTCCTACGCACGGGCATCATGATGTCCTACAAAACAGAGCAAAGATGAAACTTTTTTGTCTTTGAAATGGGTTAGTCCTTTATACAGGATGCATGCAATGGTATGATGGCATGATGCTATGATGAAGCACACCACAAGTATTCACACAGGCAAGCATGATAAGGCACACAAGTCACACAAGACAACCCTTAGGTTTCAGGCCAGCATGAAGTTTAGGTATTACCCTCTTTTAGTTTTGTTGGTTAAAACTTGTCCTATCAAAAGTAACCGGGTTCTAGAGGATCTCAAATCATTGACTACCCTCAATCGGTCATAACTCCAGCATCGCAATCTTTTCTTGCGGCCAGAACCATCACGAGAGTTTAGCCTCAATGAGTGTAGCATACTGCTACTGTTCTAGTGGCCAAGTTTGGTTAATTTAGGGTTCTAAGGTCGGTTGGTGTTTAATGACTCCTTAGAAGACCCATATTCTCCTCGTTGCAACACAAGGGATATAGGTACAGACCAAGGTGCCACACCAACGTAGCCACTTCTTCACCCATGTCGGTCTACGCCGGACAGGTCCCTCACAGATTATGCTACCTAAAAAGGGTATTTCCCAGATCCGGGTTAGGATCTATGAAACTCCGATGCAAAGCCCACAAATATAAAAGCAAACAAGGCAAATAATTGAAAACAAAGGTGATCTAAGCCCTAAGGTTACTCCACTTTTAATTTTTCCCCAGCAGAGTCGCCAGTTCTGTGATACGGTGGGAGAACTGACTATGGTTTGCGTTTGTTTTCGCAAATGTTTCGGTTGAGCAAGAGTCGCCACCGAATTTTTATTTTATCCTAAAGGAAAGGTTTAAAAAGCACAGCAAAAAACGTTTAAGATGTTTTCTTGGGTTCGGGGAGTAGATTTTAGAAAGGGAAGGTATTAGCACCCTTTCTATCCATGGTTATCCATGGGCTCTTAGTTACTTGCTTAGATCAACTTGCCTTATTTTTCAATTGTTTGAAATGGTGCTTTGTGTGTGTGGGTTTGAAAATTGTTTTGAAAAGAGGCCAATGTGGTGGCAACCTTTGTAATGATCCATGTTGGGATGTATACAAAGGTGTATGTCTTTTGAAAAGGTTTTCATTTGTTTTTGAAAGTTTGTTTTGAAAGTGTTGTGAGGTGTGGTTTTAGAAAATAGGCAAGTGTTTTGTTTTTGCAAGTTTGATTCAAGTAACTAAGAGGTTATCTACTCCTAAATTTCTCAAAGATTATTGCTATATTTTAACCCTTTTAACAAGTTTGTTCCACCATTGTATTTGGTGGACAATCTTGTAGTTTTTTAGGTATTGGCTTGCATTTTTGGTAAAACCCAAGTGTATGTGTGAATGTCATGACTGATGTCATAACATTCTAGTTTAGTTTGTACTGATTCATTAGGTACCTTTGCAGAAAAATATTGTCATACAGGTACTGATGTTTAAGTGTGTATCTGAGCATTTTTGCAAAATGATCACATTTTCCTAAATCAGTAGACAGGTTTTTCAGATGTCATAACAGATGTTAAGACATCCTGTTCTGAACTAACAGGTATGCAGTTTGGTTAATTCTGAGTTTTTTCAGGAAAATGACTCAGTCTTTCCAGAACAGAATCCTGCGTTTTCTTTGGGTTAACCTAGCTCAACCCTAACCTGGTTGATAAAGTCCTGTGACCTAGTCTTAAGGTCAAATGGAATTAACCCTAGCTTTTTGTGGAAACCCTAACTGGAGATGCAGCTGCTATATATTCAACAGGGCTGCTGTTTTGAAAGTAATCCCTTTTTGACAGAAGATCATTTAGAAGCTGTATAGTTTTAACTATTGTAATCCAAGCAATTATCATTGTGATAAGTGACTTGGAATAGGTTTTTAATTGTAAGGGTTGTGTAGCACTCAAAGCTTTGAAGCAAGAGTGTTTGTATGTCTCTTGACTAAAGCTGTGAAGCAGAGTCAAGTTAGGTGTGTGTATCACTCAAAGCTGTGAAGCAAGAGTGGTTGTGTTACTTGATTAAAAAGCTGTGAAGCTTAATCAAGTGTATGTTTTTGAAGAGTGTCTTCATCAATTCATTAGTCAAATTGTTTTATGTATCACTGCTGTGATTGAGGGGGAGTGAGTAGGAACTCAGGTTTAAGTTGTACTTAGATTGAAATTGCATTGGGTAGGTCTTAAGTGAAGGAGATAAACTGGTTGGTTTATTCCTGAATTGACATCTCTTATAGTGGATTTCCTCCCTGGCTTGGTAGCCCCCAGAGTAGGTGTTGTTGCACACTGAACTGGGTAAACAATTGACTGTGTTCTTTATTGTTTTTGTATTTACTGTCATATAGTAAGTCAGATACGGTGTCATAACATTGAACGTGACATTGAGTATCTGCAGCCAGAATTTCAATTGGCATCAGAGCAGGCACCCTGCCTGTATTACTGGGTGAGATCTAGGGATATCACTTTCTGGCACTATGGACAAAGAAGGAGTTTTTGGAAATAGACCACCCATTCTGGATGGAACTAATTATGACTACTGGAAACCTCGTATGATTGCCTTCTTAAAATCTCTGGAAAAAAAAGGCTTGGAGAGCTGCTGACAAAGGATGGAACCATCCCACCATAACTGAGAAAGATGGGACAATCAGTCTGAAGCCTGAGGAAGATTGGAGTAAAGAAGAAGATGAGTTAGCCCTGGGAAATTCCAAAGCTTTAAATGCCTTGTTCAATGGAATTGATAGAAACATTTTCAGACTAGTACATCAATATGAACTGGCCAAGGAAGTTTGGGACACTCTCAAAACTACTCATGAGGGCACTTCCAAAGTAAAAATGTCAAGGCTTCAGATGTTGACTACCAAGTTTGAGAATCTAAAAATGATGGAAGATGAAACCATTCATGAGTTTCACATGAACATCCTGGAGATTGCCAACACCTCAGGAGCACTGGGAGAAAAGATGTCAGAAGAAAAACTGGTGAGAAAGATTCTCAGATCCTTGCCTAAAAGATTTGCAATGAAGGTAACTGCCATAGAGGAAGCCCAGGACATCAGCAAGTTGAAAGTGGATGAACTTATTGGGTCTCTTCAGACTTTTGAGATGGGGATCACTGATAATGGTGACAAGAAGAACAAGAGCATAGCACTTGTATCCAACACTGATGTTGAAAACAAGGGGGATGAAGAAGAAAATATTTCAGAAGCTATAGCCATGCTTGGAAGACAGTTCAACAAACTCATCAAAAGAATAGATCCAAAGTCAAGGTCTAATGTTCATAACATTCCCTCTGACATTGACAGTTTCAGCAGAAGACCAAGGTCAGAAGAGAAGGGAAACCAAGGGAGAGGAATTCAATGCCATGGCTGTGAAGGATATGGGCATATTCGAGCTGAATGTCCTACTTTTCTTAAGAAACAAAAGAAAGGAATGACTGTTACTTGGTCTGACTGTGATTCAGAAAGTAATTCTGAAGAAGAATCTGCCAAACTAGTTACTGCTCTAACTAGTGTTTGTACCTCTGAAAGTGACACCAGTGATGAAGAAGTGACATTTGAAGAACTGGCTGATACCTACAAGAAATTGTGTATCAGAAGTGCTGAAGTCTGTGTGCAGAATGAGAAACAATCAAAACTCATTATAAAGCTGGAGGCTGAAAAAAGGGCAGATCTTGAAACTATAAGTCATCTAGAAGGGGAAGTTCAATTGCTGAACTCACAACTGAACCAAATGACCAAATCTGTCAAGATGCTGACCAATGGAATAGATAAATTGGAAGAGATTCTTCAAGTTGGACAAAATGTGGGAAACAAATCTGGACTAGGATTTGTGGAAGCTAAGAAATCTGGTCCAGACAAGAAGATCAGGCATGTTAAACAATTGTCAAAGCAGATGTCTCAACACAACTCTCAACATCAGAAACAGAAATACATGAAGAAAAAATACCAAAGATGGAGATGTCATCATTGTGGGAGGTATGAACACATAAAGCCCTTCTGCTTCAAATTGCATGGATACCCCAATCAAAACTCAGGTGTTAAACCTAAGTCAAAAAGGGTACCACATACTCCTCAATGGAAGAAAAAGGCTACTGCCCTGATAGCCCATACTTCCCTGAGAGTGTCTGCAAAGGAAGGCTGGTACTTTGACAGTGGGTGTTCTAAACACATGACTGGAATAAAGAACATTCTCAATCATGTTAAACCTCACAACACCAGTTATGTGACCTTTGGAGATGGTGCTAAAGGTGAAATCAAAGGAGTTGGTAATTTGGACTGTCCTGAAGTTCCAAGGCTGAGTGAAGTATTGTTGGTAAAAGGGTTGACTGCTAATCTCATTAGTATCAGTCAACTGTGTGATCTAGGATTCAAGGTCAATTTCTCAAAATCTGAATGTCTTGTAATCAATGAAAAACAAGAAATTGCAATGAAAGGAGTCAGGTCCAAAGATAATTGTTACTTGTGGCAGCCTGAGAACACTAATAACTCCACTATGTGTCCAATTACCAAAGAAGAAAAAGAGATGAACCTGTGGCACCATAAGCTTGGACATCTTCATCTAAGAAGAATGAAAAGAGCCATCTCTATGGAAGCAGTCAGAAGGACTCCAAAACTACAGACTGATGAAAGAAGGGTTTGTGGTGAACTTAAAATTGAAAGGCTTGGTAAAAAGAAACATGTCTATGATGTGGTGAATAAACTTGAAGAAGGATGTGGTGTCAGAAACATAAGTAATCATGACAAGGATGTTGGAAACAACAAGTCTAATAAATTCTGTTTTCCTGAAGAAATGAGTCGTGAAGTCTCTTCTCCTACAACTCTCCATCAAAATGGAGTGGACAAAAAGAAAAATAAGATCATTCAAGAATCAACCAGAACTATGATTCATGTCAAAAGAATGCCTTCCCAACTCTGTGCTGAAATGGTTGCAGCTAGGAGTAACTGTTCTCAAAATATCTGATCAAAACAGATGCTCACTGAGTATAATGTCTCATAAGATGTTGTGACATTATATTGTGACAATCTGAATACAATCAATATTTCCATGAACCCTATTCAGCATAGCAGGACCAAGCACATTGACTTTGTAGAGAAGAAGTCAATTAAACTGGAACATGGTATCATTAAGCTTCAGCTGGCTGATTCTTCTACCAAGGCTCTTGTTGGAAATAAACTTGAAAACTTGAGGGGCAGGTTGGGTATTTGCCAACATGAGAAATTATAGCAATTAATTTTGCTTAAAACAAGGGTTGAAGGAGTTAATCTTGTTAAGTCTATTTTTAGTGGGTTAATCATATGTTTTCCAAATTCCTTCAAAATTCCTAAGAAGTTGAAAAGACTCTCTTTTGCCTGCTACCTCTCTCGACCTTGCAACCTGTTCCCTTCTCTCAATCAAAATTTTCTCCCAAATTGCTACTGTTGCTCTAAGTCAATCAAAATGTCTCAGACATCATCTGCAACCAAGGCGACTTCATCATCCTCATCATCTTCATCATCTGACCAAGACTCTAGAGCAATCACCACATGCATAGAATCTGAAGTTCTTGAGGTCACTCCTCTCAGAGAGATGGCAACTGACCCCGCCAAAGTCAAAAAGCTAAGAACTAGACATGCAGGAAGAGCTCAAGCTGCAGCCTCTGGTAATCCTTCTCATCCTTCTTCTTCTGTTCCAAATAGAGAAGGATCAGTTCAAGTTCATCAAGCTATTGCTAGGCTTGTTACTAGTATACTAAGCGGAAACCAACCTGTACCGGGGATTTCTGTCCCTTTAAATCAATCAGGAAGCCCAAATGTGGACGTCTCTGAGAATGTAGATGTCTCTGAGAATGTTGTGACACAAAATGACAACATTCAGAACCCTTCAGAAAAGACTGCTGATCCACCTATCATTGATGTGGATGAGGATTACTCAGATAATGATCTGATTGCCAATGTAAACCCTAGCATAGCTAGGAGATTGATGAAAAGAAAGGGTAATCAGAATGATGCAAAATGTGTGTCCAAGGATAAACCTGCTGTTAAGAAATCCAAGGCTGAAGGCATGGCTGGGGTAGAATCTGTGAAAACTATTCAGTCCAAAGGGAAGGTGAAGGCCCAGGTGCATACTGCTAGACAACCAATTTCAAAGAAGAGAAAAGAACCTGAATCTTCTGATTCTGATGAGGAATCAGAATTTGAGATTGATGCTGAAGAAATTCCTATCAGAAGGAAGCTCCCCTCCAGCAAAATTGTTAGAGTTCCTGAAGTCCCAACAGACAACATCTCTTTTCATCATCCTGACAATGCAAACAGATGGAAGTATGTTTGCTTAAAGAGAATAGCCTTAGAAAGAGAACTCAACAATGATGCCATGGAGTGCAAAGACATCATGGACCTGATCAAGAATGCTGGACTGATGAAGACAGTGATAAAATTTAACAAGTGTTATGAAAATCTGGTCAAGGAGTTCATAGTTAACTTGTCTAATGATTATGTTGATGGAAGGTCAGCTGACTTTGAAAGTGTTTTTGTTAGAGGAAGAAGGGTCAAGTTCTCTCCATCAGAAATTAAAAAATTTCTTGGAAGAACAAATGAGGATTGTCCTGATCTGGAAGTCACTGACAATGAAGTTTGTCAAACCATCACAGCAAGGCAAGTGAAGTGCTGGCCCTTGAAAGGCAAGCTGAATGCCAGCAAACTTAGCATGAAATTTGCCATCCTGCACAAGATTGGTGCAGCTAACTGGGTGCCTACAAACCATAAATCAACTATCTCCACAGGATTGGGGAGATTTATTTATGCTGTGGGAACCAAGACTGCTTTTGACTATGGCAGGTATATTTTTGAACAAACTTTAAAACATGCTGGTAGTTATGCTGTCAAAGGACCAATTGCCTTTCCCTCCCTCCTTTGTGGAATTATCCTTGCACAATATCCTGATATCCTGGTGGCAAGAGATACTGCTTGCAAAAGAGCTCCTGCCCTTGGGTTGCACTACAAACTATTTCAGGGATCTCATGCTCCTGATATTGTCACAACATCAGCTGAGACATCGTCTGTGAAGACCCAGTCCAAGACATCTGATGTCATAGCTGTATTAAAAGAGACCTGCAAAGAACTGGAAGCTAGGAAAAAGACCCTAGAAATCCTAATTGCCAGGTTAGAAAAGGAGGAAGCTGAAGGAAACAGAAGGGAAGAGGGTGTAGAAGCTGAAGGTCATCTCAATACTGAAGAAACTAGCTCCTCTGAGTCTGATGACAGTGCTTAAAGGTTGGTTGCTGTTTGGTGGAGTTGTTGCTGGTCCCTGGTAGAGTTTGGAAGTGTGTTCAGTTTTTTTTTGCTGCTCTTATTACTTTTCTGGATGACTGTATAATTTTTATGAACATGTATCTTTGGCCCATTTGTGGCTAAAGAGGGGGAGATATATTTTGGTACTTACTTAATTAGACATTCTATTTTTCTGCAGTCATTTCTTTCTGCTGCTATCTATCTCTGATTGCTTAGGGTCTTTAGCCAAAAAATCTGCCAAAGGGGGAGTTTGTAGTTGTTTAGGTATTGGCTTGCATTTTTGGTAAAACCCAAGTGTATGTGTGAATGTCATGACTGATGTCATAACATTCTAGTTTAGTTTGTACTGATTCATTAGGTACCTTTGCGGAAAAATATTGTCATACAGGTACTGATGTTTAAGTGTGTATCTGAGCATTTTTGCAAAATGATCACATTTTCCTAAATCAGTAGACAGGTTTTTCAGATGTCATAATAGATGTTAAGACATCCTGTTCTGAACTAACAAGTATGCAATTTGGTTAATTCTGAGTTTTTTCAGGAAAATGACTCAGTCTTTCCAGAACAGAATCCTGCGTTTTCTTTGGGTTAACCTAGCTCAACCCTAACCTGGTTGATAAAGTCCTGTGACCTAGTCTTAAGGTCAAATGGAATTAACCCTAGCTTTTTGTGGAAACCCTAACTGAAGATGCAGCTGCTATATATTCAACAGGGCTGCTGTTTTGAAAGTAATCCCTTTTTGACAGAAGATCATTTAGAAGCTGTATAGTTTTAACTATTGTAATCCAAGCAATTATCATTGTGATAAGTGACTTGGAATAGGTTTTTAATTGTAAGGGTTGTGTAGCACTCAAAGCCTTGAAGCAAGAGTGTTTGTATGTCTCTTGACTAAAGCTGTGAAGCAGAGTCAAGTTAGGTGTGTGTATCACTCAAAGCTGTGAAGCAAGAGTGGTTGTGTTACTTGATTAAAAAGTTGTGAAGCTTAATCAAGTGTATGTTTTTGAAGAGTGTCTTCATCAATTCATTAGTCAAATTGTTTTATGTATCACTGCTGTGATTGAGGGGGAGTGAGTAGGAACTCAGGTTTAAGTTGTACTTAGATTGAAATTGCATTGGGTAGGTCTTAAGTGAAGGAGATAAACTGGTTGGTTTATTCCTGAATTAACATCTCTTATAGTGGATTTCCTCCTTGGCTTGGTAGCCCCCAGAGTAGGTGTTGTTGCACACTGAACTGGGTAAACAATTGACTGTGTTCTTTATTGTTTTTGTATTTATTGTCATATAGTAAGTCAGATACGGTGTCATAACATTGAACGTGACATTGAGTATCTGCAGCCAGAATTTCAAATCTCATGTTAGGATGTGAAAGGGACGGGCGCGGGTCATCGTTTAGACCATAATTGCAATGGTGCCAAGTATCTTTGGGCAATTTTCTTTAAGGGACTTGATCATTTGTTTAGGCAACTTTTTGAAAGCGTCATCGAGGGACTATGATCATTTGATTGTTTGTTTTGCCCAAAGAGACCTAACATGAGATATGGCCAATTTATTGAAGGCAACAAGTGGAATACCCTAGGGGGGTGCAAGTGTGATTTGTGTTGTCCATTTTCATGCTTGTTTATCTTGAAATTAGGTCAAACTATTTTTGTTGTTTTTGATTCGCATACAAACCCTAATTCTAACATGGTATAATTAGAAAGCAATAAAGTGCGAAAAATAAATTTACTAAGCTATTACAACACAATATATGGGAAGGGGGGTACAAATGCTCAAAATGGGGATTTTTTGACAAGGAATTTAAACCTAGACTATTACATCAATATTGAATTATTTACAAGATATTTAATTGCACAAATTAAATGAAATAAGAATAAATATGTAAGATGCAAAAATGGTTTTTGAATGTATGGAAAAAAGTATTTTTATATGTCAAAATAAACAAAAATAAAAGTATTTTTTTTTTTGGAGTTTTTATGTATTTTAGGGCAACACCCTAATTTCATTAAGTAAATGTATTAATTATTAAATATGCACAATATTCATTTATCATATACAAAGATAAAATAAAAAATGAAATATATTTGTCAAAAAGGTATTTTAATATTAAATATTAACAAAAAAATAAAAGTGTGTATATTTTGTATTTTGACCTAAATATACTAATAAATATGTGTATTTATATTATTTGTTAAATATATTGAATATATACAAAAATAATAATATTTAATATTTAAAAAAAAAGTATATTTATATAAAATATTTTCAGAAGATAAAATAAAAATGGAAATGGTATAAAAATGTGTTTGCACTATTTTTAGTATTTTTAGTAAAAAAGTATATCTATTTATTTATTTATGCACAAATAACTCATTCAAATAAATAAATGCCTAATAAATATGAAAATGATATAAAAAATATTTTTTATATTTTCAATAATGTGAGAAAAAATAAATGAGTCAGAACAAAAAAAGAAAAAAATCAAAAATCATTAAAATAAGCAAAATGGGCTCAGGGGGTGTAAAAATAAAATCAGGGTGCAAAAAGAAATGTGAAACAGGCCCAGCCCAAAGGACCTTCTTCAACCTCCAGACTGTTTGAATCAAGAACAAAGCGCGCGTTTTCCATTGTCAAGCCTAAATCCTGATTCTTTGACTTTCATCAAAAACTCACAACAGCAAAGTTATAGAGCATCATGTCACGATTCTAAACATGTAAAAAAATCAATCTAACTCTCAGAAATGAGAGAGAATTTCTTCTCCCCCAATTCCTGACCTAGTTTTTTATCAATATTCAGACTTGAAATTCTCTAAGCATACATAATATAAATGAAATCTAATCACATGGGCATGTTCAGGGCTATGAATGTGACATGTTTTCTTCACAAACCTAAAGCTAACAATGCCTGGATAGAGAGATTCGAGTTCATGAACTTACCTGTTCAGTTGAAGTTGTATCTGGTGATTGAGGTGTCTTCAATGCAAGGTGATGATTGGTACAGCTTCCTTGATGTCCAGGGATGTTATTCCAAGCTTTACTTTGTCTTGAAACCTTTTGAATCGTGCTATAGAACTTCAACTACAAAACAAGAAAATGAAAATGGTGATGCTGCCTGGGAGTGCTACAGGTCGTGTTTGAGGTTTTGGTTAGCTTCAAGGGATGTTAGGGAATGTGTTTGATGTGTTTTTAGCAAGAAAGCATGGAAGGTTTGAGTTATGGAACTCAAACTGCAGGGATGCCCTGTTTTGAGCAGTTTGAAGGTGATTCTGGGAATGGGGAGGTATTGGGGATCTTAGGTTCGTGCTTCAGCTTAGGATGAATGTTTAGAATGTGCTTGATAACTTTTTCTAAGCCTTGGTCAACTGATATGAGAGTATGTTCTTGTTATGCAATGTTGCTTCCTTCTTAAGTCAAAATGCCAAGTCCTTGTTACAAGCTTATGCAGGCCCCCTAAACATGCTGCAAAGCCTTGTCTTGATCAGTGGGATATGTCTAACAACTTGTGCCTCAGAGATTTCTTTGTACTTCAAAGATATGTGAACTTGACATAAAGCAATCTTTTCAAAAATGGCTAAAATGCTTTTTCCATTTTAAGGTTAATCTCTTGTGTAATGGTTTAATGAACAAGATAATGCTAGGACACAAAGGTTTTGCATTAAATTATTGAGTGTGGATGAGATAAAAGGCCTGTAATCAAGTTGTGCAAGCTGAGTTTGAAAATGCATAGTGTTATGAACATGAAATTGGCCATGAACAAAGTGACTTTTGCCCATATTGCCAAATTCGATTCTCCCTAACCACAAGGGTGTTTGAGAAGTTCTTGGACATTTTGGAAAGCTTGGAATGTTTACTACAATCCATCTTTGAAATGCAAATTGAAATTCCAAGTGGAAGTGTATGAAAAATGGTCTTGAAGTTAGGTAAAAAACTTGCCTAAAATAGGTCAAATTTTCTCTAAGTTAAGAATGGTTTGGTACCCTTGTTCCAAAAATTGTAACTTGAGATACAAGCCTCTTTTGGGAAAACTTTGTGAATCAAAGTTGTAGATTATGTAATAGGCTACAACTTTCATGTTTTGACTTTTGCTTGAATCTAAATGAATCTTGGTGAGAAAGTGGGGCAAAGTTAGGAAAAAATTAGGGTTTTTCATAACTTAGAAAAATTCTAAGTTATGAAAAATCTTCATTTCAAACCCTAATTTGCAATTCTTGATTTCTTGATGAACAAGTTTCATGATTTGGCATGTTTTGATGAAAAATGAATCTTGACACTTGATTTTGACCAAAAAGTCAAAGTTTGACTTTTCAGTATACAGTCAAAATTGATCAATTGACTAGGGAATTCAACTATCAATCTTGTGCATTTGGGATCTTTTGAACTTGTTGAGCATGTCAAGATAATTCCATGGTGTCCTTGAGTACATATGTGAGCTTGGTTTGCCATTGGCTAGGTCAAACAGTCAAAAATTGCCTTTGTGTAGTCAAAACCCTAAAAATGACCATTTTGCCCTTTTGGTGATCTGATCAAATTTCTTGTGGAATTGTGACCCAAACTTGATCAAATGATCCATGTGAGTTCATAATGTTGATGTGGGTCAATTTTCATGAGATTTGACTGTCAATTGGCCACAGTTGACTTTTTCCCCAATACAGTTGATTTCTAGGTCAACTGTCCAATTGACTGGGCAAAATTTGGAATCAAGACTTGAAACTTGGTATGGATAAACTTGGGAGTCCAATATGAAGCATGAAAGTCATCTTAGGCATTTTAGGTTAAAATATCTTTGTGCAAACACAAACCCTAGTTTGGGTCAACAGTGCAAGGAGAAGTCTTGAGCAGAGGAAACCCTAACTGGATCTTGATCTTCAAGGGTCTTGTGATGAGAAAATGTTGAGGAAATGGGAGGGCAAATTTTGGGGTACAACAACCTGGAAGGTTATCTGGAACAAATATGGTCCTATATGGATGGGTAAGTCCACTTCACCGATGACAGATTTCCTCGACCCATCAAATGCTTTCACAATGATGCCACTCGGGTGCATAGGTGTTCCTTGGTATTTCAACTTCATGAGAGTACTCCTCGGTATAACATTCAGCGTGGATCCATTATCAATTAGCATATTGGATAGCGAATCATTCTTGCAGTTCATAGATATGTGGAGGGCCAGGTTGTGATTCCTCCCTTCATCTGGTAATTCATCATTGCAGAAACTCAAGTTATTACATGATGTAATGTTTCCAATTACGCTGCTGAATTGATCTATTGGCATGTCACTCTCCACAAAAGCTTGTTCCAGTACTCTCATCAGGGGTTCTTTATGAGCATAGGAGTTCATCAATAAAGCTAAGATATATATTTTTGAAGGAGTTTGCAGTAACTGATCTACAATTCTGTAGTTGCTCATCCTAATTATCTTTAAAATATCATTCACTTCTTTCTCTAGCGTAGCCCCGCTAGTCTCTCCCGTGGCCTTCTTAGGTTCATCATTCTCGGCAATTTTCTTTCCGGAAGCAACATCTCTCCGAACAACCGGCGCAAACACACGACCACTACGGGTCACCCTGCTATTTTCAACTATATTCCCAACATCGGGCATTGGCTGGATGGGAATTTCCACCCTGTCTTCTAACATTGTAGCGTTGTATTTGTAAGGCACAGCCTTATCTGACTTGTAGGGGGTAGGACCTGGCAAACTAGTTACCAATGGGGTAACAGCTGGCTTGCTATGGTACTCTACTTCAAAATGAGCGGGTGCGCCAAAAAAGGGCACAATGACGTTTACCCATTCTTCAACACAACCAGTCGTTAATAAGTCATTTCTGGAAAACAAATCTTCGTATAAAGAAAAATACTCATCCACAGAAGCATACTCTTCCTCTGACTCTTCTTCCGTTAAACCAACTTCAACCATATCAACCTCATGATAATCATCCCTCTGACCTATGATCTTGATAGTTCCATTGTCTAACAGCAACTAAACACCCTCCTTCACGATTGAACATCCTCGGGGATCTCGACAACAAACTAGGCAAGATCCATATTAGTGCTCCACCTGACCTGCCGTATGGCAGAAGGTAGCGTGCAACTGCACGAGGTCCTCATTCAAATTCTCCACATCAAAAATTCTGAATCCACCAGGACATCCAGAAACCATATTCACTTCCTCTTCATACTCTTCCCTAGGCCTAATTATGTGGATGAGGCCCTCATCCATCATCTCTTATAAATCAACATTTATCTTATCGCAACCCTGTATATTTGTACTGCAAATAGCACAACCGGAATGGTTATACGTGTAGTAGCTAAATTCACAGAGGTCTGTATGCATCTTCACCAAATCTCCTCTAACCTGATTATTGTCAAAAGTCTGGAAGTCGCCTGGACAACTGGCCACCATATTTACAGCATTTACTCCCCATACTTGGGTAAAGGTCCCATGTCCTTGAAAGATAGAACACCTGACTTTACCAATTTCTGCACCTCATTCTTCAAAGGATAACAATTCTCAATACTATGCCCTGGTGCCCCCTGATGAAAAGCACATGTTTGATATGCCTTGTAATACCAAGGCAATGGTGATGGTATGGCGGGAGGTGGTCGTGTCTGGACCAACTTTTTCTGAATCAAGGACGGTAGCAACTCTATATAGGCCATGGGAATAGGGTCATAACTCTCCCTTCTATGATTATACCATTGATTCCCCTGCTGGTATGGTCTCTGATAAGCAACGGTAGTTGGAGCAGCATTTATAACAGGAGTAACTGAGGCGACTTGCTGATGATGCTGATAATTCCTTCTAGGAGCATTTACCCTCCTCTCTTGCATAACAGCATTTGCATCCCCCTCTTTCTTCTTGGCAAACCCATAAGATGGCTTCTTCGCACCTCCAGATCCTTCACTCTTTGTTAAACGGCCTTCTCTTACAGCCTCTTCCAAGCGGATACCCATTCCTACCATCTCAGTAAAGTCACTTGGTGCGCTTGCTACCATCCTCTCGTAGTAGAAAGCACCCAGCGTCTTCAACAAAATCTTAGTCATCTCCTTCTCTTCCATAGGAGGAATCACTTGGGCGGCTACCTCACGCTATCTCTGCGCATACTCTTTGAACGATTCCCTGTCTTTCTGAACCATGGCCCTAAGTTGATCACGGTCAGGCGCCATGTCCATGTTGTACTTGTATTGTTTGATGAATGTTTCTCCCAAATCATTAAAAGTATGGATATTGATGCTATCCAAACTTATATACCACTTTAATGCAGCACCAGTCAAACTATCCTGAAAAAAGTGAATCAGCAGACGCTGATCATTGGTATGGGTAGACATTCTCCTCACGTACATCACCAGATGAGCACGAGGGAAAGTGTTGCCCTTATACTTCTCAAATTCTGGGACCTTAAACTTAGCAGGTATCTTAACATTTGGGACCAAACATAGCTCATTCACATTCTGCCCAAATAGCTCTTTTCCCCTGAGGGCCTTCATCTCTCTCTACATTTTGTCAAACTACTCTTAAAAATCATCCATTATGTCATAAAGACCCAAGTCTTCACTCGGTGGAGGGAAAGGACGACACACATCATCATTAACAAACGGAACCATATTCACTGAAGGAGGTGCAGCAAGAAAAACATGCACCACAGGAGGTGTCAGAGTAACAATAGTCTGAACCACTGGAGTATCTTGAGGACCAAGATTAAAACCTTCAGGCGTAAAATTCTCTAGCATTCCCCATGGATAACCTTGAGGCATGTGATTATGAACAACAGTCGGAGTAGCAGATACAGGAACAGTCAGAGCTTCAGTAGTTTCCCTTATTGGTTGAGGTTGAACACTCGGTGGCTGATTCTGAGCAGCCACCAAAGCTTCCATCAGAGCAGTCAGATTGGCCATGCCGGCCTTCAAAGCAGAAACTTCTTCGCGCAGCTCGCGATTCTCTTGTTCTAAGTTGTCCATCTTCTTCTTAAAATTAGCCTAAGTATTGTAGTGATGAGTCAGCTTGCTGAATGAAGTAAATAAGCTTGGTAAGACACCTGGATATGCACAATAAATGCAAGAAATATATGCAATATGATGCATGATATGCAATGCATATGATTATTTTTACTTCATTATTTAATATTTCTAGGGATTTAAAGTTTATAGACATATTGCAAACATCAAAGTAATAAAGCTTTTGAAATACTGAAAAATTTTATTATAATAATTCCAAAATGGATTACAAGTTCCAATGATCTCAAGTACAAGAGGAAAATACAATCTAAAATCCTGAGAAAAAGAACTAATGGAGATCACTCTATACGCTGGCGCTTCCCCGTGAGCCTGGCAATCTGAGCCTTCAACCTCCGGTTTTCTTCTACATGTCTGATGGAAATCTCTTTCCAATCATCTGAATCAGGAAGTAAGTGATCAGCACCTGATTGAGGCTTAGGAGAAAATAAATCCCCTTTCCTCTCAATAGACTCTACCGCCCGACTCTCAAGGATCTTTATCAAGTCGTCTGCTCTGTATGAACTCTCTAAAGTATGGAACTTATTCTTCCAAGCATCCCTTTCCTGTTGCATCCTAACCAAAGCAAGTTGCAGCTCTTCCAAATCATCTAATAAGGGAGGAGTGGTTTTCAGAAACAGATCAGGCATAGGTGTCTCCCGGGTATACGGCATCTTTAACTGAATGGTTCTTGATCGGATCCACTGAAGATATGGCTCCAAAGAAACAACACCCCTAGGTCCCAAATCCTTCCTACCCTTCTTATGAATGTGACGCCAGGCCTTCGCAATCTTTTCCCTAACTTCCATATGGTCTTCCCCTTCCTTCAGAAATAAACTACTCAAATGAATACTATTCGATTTATCCCTCATCGGATAACCAAGCTGTCGCCGTGCAAGAACAGGGTTATAGTTAATTCCTCCCTTTGTACCAAGAAGAGGTACATTGGGGAAACTACCACAACTGTCAATAATCTCTATATCCTGATAGGCTCGATGATACCAATCAATATCCGAGTGAGTAAGTGCCATGATCTTAGGAGCCCAACAGGGTTCCTTCTTAACATTCCAAAAAGCATCAGACTGAGGCATATGAGAGATAAACCATCGGTACAACAGAGGCGTGCAACAGATAATCATCCCCCATGATAAGAATTCTGAAGATGAATAGAGTAATAAGCATCACCCAATAGTGTAGGAACTGGGTTTGCAATCATGAAAATCCTGATAGTGTTAATGTCGACAAACTTGTCCATATTAGGAAATAAGAACAACCCGTAAGCAAGTAGAGCAAAGATAGCCTCAAAAACAAATGTACTCTTCATTCTGGAAAAGTAACGAGCTTTCTCCAATAAGAACTGAGCTGGTAATCCTCTAATCCCTCCTTTAGTAGTCATATGGGCTTCCACCTCAGACTTCCCCAAGTGAATCAAAGCAGAAATATCATGTGGTTTTGGCTCACCCTCCAAACCAGTAAAAGGAACACGATCGGTAACAGGTAAATCCAAAATATAAGAATACTCCTCTAGTGTAGGCATCAACTGATAGTCGGGAAAAGTAAAGCAATGATACATCGGATCATAGAACTGGACCATTGTCAAGAGAAAACCTCATTCATCTTCAGCTTCATGAGAGGGATAATGGATCCATGCTTCTTCCGAAAGTATGCAGAACACTCGATCTCAGAAATTAGACTGATCAACTCATCTATCTTGGGATCCTTGAAACTCTATTTTCCGGTCTTTCTCTTTCCAGAATCCATGGTTAGAAAGTACCTGAGATATTCACAAATAGTCAACCTTTAAATCCCTTGAAATAAGGTTTCTTCAAAAGATGCTTATGAGTGCATGGATGCATGATGCAATAATCACACACAAGATCACACAAATAGGGTTCATAGGTTCAACGTCACAAGCATGAGGTCGAAGGTACTACCCATAAGGTGTTGGTCTAAAGTTATCACCTGCCGAACAAGGTTCTAGAGGTTCCCAGAGTCTACATCCCTCCTTCGGATATTACCAACTTCCTGATTAACTCGGTAATTAGTAATATTCTCAAGAAAGACTCGTCCGAGCGTAGTATCGCATGACAACTATTTTCGGATTATTCTGTCATAGCTTCCGCACTACACCTAAAAGACCAAGATGGGTTTGGTATTCTACGGTCCTCAGTTTCAGCAGGCTCCCAGGTCGAAAGCAGTACATCTTCCCGATTACTCGGTAAATGATACTACAGTCAAAGGGGCCTCCACTGAGTGGGGGATCTCATGCCTCCTTTTTTGGGATTACTCCCTCAAAGCTAACATGACTATATTGCTCGTCCTATCTTAAAGTTTTCCCAAGTCCGGGTATAGTAGTTATGAGTAATCACCAAGCAACCTGAAAACCAGGAAAATCCAGACAAACATACATATAACATATAACACAAAAAAAACAGTAATAACACATATACAGATATAAACAAAGATAGGCATAACCCACTTAGGGATGGACCAGCAAGAGGTCAATATGTTCCCAGTGAAGTCGCCATTTTTCTGTAACGGTAGAAATGTTTAAGACTAAGCCATTGGATTGACTAGACTTTATACAAATTAAAATAAAAAATCGCCACCGCGCTTTATTGTTTCCAAAGGAATGGGAAAAGAGTGAATAACCCAAAAAGAGTGGGAAAGATTCAAGGTAAGGGGGTTGGTTATGCAAATGGAAGGTATTAGAACCCTAAACATCTACGGTACTCCGCAGGAGCCTCTTTGTAAAAATCTGTATATTTTGGTTGTAAAAACTGTTATATAAAATGGATGGTGGAGGTGAGAAAAGAAATATATATTTTATGATTTTTTGCACCCGCCGCGGTTGTGAACCTTTAGTGCCTACGTACCACCTTTCGTGCAATAGGGGATTAGGGTACACGTAGTTCCTTTTTTTAAAAATTTAAAACACAAGTGTGTTAGTCAATTTTATGAGATAAAACATCATCGTCATTGTCCGTGTGGAAAACATACCTACTATCCACAATCATGAGAAAGGAGAATTTGTATCATCTCAAAGTGGAGGATATGGCTTGGATTTTAAAATCAACAATGCCTCACTCAACACCCAAGTGGAAAATATCTCTCTTCACTACATATTGTAGAAGTATAGTTGTTTGCATCATTACAAGGATTGACAAGAGTCTAATCTTTTTCAGAAAAGTTTTAAAGGTAAAAAGCCAAAGTGGCAAAATGGTTTGAAATGAGATTGATTGACTTTTAGTCTTCTCAAAAAAAAAGTCAAGGTATTATTAAGTTGATTGGAGTTTATTTATGAAAATGTTTTGAAAATACATGGACATAAGTCCAAGTTTATTATGAAAATGGTTCAAATTTAAAACAAGAAGAGTTTTCAAAAGGAGGGAGAAGATTTTTGAAATTAAAGAAGATGGGAGGAGAAGAAGAGACTATCCTAAAGCATAAGGTAAAAGCTAGGGATAAGAACCATCTAACCAACAAGAAGCCAATACTTGGCATTATGAGCCAAGGTAAAATTCTCATTCTTTGGATTGAAACCAAACAAGAAAAAATACTAGACCTCTTGAGAGAACAAAACTTCAAGTGTATTAAGTCTTCATAAAAATTGGGCAGAGTAACGGCTATATACGGGTGAATTCCAGATTATAAACAAATGGTGTAATTACAATAACCTTCACACAAAACAAACAAACAACCCAATGTCTTGAGGTAAACCTCAAGAGCTCCAGACAAAAATAATCAGATAAGATCACAAGGTCTCCAAGATAGGCCAAGGTTTCTAATCCTAAGTCCAAGAAAAGTCCCATGCTCCATAATGCCAAGGATAGTAGCCAAATAGTCCAAGTACCATTAAAGATTTTTATGGTTTAGGTTGATTATTAAGTATCTTAAGAAAGGAAAAGAAAAGCTCAAGTGAGCAAAGTAAAAATGGCAAGAAAGTAAATGCTCAAATGAGCAAAGATGAAAATGGCATGAAATGTAAATGCTAAAAGTAAATAGTACATAAAGCATAAAAAAGAATAAAATCATAAGGTAAAATAAGTCAATAATTAGTGGTTAGTTGGATGACCATCTTGAAACTTGCATTTGGAACTCATTAGAGGATTGGTAGAACCAAAGCCTTCACACAACAAGTTGCATTTGCTTTTTGTCAAGTATATCATCCATTTGGAATTCTCATAAGTACCATTTAATGATCAACGATGTTTAAGTGATCCACGATGACCAAAGGTGTTGTAGATCCATTAGAGGATTGGTAGAACCAAAGCCTCCACACAATGAATCTCAAGGTTATTGGATCAAAGAGATCAAATTAACATACTTGGGCTTGCAATCATAAGTTTGGGCCACGAATGATCATTTATTCGAATCGGGACAAAATTTAGCGCTATGTTAAGCAATCGTAAGTGGACTTATATAGAAGTCGCACCTATTTTGAGGCCGATCAATAGCAATTTATGTACCATTTGTTTTGAGACATGATATAGAGATCATGCTCCAATAACACCTAGTGCAATAAGAAGGGGATGAGATGAAGAGGGATAGGGAAAAAATATACAAACCATATTTGAATTAAATTTTAATCAAACTATTTTTAAAATCATTCATCCATTTTTGTGGAGTTAAACTCAACACCACGGATCCAATGATGTTAATAAAGTTCATGATCCAAAATCTAACCCAAGATCAACCAGAAAATAGTCACAAAATAATATCACATTTTAATATATACAAAAGGGTTAAAAATAATTGTTTAAAAATAGAAAATAAAGAGAAAAATATCAACTATGTTCAAATTAATCAAAAAATAAAAACTAAGACCATAGAAAAATCAGAAATGGATCCAAATATTTTTATAAAATTTTTGGTAATTTTTAAAAGTCAGAAACTATTTTCAAACTATTTAAAATTGCTCAAACAAATAGAAAATAGGTCAGAAATAGTAAACCTCAATATAAAATTCCATAAAATTTTCAGAAAGTCAAAAATATGCAAAATAATATTTATGAATTTTTTTAGAATTAAAAAATGTCAGAAAGTATTTTTTAAGTAATTAAAAGAAAGCAAATCATTCAAAAAAATACAAAAAATATCAAATGTCAAAATAAAAAATTGAAAAAATAGTCCTGAGATCAGAAATAATTCAAAGTATTTTTGTGAATTTTTTCATAATTTTTGGATAAAAAATAAAAGAGTTATGAATTTTTGAAAATTTAATCAATAAAAATATAAAATCAGAAAATAAAATAAAACCAAAAAGATGTGCACCATCTGATCATAGTAAAAACGCGTTAGTAAGCTGATCCAGTGGACCTTACGCGCTGTGCTTGATATGGACCTTAGTGAGATACGCATAGGATCAGAAAAAGGGCAACCAATGAAATTAAAACGTTTGGCACGCTATCATTGGCTGAGACGAGACATGTCATCATCTTCAACCTCCAGACACCCTGCAATGGGGATTTTGTGAGATCCTTCAAATGGAAAAATTAGAATCCCATGCTAGTATCATTGAACTCGTCTCTTCAAGACGATTCTAACACCACCATCGCGCCAAATTTATATAAGGTATGGAGAGAGATATGAATCAAAAACCCAGAAAATAGCGAGCACCTTCAATTTGAGATTTCTCTCTCAATTCTCAATGGATTTAAAAATTGTAAGCAACATTAGAATCAGGAGAAGGAGTAGAATAGATTAATGCTTGATTTGGATCCAAATGGTGGAGAATTCTACCTTTTCGAAGTTCAAGGAAGAAGCTCTGAAACTGGACTTCTGTAGCTTGAATTATGGCTCTTTTTGATTGGTTTAAGTGCTGGAGACTTTGTGATGCTTAAGGATGATGAATGCGCAAAGAATTTTGGAAAAGGGAGCTTAAATCTCAGAAACTGAATTAAAAAAAGATGGGTTCGTGTGAGGTTTTAGCAGGATGTTTTTGGCTCTCAAAGCTTGAAGAAATGAATGGGGGTGACCCTCTATTTATAGGGAAGTGAATGGGAATGAAAATTGGAAGAAACAAGGAAGTTTGGAGGGAAATTGAATGAAGGTCGAGCACGAGTGAAGTGTGACTTCATTTCCATCAAAACTCAACCAAATCTTGCGTTTTGAGGTGCTAATCACTTATGGAAAGTTTGCTAATCAAGTTTAAATCAAAAACACGCATACATATTGTGTTTAGAAGTCACATTGTGGATTTCAAAATTCTGACTTTGTGGAAAATTCAGTTTCAAGTTACCAAATTCAAATCCATGGCATTTCCAACTCAAGGGCTCTTAGGGCATGATTCTTAATGCTTTAGAAAGATGATGTTACAAGCTTTGCAATGGAAAAAGAATGGAATCAAATGGATGCTTGAGCTGAAAGTTGCATTGAGTCAAAGTTGAAGAAAAAGGGTTGACTTTCCATACTTAGAAATATTTCAAATTCTTCTTTAAAAATGACCTATAATCTTTTGCATCCAAACATGGCCTTCCACTTGAAATTCTCTCTTGAACAAAAAAGATGGAATGAATTAGATCTCTTGAATGACATTTTTAAACTTGAACCATTCAAAATCTCCAAAAATTGAGCAAGTTATGACTTGTTGAAGTTGGCCAAAAATCATGAAATGACCTATAATCTTTTGCATATTTAAGGCAACCTCCATCCATTTTCCCACTTTTCACATGAAAGAAGGCATAAAGTTCACATATTCAAGATCATTATGGAAAAATAATGGGCTCAAGGTGATAAAAATTGACCAAGTTATGATCATTTGAAGTCACACATGGAAAATTGGGGATTCATCTGAAGGACTTGTAATCTTTCTTCTTCATCAAGTTTCTTCCACATGAAAACTCCTTGGAAATTTTGAAGTGATTTGTTAATAACCCTTTTAAGAGAATGATGTCTTTATAATAATTCAAAAATAGCAAAAGATGAGCAATATATACTCCTTTGAAGTTCAAAACCCTAGCTTCTAGATCAAGAAAATGCCTTGAGGAACTTTGACAAGTTTGAACAAACTTCTTGTACCAATATTATTGCTTTGTTAATAGAAGTTGTTGAGTGTGATAATGAGAACTCTTAGCAACCAAAACCACTTCCATATCTTGAAATTTGAGAGAACTATGTCCTTGTGACCAATATGAACAAGGCCTTGTCCAAACATAACAGCTTCTCCATTCAACCCCTTGTACTTTTGAGTCAGATCTAATAACCTTAAAATGTGATGAACCTAAACAAACTTTGCCATTCCATTTCTTCCAAAACCACTCCAATGGTGAGGTTTGAACCTCTCAAACTTTTATTGGCTAGGGCATGGAAATAAACTCATGAACCCATGGAGTAATAATTTAAATCTCATTTCCCTTACCTACATGGACAACAAGCAAGACAAGCCAACATTATATTTTATCAGTTAAGTGAAGAAAACAAACAATATTAATGGTCACAAAGGGAACATAAGTCAAGGTGCTTGGTAATTCCTCAAAAGGAGCAAAGCTCAAAGTAGGGAGGGGAACCAAGAATCCTAGTGTGATCTTGTTGTGAGTGAATCAACATGGTATGATGAAGGGATCTTAGGGGGGGGAAATTGGGGTACAACAGGGGAGTTCTCCGGATTCTAATTTTTCTTGTCCCATGGCTTGCAAAATGAAACTCTATTTATAGATAAAATATTAGAATGAGTGAGAATATCAGTTCTGAAGTTTTAAAGTTTTTGGCTTGTTTTGAAAATACAAAATTTTGTTGCTTCATGATGAAGAAAGTGAGTGATTCAAGGGATTTGTCGTGCTTTTACTGACTTCTTGAGATTTCTTTTGATATTAAGATTGTATAGGATCTTATTATGAGTAAATTACAAGTTTAAGCAAATAGTTGTTAGCATAAAGCTTGTTTTACCAAAATTGTAAAGTGACTTTATGCAAATTATCCAAAAATGGTATCAAGACTTGGACAGTGCTTCTAATCTTTGTGTAATACATTTAGAACTTGTGTAAATTTCTGATCATGGTGATATTTAGAAGTCAAATGGCCTAAAAAGTTGGATTATGCAGGATAGGTTTGAGATTTTGCTATGAGTTCATCAAAAAAATGGTTTATAATTCAAGAATGGATGCCCAACTTCTTCTCTTCGATTCTCTTGACTCAAAAATGATCTCTTTAATTTCTTGGATATTTTGGAAAGCTTGAAAATCCTCTAAAACTTTCATGTTTTCCATTTTTTCTAAATCAAATTGGGGCTAGGTGAAAATTGGCCAAGAAGTTAGGGCAAAATCCTGACTAAATTGATCAAAATTTTCACTAAGTGTTTTTAGAGAAAGTGCATGACTTCATGAACTTGTCACTCAAAATCCAAGCACTTATAGGACTTGATCAGCAAAGCAAAGTTGCAGATCTTATCAAGATATACAACTTTCATGTTGAAATTTTCCTTTGAATCATCTTGCATCTTGGTGAAAAATTGGCATGAAGTAGTGAAATCATCATGTACAAAACACTTGAAAAATTTCTAAGTTTTGAAAAGTTTGACTTTTCAAATTTATTTTTGAATTTATTGATTTCTTGATGACCAAGCTTCATATTTTTTAATGTCTTGATGAATTTTTATCTTTGAGACTCAATTTTGACCAAAAAAGTCAAAGTTTGACTTTTGGTGTATTAGTTGATTTTTCATCAGTTGATCCAAAATTCAACTATCAATCCATTGATATTGAGAGATGATTTGAGCCATGTAATTAGTTCAACATGTTGTATTTGAATCCTTGAGATTGTGTTTCCAACCATTGGATCATGTATTAGGTCAAAAGTCAATGATCAATTAATTACAGTCAAAACTCTAATCTTGACAATTTTACCCTTTTGGTGAATTGAGTGCTTTTCTTGAGGAATTGTGATCAACACTTGATCAATGGATAAGTATGACTTCAAAATTATTATGGAGACCAAAATTCATGAAGTTTGACTGTAGATTGACCATAATTTACTTTTTAACCAATACAGTTGATTTCCAGTCATCTGATCAATTGACTGTGCAAAATTGTGATCTAAGACTTGGAACTTGGCATGACTATTCTTGGAAACCCATAATGAACCATGAAAATATTTTGAGGCATTATAAGTCCAATCATCCTTGTGAAAATCAAAAACCTAATTTGGGGTCCTAGTGTTTAAGAGGTGATTTGACCTACTCAACACTTGTGCAATCTTGAGCTATTGAAGATCTTTGTGTGAAATGTCTTCAGAAAAGAGGGGGGAAATTTTGGGGTACAACATTATGGATATTGTTCTCGCTTACAATTGTTTACTGGGACGACTGTGGATCCACGAGGCAGGGGATGTCACTTCAACTTTGCACCAGAAGCTGAAGTTTATTTGTGAAGGAAAGGTGGTCATCATAAATAGAGAACATGCGTTATTAATATCTCATTTATCCTCTTTCAGTGTTGTGGAAGAGGATGAAGCTGCTATTGGAACTCAGTTACAAGCTTTATCCATTGATAACATAAGGGAAAATGAGAATTATATAGCTTCGTTTAAGGATGCTCAGCAAGTAGTACGTAATGGCCCTAGTAAAGTATGGGGGCAGATTATGGATCCACCTGTGAATAAGAATAGAGCTAGTTTGGGATTCTCTCTGAGGAATGATAAAGTTGAGAACATGAAGCCGAAGTCTGCTTTGGGCAAGTATCAGGATATCTTTCACAGTGGAGTTTATATTCATCCAACTGTTCCTAGGATCAATGTTATTGTGGAAGATGAAGCAGAGCGGGAGATGCCGAACTACGTGACACATGGAGTTAGAGTCCAAAATTGGATCATTATTAATGTTCCCTCTTGCATTCATGTCTCAAAGTAATTTGTTTTTTGTTAATCTTTTCAAAAATCTTTCACTCTGCCCAAGGTGAAAGTATTGATGTTGTATGGGCTTATCTGTTGCTTTGATGTTTAAAATCAATAATAAAAGTTGTCTTTGATTCCCAAATTGTGTCTTTATTTTCTGCTTTTTCTTGGAAAATGGTAATCAGAAAAAACCTTTCAAAATAAATAATAACTAATTTAATTTGCATAATCACTTTTTATATGTGTCAGTTTCTAAAAGCAATCATAAATCATATCTGTAGATTAATTAAAAAACTCGTTGAATACAATGACCATGCACCCTCTCCCAACTTTGAATATCCTGCGTATATGGCCGAAGAAGAAGAATATGATGAATCCCAGAAGAAGTTTCATGGTTGCTTGAGCGTGAGCAAATTTCCACTCAACCATATAAAGAGCCATTAGAGACATTCAATTTGGATTCAGAGGAAGATCAAAAAGAAGTCAAGATTGGAGCATTGCTGCATCCCGACGTGAAGAGCACGTTGATTGAATTGTTGAAAGAGTATGTGGATATATTTGCTTGGTCTTACCAAGACATGTCTAGTTTGGATATTGATATTGTGGAACATCATTTGCCACTAAATCCAAAATGCCCGCCAATCAAGCAGAAATTGCGAAGAACTCACCCTGATATGGCAGTGAAAATTAAAGAAGAAGTTTTAAAGAAGATTAATGATGATTTACTTGTGACATCAGTGTACCCTCGGTGGATCGCCAATATTGTGCCAGTACCAAAGAAAGACGGAAAAGTTCGCATGTGCGTTGATTATAGAGATTTAAACGAAGTTAGTCCAAAAGATGACTTTCCATTGCCACATATTAATATGTTGGTTTATAGTACATCAAAATTCAAAGTATGCTTGTTCATGGATGGATTTTCCATATATAATCAAATCGGAATGACTCTTGAGGATATGGGAAAAACAACGTTTATCGCACCTTGGGGAACATTCTGTTACAGAGTGATACCCTTTGGGTTGAAGAATGCTGGTGCAACGTACCAAAGGGCTATGACAACCCTATTCCATGATTTGATGCACAAGGAAATTGAGGTATATATTGATGATATGATTGCCAAATCTCAGACTGAAGAATGGCATATAGAAGATTTATTGAAATTATTTCAGCGTTTGAGGAAGTATCATCTCCGCTTGAATCCAAATAAATGCACCTTTGGTGTCCAATCAGGGAAATTGTTAGGTTTCATTGTCAGCCAAAAAGGAATTGAAGTTGATCCTGATAAATTCAAAGCAATTCAAGAAATGTCGGCGCCAAGAACTAAAAAGCAAGTTAGAGGCTTCCTTGGGCGTTTGAATTACATTTCCAGATTTATCTCCCATATGACTGCAACATGTGAGCCGATCTTTAAGTTGTTAAATAAAGATCAAGGTTGTGTATGGAAAAATGATTGCTAAAGGTAATTCGAAATTATTAAAGAGTATCTGCTTGAACCTCCTATCTTTATCCCGCTTGTTGAAGGAAGAGAATTGATTATGTATCTGACAGTATGGGCTGTATTTTGGGACAACAAGATGAAATAGGGAAGAAGGAATATGCCATTTATCATCTCAGCAAGAAGTTTAGTGACTGTCAGTCGCGGTATTCTATGCTGGAAAAGACATGTTGTGCTCTGGCCTGGGTGGCAAAGCGGTTGCAACAATATATTTTGAATCATACTACTTGGTTGATTTCCAAAATGGATCCAATTAAGTATATTTTTGAAAAGCCAACTCTTACTGGGAGAATTTCCCGTTGGTAGAGTTTTTATCTGAATATGATATTGAATACCGTACTCAAAAGGCTATAAAAAGCAGTATGTTGGCGGATTATCTTGCTTACTAACCAGTTGAAGATTATCAGTCTATTAAATATAATTTCCCTGATGAGGATGTTATGTTTCTAAAAGTAAAAGATTATGATGAACCGTTGTCTGAGGAAGGTCCTGATCCTGAATCTCGCTGAGGTGCGGTGTTTGATGGAGATGTGAATGCTTATGGGAAAGGAATTGGTGTTGTGATTATCACTCCTCATGGATCGCATATCCCATTTACTGCAAGGTTGGCATTTGATTGCACCAATAACATGGCAGAGTATGAAGCCTGTATCATAGGTCTCGAGGAGGCTATTGATCTCATAATCAAAATTCTAGATGTGTATGGTAATTCAACTTTGGTAATAAATCAGATTAAAGGAGAATGGGATACTCGTTACCCTGTCTTGATTCCCTACAAAGACTATGCTAGAAGATTATTACCTTTCTTTAACAAAGTTGAATTCCATCATATTCAGAGAGATAAAAATCAGATGGAGGGTGCTTTGGCCATTTTGGCTTCTATGTATCAAGTAAATACTTAGAACGATGTGCCTCGTATCATAGTGTGACGTTTGGATAGACCAGCTCATGTGTTTGCAATAGAGGAGACGTCAGACAAAAAACCTTGGTATTATGATATCAAGCATTTTATCCAGACTCGAGAATACCTGGCTGGTGCGTCAAACAAAGATAGAAAGACATTAAGAAGATTAGTAGACAGCTTTTTCCTCAATGAATATGTGATATACAAAAGAAATTATGACATGGTCTTGCTCAGATGCGCGGATAGACACGAAGCAGACATGTTGATGCATGAAATCCATGAAGGTTCCTTTGGTACCCATGCCAATGGACATTCTATGGCAAAGAAGATGCATAGGGAAGGTTACTATTGGCTGAAAATGGAATCTGACTGTTACAAATTTGCAAAGAAGTGCCATAAATTCCAGATTTATGCTGACAAAATTCATGTGCCTCTGACACTTCTCAATGTTATTTCTTCCCCGTGGCCTTTCTCTATGTGTGGTATTTACATGATCGAAATGATTGAACCCAAGACGTCGAATGGATATAGTTTTTTCTTGGTGACAATAGACTACTTCACCAAATGGGTAGAAGCAACTTCATATGCTAATGTTACTAAGCAGGTGGTAGTGCGCTTTATCAAGAACAATCTTATATGTCGGTACGGTGTACCAAGCAGGATTATCACTGACAATGGCTTGAATCTGAATAACAAGATGATGACAGAACTTTGTGAAGAATTCAATATTGTCCATCACAATTCATCTCCTTACAGGCCAAAGATGAATGGGACTGTTGAAGTTGCTAATAAAAACATCAAGAAGATCATCCAGAAAATGGTTGTTACCTATAAAGATTGGCATGAGATGCTATCTTTTTCTTTGCATGGGTATCGTATATTCGTCCACACTTCAACAGGGGCAACCCCGTTCTCTCTTATGTATGGAATGGAAGCAGTGCTCCCCGTTGAGGTTGAGGTTCCCTCTTTACGTGTGATAATGGAAACCAAGCTGTCAGAGGCTAAATGGGTCCACAACAGGTTTGACCAATTAAATTTAACTGAAGAAAAGAAAATGACGGGCTTGTGTCATGGTCAGTTATACCAGAAGATAATGAAGAAAGCTTTTAATAAGAAGGTCAAGTCTCGTGAATTTAGAGAAGGTGACTTCGTGCTCAGGAAGATCATGTTTTTTAATGCTTATTCTAGGGGCAAGTGGACTCCCAATTTTGAAGGCCCATATGTTGCCAAGAAAGCCTTTTCTGGCGGTGCATTGATTCTTGAAACTATGGATGGCGAGGAGTCCCCATGTCCTATGAATGCTGATGCAGTCAAGAAATACTTCGCCTAAAGAAATAAAAGAACAGCTCGCTAAGTTGAAAACCCGAAAGGGCGACTTAGGCAAAAAAGAGTGTCTCGATAGGCTGAAAACCCGAAAGGGCGATCTAGGAAAAAATAAGAGACATAAATAGAATAAATTCTTCCCGCTAGGTTGAAAACCCGCAAGGGCAACCTAGGCAAAAGTTAGGGATTTCTTAGCAAGTAACTGCGTCAGACAAGACTTGATCATTGAAGCAACAATCTTCTTAGATTATCACCGTACTTCAATAGAAGTCGCTGCTCAGGAATTAAAAGTTGTTAGGGAGAATAGTGGTCATTGTATTTCAATGTATCTTTTCCAATATATTAACATTTTCCAAACTTTGTAATCATCTTTGGAGTCTCGTCATTCATAGACTACCATTCTATTAATAAAGTTTGAGCTTTTACTCAATTCTTTGCAATTCTTATTTTATTCCGCTCACAAAGACTCCATTTATTATTGATAGTAATTTTCAAAAAAAAAGATTAAATAACAAAAAAAAAATTTTGAACAGAGTTTACAAATTACTTTTTACTTTAGATTTTGTGACTCAAGAGAAACAAAAATGGTGATTCCAAGGGTGGACGAACGCTGAAATTTTGGAAGTATATATTTCCCATGAAGGTTCTCCCAGGTCACTTTTACTGGTATGCGTATGATATTCTTGTGTTTTTCAGATAGTTGGAGATGATACCAATTGATGTATGGTGCGGCATTGGGTTTGTGATCCCATTTTCCCCAGTCAAGTCTTGGTTCATTCTATTTTCCTCCAGGATGATTATTTTGATTTTAGGTTTGCATGTTCTGAAGCCTCTATCCTAGATTCCCCGGTAAGGTCTTCTCTCATAAGACGAAAGTCCCTTCTCCCTTTGTGTGCCGAGGAAGCATCATTTGCAAAACATCGCCCTTTTGCAGTGTTGGTATTATTGTCATTGTTTATTTCCTAGGAAACTAGACAAGGGCAATATCTTTTCTAAGAAGTGTTTAAATGGTTGTCAACCTTTTAGGTTTTCTCCCTCCAAGTGTTGGGTTTGATTTAAAATCCCCATAATTTTGACTTCTTACGATATTGTTGACTTCTTAAATCCCCAAGTAGAGCTGAGATAAGTTTCTCTCTGAAAGTTATCCCCATTTAGTTTCGTATTTCTCCCCAAGGAGGTTAGTGTAATCTTTACTCTTGGTATTGAAGAATGTATTTTAGGCTTCCCTCGACGATGTGGTATTGTTCTACCCAATTAAGTTAGCACGAGATCCCCAGTCAATATCTCGATGATGTGGTCAGTATTGTAATCCCCAGTGGAAGTACAGACGTTGAGACATTTGTTTTCCCCATTGAAATCTGTGTGATATTCCCCGATGAAGCCTGGAGGAGGATGTTATATCCCTGTATTTGCACTGATTTTACTGTTTTGATTTGATTATTTTCGGATTGTGTTTCTCCCCAGTGAAGTTAAGTCGTGGAATTGGAATTTATTTCTTCAGTTGGTGCTTACTTTCTTATGAAAATTTTCATCCTGGATGTGATTTAGCCGAGTGTTGACTTTACCCAAGTTGATCTTATCTAGTTATTCCCGGTATTGTGTTTGTTTTGTTAGCATGTACATGATAACATTCATACATTCGTACATATATCATGCATAGTTGAATTAAAATTCCTTGATCATTTGTATCCATTAATATTTTGTTAGCATATTACCCTATTTTGCAGAGTTATATTATCCTCTCTCCAATAGAGTGTCGACCTTAACCAGAAAGTGTATATCCTTTCAATTTCCCCACTGAGTTATCCCTCGTGGAAGAATTTTGTTTTAGTCTTCCTATTCAGCTCATTATCTAGATTATTTATGTTCCCCTTTTGAGTTTAGTCCTCATCAGGTGCTATCTTGGTTGACTGTTTCACTCCGGTTTATTTCTGATTTGGATATGTAGTTCCCTGCAACATTATTATTTAGATTTTTGCAGGCTTTGAGCCCTGGTTTGAAAATGTGCATTTATTTTGCACGTGAATATTTAATATCCTCAGCAAGAATATATTGGCATTTCCCCAGGAAGTCATTGTTACAACTCTATTCTCATAACAGCAGATAGCATGTCTCTTTATTTGAGCAACTTGTACTTCCCCAGTAAGTCTGTTAGTTCCCAGAGAAGATTCAGATTTGTTACTCTGATGAATGGTAGTCTTGTCTTTATGAGAGATAGTTTGTTGTTGAGATTTGTTAATCCAATGAATGGTAGTCTCGTCATTATAGGAGATAGTTTGTTGTTGAGATTTGTTACTCCAATGGATGGTAGTCTCTCTTTATGGGAGATAGTTCGTTGTTGAGATTTGTTACTCCAATGGATGGTAGTCTCGTCATTATGGGAGATAGTTCGTTGTTGAGATTTGTTACTCCAATGAATGGTAGTCTCGTCATTATGGGATATAGTTTGTTGTTGAGATTTGTTACTCCGATGAATGGTAGTCTCGTCATTATGGGAGATAGTTCGTTGTTGAGATTTGTTACTCCAATGAATGGTAGTCTCGTCATTATGGGAGATAGTTTTTTGTTGAGATTTTGTTACTCCGATGAATGGTAGTCTCGTAATTATGGGAGATAGTTCGTTGTTGAGATTTATTACTCCGATGAATGGTAGTCTTGTCACTATGCAAGATAGTTCGTTGTTGAGATTTGTTACTCCAATGAATGTTAGTCTCTCCATTATGGGAGATAGTTCGTTGTTGAGATTTGTTACTCCGATGAATGGTAGTCTCGTCATTATGGGAGATAGTTCATTGTTGATATTTGTTACTCCGATGAATGGTAGTCTCGTCATTATGGGAGATAGTTTGTTGTTGAGATTTGTTACTCCAGTGAATGGTAGTATCATCATTATGGTAGGTAGTTCGTTGTTGATATTATTCACTCTGACGAATGGTAGTCTCGTCATTATGGGAGATAGTTCATTGTTGAGATTTATTACTCCGATGAATGGTAGTCTCATCATTGTGGGAGATAGTTCATTGTTGAGATTTTGTTACTCCGATGAATGATGGTCTCATCACTATGGGAGATAGTTCGTCATTGAGATTCACTTTTCTTTGAAAAAGTTTATTTGTTTCCAGTTGTAAGTACTAATGCTGATTAATTGTTACCTAGACTAATATTGATGTTTGTTGGTATTATCCTACCACTTATTCCCCCCTAATGGGTCGACATTACCTTTTTTTTGCTATCTTCTTAATGAGTGGATAGCTTACGGTTATTTGTCGATCACTGTTATCCTTTATTTTTTCTCCTTAATGTTTGAGTTGATGTTACTTTGTCTCCTCTTTGGGCTTTACCCCAATAGAGTCAAATCTTATGTTCACCGGTGATTTATTTTCCTGGTCTATTTTTCTTTTGATCTTTTATTTTCTTTTTCCCCACTGGTGTCCCATGTCACCTTGTGGATATGTTTATTTGCATGCACAATAATAAGCATTGCATGGCCTCTTAGGGCCAAAAATAGGGTTTGTCTTGTATTTAAGTATCTTCAATCGCGTTGACACGAAGATTTTTAACCTTCGTATCTCTGGATAGAATACACTTAAATAAGGGCAGCTGTTGTACCCCAATTTTTCCCCTAAGATTCCTCTATCATCTCATATCAACTCAATCATATCAAGATCATAATTGGGTTTTGGTTCTTCCCCCCTATCTCTAGGTTTGCTCATGAGAAATCACCAAGTATCTTGATCCATATATGTTTTGTATTGATTAACTTTTAACTAATAAATACAATGAATGTTTGCTCTAATTGATGATATTATAGGTAAGGGCACAACACATTTCATCAATTTGATTTATAGGTTCATGGGTTTATTTCCATGCCTTCTTCAACAAAGCTTCATTGAGAGTCAAGCTTCATCATTGGATATACTTTGAAGTAATATCATGACAAAGTCTACTATGAATTACCATGCCTCAATTTGTCAAAGAAAATCAAAATATGCAAGAGTTTATTGGAGAAGTTTGAACTAATTGGACAAGTTCTTGATTTCTTGGTTACAAGTGCATAGCTCTCTCGTTTCTTAATATTTGAAGGTGGATTTTGTTTCTATTAATTCTTATTATCATCCAAAATAACTTTTATTCACATGGCAAAGTTTATTATGCAAGAAAGTTGGTCAAAATTGAAAAAGGTTTCCAAGTCATTTTGGTGCTCTAGGAGCTAGGTTTTGAACTTCTAAGGGCTATATCTTGCTCATATTTTGATATTTTTGAGTGATTATAAATACATGTTTCTCTTTAAAGATTTATCAACCAATCACTTCAAAAGTTTCAAGAAAATTTTATGTGGAAGATGCCTAATGATAAAGAAAGATTACAAGTCCCCTAGATAGGCCATCAAATTCCCTTAAGTAACTTCAAAAAGTCATAAATTTATCAATTTTTATCTCCTTGAGTCCATTCCTTTTCCATAATGATCTTAAGGATGTTAACTTCAACTCTTCTTTTATGAGAAAAGCTTGAAAATGGATGGAAGGTGCCCTAGGAATGCAAAAGGTTATAGGTCATTTCATGGATTTTCACAAACTTCACAAAGTCATAACTTTCTCAATTCTTGGAGTTTTAAGAGGTTCAAATATAAAAATTTCATTTAAGAGATCTACTTCATGCCATATTTTTTGGTCAAAAGCAAATTTTGGGTGGAAGGCCATGTTTGGATGCAAAACATTATAGGTCAGCATCTTTTTCTCAACTTTGACTCATCACAACTCCTAGCTCAAGTATCCATTTGATCCCATTCTTTGCAAATTGTAAAATTTGTGACCTTATCTTTCAATTGCTTCAAGAATCATGCCCTAAGACTCCTTGAGTTGTGAGTACCATTAATTCAAAGTTGGTACTTTGAAACTGACTTTTTCCTCCAAGTCAGAATTTGAAATGCACAATTCAGCTTCTAACCACTAAATTTCTGCATGTTTTTACTTCTAATCATGTTTAACAATCTTACATAAGTGGTTAGCACCTTGAAACGCAAGTTTTGGTTGAGTTTGGAGCAAAATACGAGTGACACTTTTCATGCTTACAACTTCACACGATTTCCCTCCAAACTACATCATTCCACACGCTTGAGCATCCCATTTGCTTCCCTATAAATAGAGGGACATAATACATTCATTTCCTAAATATTTTGATAGACAATTGATCCCTATTCAGATCCCACACGAACTCTGATTTTGAATTTCTGATTTCTTACATTCTCACTCCAAAACACCAAAAGCTCCATTTAGTTAGCTTCATTGAACTTCTCTGAAGCTAACCATACTCTTACCTTCAAGAATTGTGACCTATATTGATCTACAGAAGTCCAGTTTCAGAGCCACCTTGTGCTACTTTGTTCAGGTAGATTTCTTGGTCAAATCGATCCAAATAAAAGACTAATCTACTGTCTGCGTCCTTCTGATTCTCATGCTTTTTACAATTTGTGATTTCATTGAGATTTGAGTGAGATATTCCATAATTTTGTGCTCGCTATTATTTCTGCATTTTCTCAATTTAAGCCTTGCTTAATATATATAAATTTAGCGCGATGGTACCATTAGAATCGTCTTAAAGAGACGAATCTAATGGTACCGGTTTGGTCCTCTAATTTTACAATTTAAGGAATCCCAATCTAGGGCGTCTGGAGGTTGAAGAAGACCTACGTGTCATGCTTCAACCAATGAAAGTGTGACATGTGATTTTTTGAATTCAATCCAGTGTGCTTGCTTTATCATACGCGCTTTTTGAGAGTCATTGGATCTGATTACTTTCATTAGTCAGACTTTATCCAACGCGCCAGAATTTTAGTTGTTTTTAATATTTAAAAGGTGATCCGGTGCAATTTTCAAAGTTGACCATGATATGCACAGCATGCTTGATCACTTGAATCTGATTACTAGCGCATTTTTACTCTCATCCAATGGTCCACGTTTTTTTGGTTTGTTATTTTATTTTCAGTGATTTAAACTTCAAAAAATCATAGAAAATTCATTTCTGACTCAAAAATTATGACAAAAATTCACAAAAGTATTTATAAATATTCTCTTTCTGATTTTGATTTTTTCATGATTTTATTTTCTAATTTGATATTTTTTATAATTTTTCCTTTATTTTGTCTTGTTTTTAATTATTTAAAAATACTTTTTGATATTTTTAAATTCTGAAAAATTTTATAAAAATTATTTTACTCATTTCTGGTTTTCTGAATATTTTCTAGAATTTTATTTTGACTTCTACTATTTTTGATATTTCTCTTCACTTATTTGAATGATTTTAATTAGTTTAAAAATACTTTTCTGTTTAAAAATTACCAAAAAATTTAAAAAAATATTTGAGGTCATTTTTTATTTTTCTATGGTCTTTTTTTTTAAAAAATTGATACTTTGAAAATAGTTTGCTATTTTACCTCTTATTTTCATTTTAAAAACAATTTAAAAGTCATTTTTCTTTTTTCTTTTTTATTTTATTCATTAAATACAATTTATTTTTTAATATATTCTGACTATGTGATTGTTGATCAAAAAATTCATTAATATCATTGGATCTTGGGTGTTGAGTTCAATTCCACCAAAATGGATGGATGATTTTAATGATAGTTTTGATCAAGGTTTTTGATTCAAATGTATCCCCTCCCTCTTCATCTCATCCTCTTCTCTTTGTGCTACATGTTGTTAGAGGATGATTTACATATCATCACTCCAAACATATGGCACATAAATTGCTATTGACCAGCCTCAAAATAGGTGCGACTTCTATATAAGTCCACTTACGATTATTTAACATAGCGCTAAATTTTGTCCCGATTCGAGAAATGATCATGCGTGGCCCAAACCTATGTTTGTAAGCCCAAGCATGTTGAATTTGAAACCTTTGATCCAATAATCTTGAGGTTCATTGTTATGAGGCTTTGGTCTTACCAATCCTCCAATGAATTTTCATAAATTTTGGAACTAAGTGAATCATCTAAACATCGTTGATCATTTATTGTTGCCTTGAGATTTTGAAATGAATGATATACTTGAAAAAAAAGCAAATGAAACTTGTTGTTGAGAGGCTTTGATTTTATCAATCTTCTAATGAGTTTTCAAATGCAAGTTTCAAGATGGTCATTTAACTAACCTCTAATTTCTAACAATTGACTTTATTTTATTCTTTTACATTATGCTTTTTACTTTAAGTACATTTATTTTAGCATTTTCATTTCATGTTATTTTCATCTTTGCTTACTTGAGCATTTATCTTTATGTCATTTTAGTTTTTTGCTCACTTGAGCTTTTTATTTCTTTTTAAAGATTCCTAATAATCAATTTGAACCAGAAAAGACTTTAATGTTACTTGGACTATTTGGTTATTATCCTTGGCATTTTGGAGTTATGGACTTCTTGGACTTAGGACTAGAGATCTTGACCTACCTTGAGATCTTGTGACTTCTACTGTTATTTTGTCTGGAGTTCTTGGGGTTTACCCCAAGACATTGGGTTGTGTGTTTTCTTTGTGTGTAGCTTATTCTGATCATGTGCTTTGTCTGTAATTGGGGATTTATCTGTATACAGTCGTTACTCTGTCTAATTTTTGAGAAGACTTAATGCATCTGAAGTTTGGTATTCTCAAGAGGTTTATCATCCTTGCTTGTTTGGTTTCAAATCCAAAGGATGGGAATTCCATATTGACTCATTGTGTTAAGTGTTGGCTTCTTGTTGGTTAGACGGTTATTTTCTCTAGCTTTTACCTTTTGCTTTAGGATAGTCCCTTCATCTCCTTCCATCTTCTTTAATTTCAAAAATCTTCTCCCTCCTTTGCAAAACTATTCTTGTTTTCCAAACTTGAATCCCTTTCATAATAAACTTGGATTTAGGTCCATGCATTTTCAAAAATAATTTTCTTAATCAAACTATAACCAAATTAATAATACTTTGACATTTTATGAGAATACTAAAAGTCAATCAGCCTCATTCAAACCATTTTGCTATTTTGGCTTTTTACTTTAAAATTTTCTCAAAAAGATTAGACTCTTGTCAATTCTTGTAGTGATGCGAGCTACTATACTTCTATAATATGTAGTGAAGTGAGATATTTTCCACTTGGGTGTTGAGCGAGGCTTTGTTGATTTTAAAATCCAAGTTATATCATCCACTTTGAGATGATGCAAATTCTCCTTTCTCATGATTGTGGATAGTGATCATCTTTTCCACTCGATATGAGGATGATGCCTCGTCTCTTAAAATTAATCAACACACTTGTGCTTTAAAAATTTTTAAAGGTGAACTACGAGTACCCTGATCCCCTATTGCACGGAAGGTGGTACGTAGGCACTAAAGGTTCGCAACTGCGGTGGATGCAAAAATTGTAACAAAAATACTTCTTTTCTCATCTCCACAATCTATTTTTCGTATACAACTTTTATAGCCAAAATACACATATTTTCAAAGAGGTTCCTGCGGAATACCATAGATGTTTAGGATGCTAATACCTTCCCTTTGCATAACCAACCCCCTAACTTAGATTCTCTCCCCTTTTTTGGGTTATTCACTCTTTTCCCATTCCTATGGAAACAATAGAGGCAGTGGCGATTTTTATTTTGATCTGTGCGAGTCAAGTCAATCTAATGGCTTAGTCTCAACATTTCTACCGCTACACCTTTAATGGTGTTATGTTGATGGATTGTACCTTGTTTCTTCCTAATTTGGCATTGTGTTGAAGGCTCATGCCCTATTGGTACCATATGCATTTAGTTGCTGTCATTTGCATTGCATTGTACTATCTTGATTTAATGTTGTGTTATATGAATGAAGAATGTGTTGTGAAGTATCGTGTGAAATGTGTATTTTGTGAATTATGTGAATTGTGTGAAAGACTACTCCTTAGCATGTGGCATTCACTGTATATTTATTGAATGTAATTATCACCCCTTTTTATTGTTGTGTTTGTGATCCTCGGGGAGTATAGATAACCAAGTACCCAAATAGTGCTTGGAGTGAGTGTTTCTTGATCGAGTCTTAGGAGTCGCATTGATACGTAACACGAGATTTGGGAATTTTCTATGTTTTTACGTTGTTTTTAATTGTTATGTATCGTAATTCATGATTATGTCGGACCACGCCTTTTATGGAGTTTTTATTATTGTTGAGGCCTCAGCGCCATAAAGTAAATTAATTTGAGATGTTTTGCTACTTAGTTGATTACTATGAATAAATGAAGTAATAAAGTGACTTGAGACTTTATGATCTTACTTAATTAATGTGATATCCCACTTGTGGAATCTGATGTATTATTCTGTATATTTTATTATAATTATTATCATCGGAAAATAGGGTGTTTACAATTGGTATCAGAGCAGGTCAGTCCGTCCGACCAGTTTTTCAATTCAATAGTGTACTGTGACGGTTGAATATTGTCGATGTGTTTCTTCTAACCATTATTTGATATTATGGTGTGAAACAGTTAAATGGTTGGAAGAAACGATGTTTCTCTTGCTGCTGCTTTGCAGGTTATGGCTCAGGTTGTGCAACATCAGCCTAATGCCGGTGGGAATGATGGGTCCCTTTTTTTGGAGACATTCTAGAGGAACCATCCGCCTACGTTCGAGGGTAGGTATGATCCTGATGGAAGGCAGAATTGGCTCAAGGAAATTGAGAGGATCTTTCGAGTTATGGACTATTCTGAGGCACAAAAGGTGTGATTCGATACACATATGCTTATAAAGGAAGCTGATGACTGGTGGGTTAGCACTCGTCATAGACTGGAGGGTGAAGGTAAAGAGATTACTTGGGTTGTGTTCAGCAGAGAATTTTTGAGGAAGTAATTTCCTAAAGATGTTCAGGGGAAAGAAATAAATTGAATTTTTGGAGTTGAAACAGGGAGAATTATCGGTGATCGAATATGCTGCTAAGTTCGTGGGAACTAGAAAAGTTCTATCCTCACTAGTGAGGTGACTGCTGAATTTTTAAAGTGCATTAAGTTTGAAAATGGATTGCGC